>JAWZYV010010352.1:0-323382 GCA_038373885.1 Cheiracanthium punctorium
GAACCAAAATTCCGGGCAAGTCAGCTCCCCCCTATAGTAGCCTTATACTGACTGAAATAATCGAGTTTCATTGATAACCAAATAGCATAAACCAATCGTAACACGCGGAACAATTTCCGAGAGAGAGCGGGAGAGCGCTTTTCCGCGTTGTTTTGTTAGCTTAAAAAGTTCGCTTTGTTTTAATTAAAAAATATGTCTCGGTCGTCAAATTTTTCGACTAAAGAAATAGAATTAATAATTCAGGAAATGGAAGACTACCCAGAACTCGTTTCCGGGGAATTTACGCCCAGATTTCCAACAAAAAAAGAACAAACTGCATTGGGACAAAATTGCTAACATTTTGTCCTCAATGAATATGGGAATTCCAAGGAATGGAACTCAGGTGCGGAATAAATGGAGAGATTTAAAATATAGGATAAAGCAGAAAGCCGTCAACAAGACCTCCTATATAGGAGGTCTTGGCCGTCAGATTAAAAAAATATAAGAGTGGCACAGGTGGTGGACCAGCAGCAAAAGAGGTGTTGAAGGAATTACTGATGAATATGGTGATTCATCCACGTTTGTAAGTTATATTTAACTTCATATTAATAACAAAAGTAAATTATAATTTTAATTAAAACTGTATTTTAATTTCCTTATGATTTTTAACAGATTCTTCAGAGGCTAAAGAAAGTAAATAGTAAGTAATTTTGGAATTTTTAATTTATTAGATTTTCTAAAGAATTATTAATGTTTTTCATAATCTTTGACATTGTAGATTGTGGTGTGTGTGGGTGGAGGGGATTGTTTTGTCATAAGCTAGAATCGCACGCTAGCATAGCAGTTTTTAAATTCTTCTTTTTTTCCCCATTCTGAAGAAAAAACAGAATTTCAGTGAAATGGTTTATTTTGAATAATTTTTATGATTTTCAAAAAATTTACATAGCTGTGCACTCTATTTCTTCTGTAATGTGATAGAAAGTACTTAAATTTAAACATAAAATGCCAATTGATATTTTCCCTAATAGTATTTCATAATTTTGTTATTTAATTCTTATTTAAAATTGTTTGTGAAAAATATTAAATGCTACATACATAGGAAAGAAAATAGCTATTTTTCTTTTTATTTCTGTTTATTCTTTGAAGTGATAAATAAATGATTATTTAAGTACAGTTTCATTACATTGAAAATTCTTTACCGTCAGCAGTGAAAATTGTTCTAAGATTTTTTCCCATCTACAGCAACAAGTGTACACAGCGGCAATGAAGCAATAGAAATTACTGTGAATTACACAGATAATGGTATGTTTGTATTTTTGAAATTTACAAATTTTTGCTGTTACTTTGATTATACGTAAATTACCATAATTTTTGATTTTAAGAAAGAAAAATGCTTGATTATTGAAATAGTTGCACTAAAATCAGCAAGCAGATAGGGTAAAGGATCCCCATTAAAGTCTTTCTTTGGGGAAAACAAATACACTTCTACTCCTGCCTCTTTAAAGATGAACATTTGTAAAGTACCTGAAATAATTTGTTATATACATTTTATAAAGTTTTCCTTTGCCTCATACACTAAATTGAAAAGCATTTATAATAGTTAGATCCAGTAAATACTAAGTTGTGCTATTTTTTGATGTATGTATACAAATGAAAAATTTTATATATTCTTGAGTCTATTATATATGTATATATATATTGTTTTTTGCTTTTCTTTTCTTGCAGCAGGTGATATCACAGAAAAAATATTTCTGACATTACAATCCTCTCTCCTGGACCTTCTAGTAATCAGGGTCAGTTTCTTTTAATATTCTAAGAAAAATTATTTGCATTTCTGTGCCCTTGTCACGCTATTACTGTTTGAATAACTTGTGTAAAAGGTTCCCCCAAAACAGATTATTTACATTTTTGAAATTTCATTGATATTAACACATCTTTGTAGAACACATCTCGAAGTTTTAAATGCTGTGATGAAGAAATTATACAACAATATAATAAACAGTTTTTTATCATTTATTATTGAGAGATTTTACATGAGACTTTTGAAAAGTAAAAAAAAAATATTGCTTTGAATTATCTAGCTAAAATATATGAAAATGAAATGTAATAGAGTCTCAGTAAATCAAGGTGGATGGAACCAGCACTCCCCCCCCCCCTGAAATTTTTGGATTAGTGATGAAATCCCATCTATTTATACACATATAAGTTCATATCCCTCCCCCCCCTGAAAAATTTTCCTGGCTACGCGCCTGGATGGAACCAGCCTTGTCTCGAACTATCGAAAACTCAAATTATCAAGATCATACAATTCAATAAGCAATTACATGGAAGTAAAAATTCATTTTGCAGTTAACTGCACAGAAAACTAAAGGGTTTGTTGTAAAATTAAAAATATCAATGTTTCATGGAACTTTTATTATTACTCAAATATTAATAATAAAAATTAATTACAATATTATACAAGGTTTATAGCATTTGGTATTCAGGCATCCAATATCCAAACCATATTACTAAGCTGTCTATGCAATAACATGATGCAACAAATTAGCTTCAACAACAACAAAAAATCTGCATACCGTGTTATTTATTACATATAACTATTATTTTTAATATTATGTAGATAGTGCCATACTGGAACCACATCAAGCCTCATCCCTTTCTTCTACACCTCTTAATGCAGATGGTAAGTTTTTTTAATACTTTAAAGGAAATATATTTGCATTTTTATATCACCAATATGTTATCTCTGGTTAAATAAATTAAAAAATCCCCCCCCCCCCCAATTAAAAAAATATTATTAACAAAGTTTGTTTTTCTCTTTCAATTGTGCAGACACATATTTGTTGACATTTATTGACTATGCTAGAATTCCTTAAAGCTGTACTGATGAAATTAAACTACACATAATTAAATGTTTTTTATCATTTATTTTTGTAAGAAATTTTCGTTAAGATGTTTGAAAATTCAAAATATGTTACATTGAAATTATGTAGCTTAAAAAAAAGAAAAAAATAGAGATTAAGAACACATCTAACATAAAAGAAACAAGTTAGACAACTGTTGAAATAATATAATAAAAAATGTTGATTTCTGTTCTACTTATTATACTCCACTTATGTATGTATTTATTATTCAGAAACATGAATGCCAATTCATCAATCAAAAAGTAAATATTTCCATTTTCTAGTTAACTACACACATACACACACACACACACACACACACAAAAAAAAAAAAAGGTTATTCAAAAATTAAGACTGTCTGTTTTATGGAGCTTTTAATACTTAAGAAATACTAATTAAAAAAACTAATATCAATGTTACACAAGATTACCAGTATTTCTAATAAAGTCAGCGTAAAGGTAGCCAACATCCAGATCGTATTACTAAGCTCTCTACTCAGTTATAACATAACATACTGCAACAAATTCATTTGAACTAAAAAAAAATTTCTGTATCATGTTCTTCTTATATTTATTATTATTTTTAATATTTTGTAGACAGTGCCATACTGCACACATATCAATCATCCATCCTTTCTTCTGCACCTTCTAATGTAAATGGTAAGCTTCTTTTAAATTTTAAAAGGAAATATACTTGCATTAATCAACATGTTATCTATGGTTTTTCTCTTTGTTCCCGACTTCCTGAAAGCTTTAATGAAGTAATTAAGCTATACATAATTAAAAAATAAACATAGGTGCGACGACTGCTGAAATAATATATTGGAAAAATGTTTATTTCTATGTTTTATTAGTTTACTTCACTAATGTTTTTATTAATAAAAAACAAAAACACCAGTTCATCAATCAAAAAATATATCCATTTATTTTTTTTTTAAATTTTTAGAGGGTTAACTACACAGATAAAACAAAACAAATATTTGTAAAATAAAAAATATCAATGTTTTATGCATTCAGCACAAGGGTATTCGTTGTCCAGACCCTGTTACAAAGCTGTCTACTCAGTTATTACACAACATGTTGCAATAAATTAACCTCAACTAAAAAACACTTTCTTTCTTATATTTACTATCACTTTTAATATTTTTTAGAGATGAGCACAGTGCGACCACACCCAACCTGTATTCTTTCTTCTGTACCTTCTAAAGTAATTGGTAAGCTTCTTTTAATATTCTAAAGGAAATACATTTGCATTTTTGTTTCACCAACATGTTATCGCTCGCTACATAACTTGAAAAATCTCCCCTCCCCCCATGAAATTAAATTAATATTTACAGCTATTTTTTCTCTTTCAATTATGCAAGAACATTTTATTGACATCTATATCAAAATTATGCTTGAAGTCCTAAAGGCTTTATTCGAGAAACAAATCTACAGAAAATTAAGTTATCTATTATCTATGTTGTATATTTTAGTTTGGAACTTTTAGAATTTGTAATTAATGTTTAATGCTGACATAAGGAAAGATGATGGGCCACAGGGACCTGAGCCCCTATCAAAACCTGCTCTTTTGTTCATTGGATGTCAATAATGAAGCATTTTTGTCAGAAATTTTAGCTTTTTCCACCTTTAGGCTAGATTACCTAGAAATGATACGAGATTAATTTGATTGTTAAAAAAAGTGAGCCAATTGTTGAGATAACATAATAAAAAAATATGCATGTATATATTTTCAGACACACCAAAATCATGGTGGTACGATAAAAAAAAGTAAGTATATTATTATTTATTTTTAAAAAATTCATTTACATTTACATACACAGACAAAAATAAAAATAGTTTGCTGAAACTTTCTCAATACTGAAGAAATAATAATAGTATAGAAATTAATACCAATATTACAGGAAATTAACAATATTTTTAAGCTATCAATCTTATACAGATGTATAATTAATAATCAAATATCCAGTTTTCTACTATTATGTAATTTTATGTGACAAGTTCATTTCAATTAAAGAAAAAATCTATTGTTTGTGCACTTATTTTTATTATTATTATTATTATTTTGTAGACAAATCTACACTACGAGGACAGAAATACAGAGCATTGAAAAGGAAACGAGAGCTCACAGAAATGGAGAACTTTGAAGAGAGTGCATTAAATACGCAAAAAAGTATCTGCACAGCAGTCGAAGCTGTTGCTGTTAGTGTACAAAACATATCGGTATTGCTTCCTACACAGCTGCAAGAGATGACAGACATAAAAAATATCTTAGCTAAAATTAAGGATAGTCTTGATCATCTCAGTGAAAATGTTGCTGCATTAAGCAAAAAAATGGATACTAACAATCAATTGCTGGCAACAGTGTTACATGCTGATGATGACATTTTATGAAATAAATCTTTGTTTTGATTGTCAATGTTTTTCTTTTATTATTTGCACAATAATTTCCATGGTAAATTCATAGACATCTTATGTTACAATATTTTTTTTTACAATGGTTATTTTATCCATTACTGTCTTTTCAATTCATTTATGTAGATCATTTGATTACCTTTTTATAAAACCAAGCATAATAAACATGATTTATTTTCATTTTTCTACTATACAATCAAAATTTTGAAAAATGTGTGAAATAAAATATCAAAGAGGCAAGCAAATACAGCTACTCATTGCAGGGATGTGCCAGCTGAAATTAAGTTTTTGGAGCAATTTGTGGAGCAAGAAAAAAGACATTTTTGGAGCAAGGAAAACAGATTAGTGTAGCAATTTGGAGCAAGAAAAAGTCACTTTTGGAGCATAAGAATGTCAATTTTGAAATACAAAATTTATTTTTGGAGGGAAAGGGAAAATTCACTAAAGAATGCCAATTAAAAAAAAAAAAAATGAAAATTAAGGTTTTTAAAAACTCTTAGCTTATAACAAAAAACAGTTTTTTTGGGGGGGGGGGATTCAGAAGCTTATGAAATAAATAAAAAATTCAGTTATTTTATACATTGCTATACAAAATATCTATTTTAAATCAAAAATGCAATATTTACTAAACTATACTAGCCCATTTATGCCTAGCGTCCCTTTTTTAGGATGGCATTTTCATTATCAGTCGAAAGCGTTATTTATTTTTCCTAGCCTTTATTCACAAGTATAGAACCTCAACTCCACATATTTTAACGTGACTCAGTAGGATGTTGACATTTCAATTTTTATACATATGATTTTAAAAGAAATCATCCCTTGCTCAAGAAGTTGACATCAGAAATTTATCTATTATTGCTGGTATTAGCAAAAATCGAAGAAAGTCTCAAAAATATCTGCGCACAAATGGGTAACAAAAAGTTACAACAAAAAATTACAAATTTATATAAAATTAAATTTAAAACAGAGGTCAATTTTTACTCTTAAGGCATTGCAGGTTTAAACAAAGGGATGCCAAAGAAAAAATATTCATTTTTAAGATTAATAGAGAAAGATTAAAATTGGAATGCTTAGAATGTGTGATGACTTTTGTAAAAATACGGGAGATTTACATACATTTAAACATATATAGAAAAATTTAAAATGTAGCAGTTTTGCTGAATTTGGAGCAAAAATGTCCAAAAACGATCTTTTTGTAGCAGATTGGCGCATCGGGATTGATTTGGCACAATTTGGAGCAGCTGGCACATCCCTGTCATTGTCTACTTACAAAACATTGGAAGAATTATTTTTATTGTCCAAAAATTTAGTAATAGTTATTTCTGGACAAAATTTTGGGATAAACTATTTCCTTGAAACCAAAAAAAAAAAAAAAAATAAGGTTATATGCAGGAAAACTGTAAATCAGGGTTGGAGAAAATCGAAGTACTGACAACAAATTAAAGTGTAATTTAAGTATACATTTTATTAATTCCTGTACACTCATTTAGATTTTAGTTTCCAAAATTACTTGTTAAAAAAATCAATTATTCCAAAAAAAAAAAAAAAGAAAAAAGATTGAATACAGTAAATGTAACTTATTATATTTATAGGCAAATATTTTGGACTAATACAAATGATGTTATATGTGGAAAAGTGTAAAATTCAGGCAACATTAAATCAGAATATCACTATAATTACAAAGCAATTTTTAATTATAAATTAAAACTTATTTCATTGCGTAACCGAATTGCTTTTTCACGAAGATTGTCAGGTGTGTCACTGTTCGGGTTTGGCTGATCTGCATCATCATTAGGGTAGTAGTCATCATAATCGTCATCCCCGTACTCTTCGGGGTCTATACGATATTGAACACAAATGTTGTGTAAGACCGTACATAGCATAATGATTTGACATACTTTGTTGGGAGCATATTGGAGGATGCCACCTGTTTCGTGTAAACATCGGAATCTTGATTTAATTACTCCAAAGCAATGCTCTATTATATTGCGGGCTCGACGATGAACTTCATTGAATTTCCTATTTCTTTGTATAGATTCATCTGCATATGGGGTCATTAACCAAGGTTCCAGTGGGTATCCACAGTCCCCCAGTAAAAAGTTCCTTTCTGGAACATGTCCTTCCAGAAATAATTCTCTGAGGCTGCTGCCTCGCCATATAAATGAGTCGTGGCTGCTTCCTGGCCACCTCGCAACCACATCCATAACATTATAATTATAATCACATACCTTAAAAAGAAAAAAAAACTTGAGTAATAAGTTATGTTATTGTATATCTCAGTCAAGATAAAAAGTTTCATGATAATTTAACCATGTATGAATAAAAATATACAGATAAATATAAAACCATGGGCATTTCAAAAATCAAAGAAACATCTCATTTTATTTCTTGAGAGCAGGCAACCGACCTTAATGGTTTAGAATTTTGAAAATTGCCTGCGCTCCTACTAACACGTAAGAGCCTTCCACAATTTAAATTTTTTCGTGATAGCTTCAGGGTAGCTCTTTTTAATTACAAGTTTATATATATATTAAATTCATAAAAAATTACCATCAGTAAAATGTTATGCTAAATACAGTGAAACCTGTACTAACGACCATATTACGATTAAACAGAATTGAGACCACTTAATTAGAATTATCGTGAACCTCTGAAGAGTGGTCCCTCCAAACACCGGTCACCAGGGCCGATTTTAACCTCCCGGTGCCCTAGGCACTTCAAATTGTTGCACCCCCCCCCCCCCATCCATCACTTCTTACCTTAGCAGTTTTGGTTTGGGAGGGATTTTCCCTTAACTTGTTTTCGATAGTAGGAGAGTCATTCCATCTTTTTCATCTATTATTACCATCGTCAATATTTACCATATTTTTCATCAATTCCCACCCCCACCCCCGGCAAAAAAAAAAAAAAAAAAAAATCTTTGACGTCCTAGGCAAGTGCCTAGTGTGCCTAAGCGGAAAAGCTTCCCTGCCGGTCACAGCCATCCCAATTAGCAGAAATGGCCATAGATAACCATCACCGTTTTGCTAGAAAAAGGTTACATATCAATCAATGGACTCCCTGTAGACACGATGGTAATGAATGAGTATGTCTTGCTGGTGGACTGGCAACATCCACATGTAGTGCCAGCCGGAAAAAATTTGGTGCCCTATGAGAAGGATTTTAATGGAGCAACTTAAAAAAAAAAAAAAAAAATTGCCAGGGCAAAAAATTTTACCTTTAGTTATCCCACTACCCCATGACTAACCAGTCAAAGGTTCTGTCATCCGGCCAAGGTGTCATATGGCATTGCCCCATCAACATATTCCCTCGGTACATCTCTGGTTCTACCATATTCCCACAATACAGCAAGAATTTTCCCCATCTTGTGCTTGGCCAGTTTGCTATTGCCTAGTATGGAGAGAGAAAAATGGACTGAAAGATACACCAAGCAACGTTCTATCTTTCTTGCTTATGTTGACTTTTTATTTAAGCAACCAAAGTAATTGCTTAAATAAAAAGTCCACTACCTTGGCTGTGCCGCCCCCTTTGTTTCTGCACCCTAGGCGGTCGTCTAGTTTGCCTATAGGGTCAGGCCGGCCCTGTCCACATGCTTCGCAGTTAAAAACGGCCATTACAAAGAAGGGTGGCATCCATTTTAGTTAGTTAAAAGACCATAACAGACTTTTTCTGTTAAAAGTATTACTTCTTTAAGTCAAAAATACTGCAAATTAATAATTCTTATTGCCTTTTAGATTCATGTATAATATTTTCTAAACTAAACCGTATTTGACAACATTTAAATGCTTGTATAAATATATAAGTAATGAATAAAAAGGTGCAACACACAATCTCTCTACTGTTTTAAATAATAAAAGCTATTCTCAAGCTTATGTATGCAATTTTTCAAGACAAATCCAATTTTAAAATGTGCTACCAATTCAAACATTAACAGGCAAGGTTAATCAACTAAATCATATAAAATTGCATTAAAAATTTTTAATTAAACTAAACTTTGAATTATATTGCCATAAAATAGATTAAATTCAATGTTTTTATAACAAACAAGATTTCATCTATTTTAATGATATACAGGGCCAGATTTCCCATAAGGCCAACCTAGGCCATGGCCTAGGGCGCAGCGGTCTAAAGGGCGCAGAACAAACAACTCTCCTGCAGAACAATCACGGATGAGGAAAAGGACTGGAAAGGAGAAACGAAAACGACTTACTGTAAGTGATTATTGCCCAAGAAAAACACGTTTATGGCTTCCGAAAAATTCCTTTTTTCCCCTAGTACAATTTATCTATAGAAAACCCATGTGTGCCAATGCATACTTTTTGTACCCTTTGTGTACGCCAATGACAAAACTAAACTGTTTCGTGGCTTTAAATGGTAAAATTCAGGGTCTTCCTATCGAAATGATAATAGATAATGTAAATTATCCGACAATCTTAAAAATAAACTGTACTTTATAAAACACTTTTTTTTTACGTGACATATAGTGCTGATGAGAAAAAATGAATTATTATGCATATTAAATTGGAACTCTTGATCAATTTTTCGAGGGGGGGGGGGGGACGCAATTATGGCCTTTGGCCTAGGGCGCAAAAATGTGTAAATCTGGCCCTGATGATATAATTATTTTTTTTTTACTTATGTAAAACCTATATCCAAATTTTTAATGCTTCAATTACATTACCATGTTTACTCGCATAATAGTTGCACTTTCTTTGCCAATTTTTCATGGTGAAAGGTGTGACTATCATGCGGGGAAAATTTACTACATAATATCATAACTCTAAAGCTATTTTTTCTGCTTCAAAATGGGGGAGCGACTATTATGTGAGTAAAAACGTTATATTAATGATTATAAATTTTAACTATTATTATGAGGCTTATAAAATAAAAAAATGAGACCTCCGAAGACCGGTCACCTCATACAACGGCCATTTTTGATGGGACCAAAGGTGGCCGTTCTTCAGAGGTTTCACTGTATATTAATTTTGAAAATTAGTTTTAACTCACCATTTGCACATTTATGGAATATCTGCCCTTGCGGTTCATAAAAACAAAGTAGTCGGCGTCTGCTGGTCTGACTATATAAAAATGTGAGCAATCAATTGCTCCAACGCAATTGGGAAATCCTGTATTATTGTAGAACTACCTTTTGATTTCATTTAATTCGGTGCTGGTAACAGGAAATTTGATGTGGTCTGGCAGGATGGCACAAGCAGCGTCCAGAAATTTTTGTAAGTATCGCGATACAGATGTCTGCGAAATTTGGGAGAAAGCACTACAGGAAACTACATGCTGGAAGCTGCCTGATCCCAAGACATACAAACTGCTCAGCACCTATATATATATATATATAATCATACATAAATGCTTAATTTTATTGTCAAGACAGTTACAATCAATAATATTCTTACATAAATCAGTAACAAACTAATAATTATATATATATTGATTGATACATTTTGATAGAAGCTATTGCTTCTTAAATGAGAAATTGGGGGGGGGGGTGATGTTAGTAAATTTTTACAATTATTACTATGCAGTATAATCTCAAAGTCAAAGGGACACCATAAAAATTCAAGATATAGTTTTCAAGATAACAAGTTGAAATGAAAGGTGGTTGGTTTGTAAGTGAAAACATATTTATTTGACATATTGAGGTTCAAGAAACCAATGATTGATTCGAACAGGATAAATAGGTGTTTAAAGATGAAAAATATATGCAGATGCAGGGACGTAGCCTTACTTAGGGACATAGCAACACTTAAAGAAATGTTTATTTCCCAAATATTTATAAGAATCTGTTTACAAAGAATGCGTATATTCAATAAATGAGATTCTCATTAACCGGACCCTGATCATATATTACATTGCCTCAGTCTGTCTCATCTATAATGATGAAATCTCACAATTAGTTAGCATTTATTTTATTATAAAATCATAAACTTTAAAACCTCTGTCAGGAGTAGTTACAGTTACAAAACATAAAACAGGATATCAATAATTAGTTTAATTTCCTCAAAAATAATTTATAAAAAATTTTTAGTACTTGAACATTTTTAAATGCATCACCGCGTCTGTCTGTCAGGATGCCTTAATCTCAGGAAGTACCTGCTCAATTTGAAAAATTCTTTTTGCCTTAGGTAGGCCGTTTAATGAGGAAGGTTTTAAGCTGTATAACAACATGGTACGACAGTAATGTGCACGTGTATCGAAGAATAACACAATATTGATGATATTTCTATGCTAGGGCCGTGGTAGCCCAGTGGTTATGGCATTGGACTCTAAGGCGTAACCGGAAGGTTGCGGGTTCGATATCAGCATACCACTAAAGACCACCATGTACGTGCACGTTAAATCCGTGATTCCGAAAGTCCTCTCGGCATCGCTAGCAGTTTCCGAGAGGTGCCAATATTCGGAAGTCCCCCACCTTCTGATGATGTTCCAAATTGTAGCGGGAAATTCCGGGAAGGACGTATATGTAGCTCTAAGCGACACATTCAGTGACGCGAGCTGTCCTCTCCTGGCAAATGAATAAATAAATATTTCTATGCTGCTAACAACAACTAGATGTAAATATCAGCATAATAACAATAATGCATGTGCAAAAATCCAAATTAACAGGTCAATGACGTTAAATGGAGAAAGCATATTTGTTAATTTTATTTACATATGCCATGCAGTAGCTAGATTACGAAATATCAAAAATGTACCTATAACTAAAAATTAGAAGAAAGAAAAGAGCCCTTCCCCTATTTTGTGGGCCCATTTCTCACTGCCAAGAATAAGGCCCTTTTTATAAAATTTTGGGGGGTTTTCAAACCCCCAAGCCACCCCTTGCTAATGCTACTGAAACAGTATCATAGTGATGGTTGGAGAGAGGAAGTCTATCATGCCCCAGTGATCATGCCCATCCCTGTGAAAAAGATTTGGCAATGAGGAGGGAGAGGGTCGCCAATAAAGTATCATACCCCGGACACAAGTTCTCGCTACGCCACAGCGTCGAACAGTAATGACAACAATAGTTTTAAAAAAACGAAATCAAACACTGATGTAATATGGGTCTCTCTACGAATATGGTTATATTTAAGATTGAAAATTGTAAATCGAGATAGAATTTAGAGCATGAGAATGAGAAGTAACAACGTAGGATAATGAACACATCAAATTCATGTTTTTGAATCTCACAACAGTAATAACAATACCGAAACCAGACACATGTAAACATCAGCGTTTAAATGAATATGAATATATTCAAAATTAAAAACTGTTAATTAAAATATAGAGCATAAAAAATAACAAAACTGGATAATAAAGACAGAAAATATTACTTACTTGCATTTCCACCAAGAAGCCTGGTGGTTCGGTAGCTCATAAATGAGGACGAACTGCTTCAATCAAAAAATTTACAGCGTCTTTGGATAATCTGAAGGATTTTAAGAACGCTCGTGAATCCATTTCAAATGGATTTTGACGATCTCTAAGTCTAGTAGAGGCATTTATACTCAAAATTCTTCTTAAGCGCCTTCTGCGTACTCGCGCCAGAGCTACAATGTTCGCCATTGTTTACACTCGATTACTGTCGCGTGCCCGATTTGCGGCAGCATCTAGGTGCCGCAAATAGTGATCACGTGACACTCGAAGATGCGACGTCGCGTGTTTCATCTGTTTCCGAAAAACAGTGGATTGCCGCAATTCTGCGATGGAAAAGGGAGATACGACAGAAAAGCGTTTGATCGGAATTCAGGCCTATTTCTATTATTATTGAGAAACTGGGAAAAAAAATCATGAAAATAGCCATTTTCATAAATTTTTACAGAGCTATCTTGATACACCCTCCTCTTCCCTTCAATCTTAATTCATATATTTACTTGAATTTAAAAATAAATCTTTATTAATTCTTAATATTTCAGTAAGTTAAGTACTATTGAGGAGTTATTACAAATTTTTAACAAGGAAATATTTTTAAAAAATCATTTTCAAAATAGGTTTTATCTACTTGTCCCAGGTTCTAGAAAAATTAAATTTGCAAATCATAGATGTAAAAATTCATTAGGCTAATCTCTTATCTATTATAAAAATTTCTCTAGTTTTCTTTGTTCAGATTTTTTATTACTATTTGATTTTTTTTTCAAGCGAGATGCAGTGATATTATCATCATTTGTTTTTTTACAAAAGTTATTTAAAAGTATATTTGTGCATGTCCAAACAACTTTTATTAGAAAATTTTCCAATGTATGGCAATTTTCACAGCTTTCCCTTAATTCTATCATATCAAAATCTGCAATTAATGACATTGTAATTGACATCGTAATTTTCCTATGGTTTTTCTGTTTAAAAAATTCTGAATCATTATCAAAGCACAGCTTATATGCAACAATGTACGTGTATAAAACAGTATTTACTATATGCTCTTTTGGAAACATTAATTTACCTCTGTCTAAGCTTATTGTATAATCAGCATTTAAGTTTAACTCTTTATTAAGTGAGTGCAATTCTTTACAAGATTCACAGTTAATTTTTTTTAAAGCTGAATGCACACAGTATCCACCTAAATAAATAAGTATTGGTAGCTGTGTTGTTGCATGTTCAATATCTGATGACTGTATTGATATATTCATAAAATCATTAAAACTAGTATCTTCAATATTTAGGTCTTCACTGTCACTATTAAATTCAAAATTTTTTATTTCAATATCACCAGCTTTATTTGAAATATTCAGTTTCAAAACTGACTGTAACCTCATTTTTTTTTCGCACTCGAATAATTGTTGCAATGAAATGTGATATTGTGAGCCTGCTAACTGTCTGTAGAATCTAAATCTATTTTCTAGATCGTCTGTTTGAAATTTACCAGGTAAAATGTATTTAATATTAAGTACTTCTTTACAATAGTTACATATTTGAATTAATCCTAACACAGTGAGAGTTAAAGCGTTATGGGTTTCTTTTGATAGCATGCCTGTTGTGCAATTTATCTTATTCTAATCATCTAGCCAGTTTGCAAACTCATGGAGAAATAAGTTTTTCATCATTTTCATTGTATGTCAACGGTGTTTGAAAAACATTATTTAGTCTGATTCCTTTGGACGGAAATTTAACATTTACTATCTGTCACCATCTAAGAATTATAAAGATAAAATCAGATGTGTCCTGATAATTTTGCAAATTTTTTTTTCACCCAATTCAATCAATCCTTGAGCAACAAATTCATTGAATAATTGTAAAACCAAATTTACATTTTGTTTGTCTAAATGAGAAGGAGCTAGAGCTTTATGTGATAGTTTGAACGATAATTTTACTAAAGAATTGCACTCTATTTCATGTAGACGTTTTACTGTTTGTAAACTTGCAGTTTTAAAATTATGTGGATTATTAGGATTAAAGCCTTCATTAAAATTAGGATAAAAAAAAACACTGACCACCATTTTTTTGATTCAGCCAATTGTTTCTAATACATTTTAGAAGATGAACCGAATCAACAAGAAAAAACAATGGTTTATTACTATCTGAAGGGTGTGGATACACAAACTGCAGCTGTGGTGGATTTAGAAAATGAGACATGGCCTTTCTATTGATACTGTTATTGTCTGTGACAACACACAGAACATGAAATCCTATTTCTTCTAGACCTATGATGATTTTTTTAAGAAAAATATGTAAAGCTTCTCCAGTTAATATTTTAATTGGTAAAACATGCACAACATCTTTGTACTTGGAGAGAACACTTTTGAGCATAAAAACATGAGCAGTAGTAGCACATAAATTAGAATTGTAGGCCATTCCTACAATATTACCTCCCTTATATTCAACATTTTCCTTCAAATATATTTCATCTAACATTAATATTACTAATTTATCTTGTTGATTTAATAGTGGGAACTTTTTCTTAATATAATGTAAAAAATTACATGATCCCTGTTCTTTAGATGGATCTACATCATATGATGCACATAAATTTTTAACGGTATTAGGGTGGGGAAGATTTAGGGAATTAATTTTTCTAATAAAACGATATGCTTAAGGAGATATTGAATGTAAAAGGGTAGCAAAAATTAAGGTATCATTTGAATATTTAAAACCAAACTTGCTACTACAGAGAAATGATACCTGCTCCGTTAAAAATCTTAACATATTTTGATTTATGTTTGTAGAACTCTCGAGAGAATGCAATGCATCAATAATACTATCTACAGCAGAGTTTTATCCTTTTTCACAGCTAACTTTTTTAGTTCATCTAATATAGAATTTATCTCATTTATATTATTTATCTTACATGGAAATTTAAATTTACTCAAATGACCTAATTTTAGTGATCTATTGTAACAGTTTATATTTAATTGTTCGTCTATTACCAATGATGAGGTAATTAATGGTGCAGGTTGAACAAGTACATTGCATATGATGACAGTATTTATATTTTCAATTATGGTCCAAAATTCACCAACAAATTTCTTACATTCATGAAATTCTTTTAATGATCCAAATGTTCTTGCTTCGTCATACTTTTGCTTTCCGGCATGGCTTTCTTCAATCGCTTTCAACAAAAAATCTTGTTCAAATTTTGATCTCTTGCTTTCGGGGCTCTCTCGACATCTACTGCTTGAAGAGTAATATGATGGTAAGTTTGGAAATTGAGAAGGGATAGCATCATGGCATAATCTGTAAATACACGAAAACTATAATTATTACTTTATTCAATAAATATGTAATCTTTTCAGTAAATTCTATTACAAAAAAAGCAGGAAAGGATTAATCCATGTCAAGTGATACAACTTTAAAATATTGTTTTATCTCCCAATCACGGAGAGAAAAAAATATACATTTAATGCCACTGTAAAAATGAAGTTACTGGCATGTTTATTTTTGCCTATATACCACATAAATATTACTTTTTTTCTCCATGATTCTACTGAGATTTCAAATTAAAATTTTGCAGAGTTTATAAAAATAGAAAAAAATCAGTATAATTTTTGAATATATTTTACTCATATTAAAATTTTTAAATTAAACTTTAAAAATTTAAAGCAAAGTTATCCTATCACATAATATTTCAAAGCGCCTGATTTCTAGAATAAAATGTTAATTTATTTTTTAAATATATTAAATCTGTGTTAAGTTATAAAGATTTATGTTCAGCATAATTAAATATAAATCTGAAAAATTTTGGACTTTTAAGCTCTTGTTGTACCAAAATCAAATTTGTTGTATAAAAGAATATAGATTTCAGAGCTTAATTCATAGTCCTTTATGCGCACTTAAAATGAAAGCAATTGAAAATAATAAGGTTAAAGTCATAAAATCACCTGACAGGGAAAAAAGGTAAAACAGTTAAAACATTTAAAAACAGGTAAAAACACATTAAAATCCGCATGTAGCACTATCGGTGGTGGCCACCACCTTCTTCAGCATAGGTCTTGGTTCCAAATGGCCAGCTCTCTTCCTCAGCAGGGCGTTCCACCCAGGATCGATCTGCGCATGCGTCATATCATTCACAGCGCCATCTGTGGTTATAATCTGTAGGGCTTCCATATTTAGGGCATAATGACTGTTTTTGTAATTGGCGAGTTTTTGGCTATTGTTATTGATTTCAATGGGGTGTTCCTGGGCTATTTTTGCGAGGGCAGTAGTGGTTTTATTGAATTTAATGTCAGTTTGATGTTCCTTTTTTCGGTCTTTGATTTTTCGTTTTGTCATGCCAATATAGTAGCCCTGTTTATTGGTACTATTGTCTGTAAAGCTTAGTTTATAAATACCGGCGGTTTCATCAGGATTGATATTATCTTTATCACTGCGAATGCGTTTGAAAATATTTTGATTGGGTTTTATGGGCATTTTGATATTTTTCTTTGGGGCTTCATTTGTGATTTTTAGGGCGGCTCCCCTGCAGTAGGGAATGGCATTGGTAAATTTGAGTTTCGGATTTTGATAGTTATTAATTTGTTCCAGTTTTTTGATTCTCTTTTTATAAAGGTTCTTTACTATTGAATTTGGGTACCCTGCATTTTTACATTGTGTTTTGATAAACTGGAGTTCTTCATTGAGGAGTGTTTCATTCGAGCATACTGTAATTGCGCTATTAATACAGGATCGTATGGCAGCTATTTTAAATTTGTATGGAGTTTTTGAATTAAAATGAACTATTTCGTGATTATTGGTGGCTTTACTAAAAACTGTAGTATTAATATTATTCATCATATCTCGTTTAAGTGCGCTATTTAATGTAGTGGAAGTGGAGCCATTATTAATGTTGGAGGTGATTTGTTTATTGATTATTGCATTCATTTCTTGGATATCTATGGAGGGGTAAAGGTTAGTAACGTCAAAACTGACGAAGCATTCCTGTGAGTTTATTGTAATATCTTTAATGCGTTGAATAAATTCTTCAGTTGAGGTTAAGATATTGTTACTTTGGGGCATGAGATCTTGTAAGATGGGTTTTAGATATTTTTCCAGGTCATAAGTTGGTCCTTCACATTTACTGACTATTGGTCTTAAAGAGGGAGGGGTTTTATGGTCCTTGTATTTAGCAAAGATTCTTGGGGCTATGGGGGCAAAGTTAGTTAAAGTGGGTTGTCTGTTATCTGGCCAGGATCCATTTTTGATTAATTCTTTGACTTTATTGAAAATTTTTCCTGTTGGGTTTTTTGGTAATTTTTCTATTTGTAGTTTATTAATGGTTTCTTCCATCTGGGTGAGATAGTCATTTTTATTCATTATTACTATTTTGCCGGTTTTATCTGAGCTTAGGCAAGTTATATTATTGTTTTTCTTTAAGTCGTTTATGCATCGGCGATCGGCGGCGTTGCAGGAGGGGGAGTTAAGTTTGTTGATAAGTTCTTGTTGGGCTATAATTCTTAAGTAGTTTTTGTCTGGAGTCTGAAACTGCAATCGCCGACCTCCCCCCTCCAGACAAAAACTACTTAAGAATTATAGCCCAACAAGAACTTATCAACAAACTTAACTCCCCCTCCCGCGACGACGCCGATGCATAAACGACTTAAAGAAAAACCATAATATAACTTGCCTAAGCTCAGATAAAACCGGCAAAATAGTAATAATGAATAAAAATGACTATCTCACCCAGATGGAAGAAAACATTAATAAACTACAAATAGAAAAATTACCAAAAGACCCAACAGGGAAAATTTTCAATAAAGAATTAATCAAAAATGGATCCTGGCCAGATAACAGACAACCCACTTTAACTAACTTTGCCCCCATAGCCCCAAGAATCTTTGCTAAATACAAGGACCATAAAACCCCTCCCTCTTTAAGACCAATAGTGAGTAAATGTGAAGGACCAACTTATGACCTGGAAAAATATCTAAAACCCATCTTACAAGATCTCATGCCCCAAAGTAACAATATCTTAACCTCAACTGAAGAATTTATTCAACGCATTAAAGATATTACAATAAACTCACAGGAATGCTTCGTCAGTTTTGACGTTACTAACCTTTACCCCTCCATAGATATCCAAGAAATGAATGCAATAATCAATGAACAAATCACCTCCAACATTAATAATAGCTCTACTTCCATTACATTAAATAGCGCACTTAATCTTGTCCTTCATAACTCATATTTTCAGTTTAATCATAATTTCTACAAACAAAAGAAAGGCGTACCTATGGGGTCGGCGATATCAGGTGTCATAGCAGACTGGAAAATGCGGCTAGTGGAGAGGGCCATTTTTGATAAATTATCCAACCACATAAAAACTTGATTTCGCTACGTAGATGATATCTTTGCAATAGTGAACAAAAATGAAACTGATAATATCCTCAAAGAAATCAACTCAATAGACAATAACATACAATTCACCATAGAAATAGAGGAAAATGCCACCATTAACTACCTAGATGTCAAAATCAATAGAGATATCATGAATAATATTAATACTACAGTTTTTAGAAAAGCCACCAATAATAACGAAATAGTTCATTTTAATTCAAAAACTCCATACAAATTTAAAATAGCCGCCATACGATCCTATATTAATCGCGCAATTACAGTATGCTCAATTGAAACACTCCTCAATGAAGAACTCCAGTTTATCAAAACACAATGTAAAAACGCAGGGTACCCAAATTCAATAGTAAAAAACCTTTATAAAAAGAGAATCGAAAAACTGGAACAAATTAATAACTATCAAAATCCGAAACTCAAATTTACCAATGCCATTCCCTACTGCAGGGGAGCCGCCCTAAAAATCACAAATGAAGCCGCAAAGAAAAATATCAAAATCCCCATAAAACCCAATCAAAATATTTTCAAACGCATTCGCAGTGATAAAGATAATATCAATCCTGATGAAACCGCCGGTATTTATAAACTAAGCTTTAGAGACAATAGTACCAATAAACAGGGCTACTATATTGGCATGACGAAACGAAAAATCAAAGAACGAAAAAAGGAACATCAAACTGATATTAAATTCAATAAAACCACTACTGCCCTCGCAAAAATAGCCCAGGAACACCCCACTGAAATCAACTTTAAAAATAGCCAAAAACTCGCCAATTACAAAAACAGTCATTATGCCCTAAATATGGAAGCCCTACAGATTATAACCACAGATGGCGCTGTGAATGATATGACGCATGCGCAGATCGATCCTGGGTGGAACGCCCTACTGAGGAAGAGAGCTGGCCATTTGGAACCAAGACCTATGCTGAAGAAGGTGGTGGCCGCCACCGATAGTGCTACATACGGATTTTAATGTGTTTTTACCTGTTTTTAAATGATTTTAACTATCCGTCACTTTGCTTATAATCAGTTAAAACATGTAGTTTTCCTAATTTAATTCATTTTAACTTTCAGACTAATGTTGACTTGTTGGCAATAAAATAAATATTTAATATTTACCTTCTAATTTTCAAAGCAGCTTCTATTATTTCACCAGTCTGTGCATTGACAGCTTTGGATGATACAAGAAAATCTCTTTCGGTGAAATGCAGTTCACAAACCTACAGGAAAAAATAATAAATCAGTACTTAAACGACTAAAAACGATACAATTAAAAATTAATAATGTACATGTCCACAAATGTATAATTAGAAAAGCTGAGTTCGAAGCATATTCCAGAAGATTTTAAACAGCTTGAAATTAAAAGTATTTATCTAAACAGTATGTAATATTTGGATACTTGGTATCAAAAGTATGTTGGGTCAAAGAATTTTGTAATGGTTCTTGAAGGGTTAAAGAAAGAAAGCATTACAATTATAACAGAAAAATTCATTAAAATTGTTAATCATTATGATTTTTTTTCCTCCCTTGCAGGTGTAACTATTAGAGATGAGTTCGGGCTCATTTTTTGAAGCCCGAGCCCGAGGACTTTTAATCCGAGCCCGCCCGAGCCCGAGCAATATTATTAAATTTGGAGCCCGAGCCCGAAATTTCAGCTAAAGACAAATAAATTTAACTACTTCATTAATAGGATAGAATAAATTTTGGAGCTTCACACACCTTCTAGTCTCCCGTGCCGCTATTTTTTAAAATAAGTACGTCTATTTATCCCATGAATCACTTTTTAAAATCTGTTTCAAGGAGTATGTTCAACAAAGGAGAAATTTTTCACGAGCCCGAGCCCGAACGCAATCGTGAATTACAGAGCCCGAGCCCGAGTCGGGCTTGGGCTGAGCCCGTCTCATCTCTAGTAACTATACAAATACAATTTATTACAGCGAATATCACAGATTGACAAATAAAATATTTCTATTAAAAGTAAAATAGTTCCAATTTGGTCCTAATGGGATTTCACTTATTTTAATAAAGTTAAATAAATTTGTTTCATATTGTTTTTACTAAAGAAAAAATAGACTGACAACAAAAAGAAATTATCTATAATATAACTTAATACTAAATAGAAATGTTTTGTAATGAATTAAACTATAAAACATTATAATAAAGCAAAATATAAACCATAATTACTTACTTTACTATGTTTGGTTGGTATAAAGTTTTCTCGCTTAATTGCACTGACCCACCACTGGCACAGATCTTGAGATTTTGGAAAGCTATAAACTTTGTTTTTCTCCATTTCTGTAATTGCTGGTACATGCTGGAACGACACAAGGGCTTGGCATTTCCAATTATTTTTCAGAAACACGTGCATGCAAGAAATACGCTATGCGTGAGGCTGTTAATTGTACAGTAGAGCGAGCGAGACTGAACTGCTGGAACTGGTTTTCCCCCTTCAAAGCTAAAAAGTTGGATCCTAGTAGCGTGACGTCACAGCTAAACTTGAATCCACCTGGTCGGCCTGAGAGGATATCGATGGTGACGTGACAATGCGAGCTCTGATATCGGCTCAAACATGTTGGGGATCTGGCAATGCTGCCGGTAGCGGCAGATGAGCTGTGCTGAACTCATTCCGGGTTCCCCTCTCTCACGAGGTGCCGACTAGCGAGAAAGTGTGCTTCTCTGTACTCTGCGCTAAAAGCTTTGTGTAAAACATGCATAATTCGTATTAACGTGTGATGTAAAACATGCATAAATTGTAGTAATGTTTAATTAAAGTAATTTAATGTATCTACCTTCTGTTTATTTGTTAATCTACTAACGCAACAGTATGAGTTAAGATGGAGTCAACCGCTAAAGTGATGACCCGGACAGTTGCACGTGGTTAATATCTATGATTCTACACGGAAACGGAATGAAATGCTGATGCACTCAACTGGTTATGAAGAAAAGACTTGTTTTATGCCTGTCGTTGTGCATCTGGAAGATGGTAATAGCGTTCCCCATTTTTTTTTCTTCGAGTGAATAATGTGTACTTTCTCGTAACACATGTGGTGACTATACTCATAAGTGATTGGAGATGCGACTTTATTTTTCCCTTCAATAATTAATTGGTGTCATCATTACAGTGTATTAGTGTTGTGTTTATGTATAGGCTTGTAGCTTCTGATGTCACTGGTAGGCAAAACAAGGCAGACTAACCAATAGGCAGGCTTGTTCTACAGGATGTCTGGTAGGCAAAACTAGAACGTAACCAATAGGCTTGCTCTACGCGACGTCGTGTTAGTAAACATGCTTCAGCCCTATTCCCTCTTTGATGAATTAGCGCGAGGCACGAAGACTGCACCGGTAAGTGTTTTTTACACTTCTCCACGCGTTCTGATTGCATTATTTGTATTTTGATCCCTGTGTGTGTCAGCCATTCTGTAAGCAAATTGTAAATAACATATTTTAGGGATTATTTTTATGGTTATTGCTACTGTTAGTGTTCACATTGTATTATTTTTATTAGCATTAGTGTCACTATGAATAACGGACCTGCAGAACCGCAGAACAATGCGGAAGCGAATAATGCCAATACAATTCAACGTGTGGATATAAAATATGCCCCTTTTTGGCGCGCTAACCCCAGAATATGGTTCTACCAGCTAGAATCGCAATTCACATTAGCTGGTATTACAAATTCGGTTACACAGTATCATCATTTAGTTGCATCCCTGCAACCTGACGAATTAGCAATTGTAGGGGACATAATTACCTCTCCTCCCCTGGACAACCCCTATGGTGCACTAAAAACTCGATTAATTAACCAATATGCTGTAAGCGAATACACACGCCTGCGTGAGCTGGTGTCGGGAATGCAACTGGGAAATAAAAAGCCCTCTCGATTGTTACTTGAAATGCGCAGTAAGGCAGGAACGCAAGTAGGCGATGATTAGCTTAAGACCCTTTTTGTTCAGTGATTGCCAGCGCATGTACAACAAATTTTGGCGATATCAAATGACGATCTGGACAAGTTAGCCGAAATGGCAGATGGTATTAAGGCTGCGACAGGGCCACCACCAAGTATGCAAAGTGTCAGCAACAATGATGATATAAAGGAACTGATATTAAACATCTCATCGCGATTAGAAAAATTGGAAACTAGGCAATCGGAGTCTGAGAATAGAGGGCGTTCTCGAGCAGAATCTCGCAATTGATTTTTCATAGGTCATAGTCAATCAAGAAATAGACACAACACTAATAGTAGCAATGACTCTTTATGTTGGTATCATTTCACGTTTAAAAACAAAGCAAAAAAATGTAAGGAACCATGTACATGGTCGGGAAACCAATAAGGCCGTCGCTCGAGCAGGAGAGTGACGGCAAACCTTTGATCAATGGACTGTATTTGAATGATAGGTCATCCAACATGAGATTTTTGATAGATACAGGTGCAGATGTATCGGTTTTACCTTATATGGATTTTAAAAAATGTAACCCAGATAAGTTTCAGCTTTTTGCTGCTAATGGGACTGTCATTCATACGGACAGAAATTGTTAAAGTTAGATCTAGGTTTACGAAGGGAATTTCATGGGCCTTTCGTGCTCGCAGATGTATCTCAACCTATTACAGGAGTTGATTTTTTGCGGCATTTTGGCCTCCTGATCGACGTCCGGCTACTAAAGTAACGGGATCCGATTACTAACCTGGAAGCGAAAGGGAATGTAAGAGTCAAAGCCAATGCGGACATCAGGGCACTATCTGACAGCACACCTTTATACGTTCTTCTGAGTGCATATCTTTTCCTTACGGATGTTCCATCAACGCTGACCGTTCCTAAGCACGACATAGTACATGTAATTGACACAAAAGGGCCGCCGGTGTTTGCTAAACCAAAGAGGTTGCCACCAGATAAGCTTAAAATCGCAAAAGAGAAATTCCATGAGAAATTTATGGTCAGTGCGAGTATCTGTCGACCCTCAAGTAGTAGTTGGGCCAGTCCTTTACATATGGTACCCAAACCTAACGGGGACTGGCGTCTATGGGGTGACTACCGTGCCTTAAATTCTGTTACGGTGCCTGATCGTTATCCTGTACCGCACATACAAGATTGTATGCAGGTGTTGCATGGGAAGTCCGTCTTTTCAACAGAGACTTGGCAACTCTCTTGATTTAGGCAGGAGACTCCTGATTTTCCATTGATCTCCTGACAACCTGATTTAGGATACATTTCTCCTGATTTTTGCATATTTTCTCCTGATTTTTATCATTTAACATATGAATAATAATTTATTTTTTGAATTTGAAATCTTTTTCTAAGTTTTGTCGTGGAAAGGAGCCTTTCTCAGCATTCCCCTTTCCTGCAATCAAACTAGTTCCAGGAACCCACTCCTGTGTGACATCATAAAGTTCGGATTTTACTGACAAATGTATAATAGTGAAAGAAGTGCAGCTTCATGTTCTAAAGCATTGAAATTTCTATCTTTTTCCATCACTCTTAAAAATAATTATTTTTCATATGACATTGCTTTGTTTAATCCTCCAATGACTTAAGAGTTAAAAATTGACCCCAATTTTTAACTTTCCAACTTAACATTTTTCATGTTGCTAAATTTTTTACAAGCTACCGACTACCTAATAGAAGACATGACCCAAAATTATTTTTTTTTGTGGTCTAAAAATATCTATATCTGACAACAAACAGCACCAAAGATGCTTTTCACTCTCTCTCTCCAAAATGTAGTTTCAGCTGATACAACCCTGATCTTTAAATTTTAGTTTTTTAATCGAAAACAAGTCTCCTGATTTTTAGAATAAAATCTCCTGATTTTTCACTTTGCCAGGTTGGCAACTCTGCACCAGATCCCGGTATGTCCTGAAGACATGCAAAAAACTGCGGTTACCACTCCGTTCGGTTTATTTGAATTTTTATTTATGCAGTTCGGATTGGCAAATGCAGCGTCCACGTTTCAGATTTATTCATAAGGTGATGCAGGGCTTTGATTTTTGCATTCCATATTTTGACGATGTTTTAGTCGCCTCTACTAGCGAAGAGGAGCATTTGTGCCATTTAAAAGCTATGTTTGAACGGTTTGCTGAATTTGGCATTAGAATCAATCCTTCTAAATGTGTTTTCGGGAAAGCTAGTGTTAAGTTTTTAGGCCATAACATTTCTGTCGAAGGCAGACCCGGGGGGACAGGGGGACGTGTCCCCCTGCGCCCTCTGCTTGAGGCTCCCTGTGCGCCATAAGCCTACGAAAGAAATTGCAACAGAATTAAATTTTCACGTACAAAAAAATCAAAGTCAATAATGTGTTTTAAACAAAATTATTTGCTTTTTCCTCGAGTATTCTAATTTTTAAAATAAAAAATGTAGATCATACTATACTATTACGAAGAAGATGTGACTTACAAAAAGTTTAATGTTTTAAATATCTATTAACTGTAAGATTCCTTAATTTCGATTTCCACCTGCATGAAGAGCAAACAGTCTGTGATTTCTGAACGGCATCGACGCTCACTCAGCTTTTCCCTGCTTCAGTTAATGATATTTTCTGTTGTTGATGGTAAAATACGATATCTTAAAAATATTCACTCGATAGTCATTTTCTTCGTTTTCGCCGTCGCAGCTAGGGTCATGAGCGCCTTTGGCAAGAGTTGAATTTTGTGCCTCTAAAGGCCAAAGCTTATATGAGTCCGTTGTCATACGCTCCAGAATGTGAGGCGAGTTTTTTAATGGTCAATTTGCACTTGGAGGCTATTGTAAAAAAGAGGGAAATGTTGCAGGGTTGAAATATTTATGGGCTTTTAATGACCAATTTTGATCTCCGACAAAGGCTAACCCGTGAAACCACAAAACCACGCCTTACACAATGGAGAGTCTTTTTTTCCGAAACCTGCTAATAAGATACTGAAGAAAACATTGAATTGTCTACGACAAGCGACTCACATGAGCATTGGCCTTAATACTTCTTCTTACTTATTATTATGTAGGAAAAGACTGAAAAATGCACCCTTCTGAATTAATTACAACAAATTTTCAAAATGTCTTCCACCATTTACCAAGCAACAGTGAAGCACATTATAATAGTTTCCAAAAAAAATATTTTATTATTCGTAGATTACTAGATGTTTGAATTATAAATCAGCAGTAAATTTAACGGTAAATTATTTATATACTAGCCGCCTCCGGCGACCAGTTGGTTCGCCATCTTAATAAATCTTGTTCGAAGAGAATCCTGTTCCTCACCGGCTTCCTTGTCACTGAAATCTCTCAGATTCTGAATGGAATTTAAAATTAAGACGGTTACAAACAGGAGCGGCCCTAGGGTGAGTGGGCGCCCCCTGCTAATGTAAAAAAGATGCCTCCTTTTATGCTCTACTTAGTTTTTGAGTTCGAAATGACGTCCCTTCGAAGCCGGCGCCCAGATGCGATGCTTACCGTGTCGGGCTGCCCCTGGTTACAAAATTAAGAATGTAGGCAATCACCAGTTTAATTGAAACTGAAAAGTTTAAATTGATTATTTTTTAATATAAAAATTTTGTTTTTTAATTGTTTTTATTTATTATTTTATCACATTTATTCTACGTCATCAATATGCTTACACTAATTACAAATCATCGATTGGAGTGATATCCGCCGACTACACATGAAGGAGAGTCCCGTTCTTCTATTGCTATCTGTACTTCTCAGTCTTCCTTCGTTTCGCAGTTCTGTATGTACGCTGGCCCCCCCACAGCGTACATTCACAACTGCTGACCATCTCAATTCTCTTCACCTGGGCAGATTTGGATGTACACTTTCCCTCAAAGTGTACATGCACAGCTGATGGGAGTCGAACCGAGGACTGTGCATTCGACTACGCATCCAGGACTTCATCTTCGGGGCCGCCCTTGCCCCAACGGTAAAGGATGATAACGTCTATATGAAGTTTTGTCTATTGTTGTGAAATGTAAGTTACAGCATTGGAGTACAACAAGAGTACAGTTCTGTATGTACTCTTGTTGTAGAGCATTGGAGTACAGTTCTGTATGTACGCTGGCCCCCCCACAGCGTACATTCACAACTGCTGACCATCTCAATTCTCTTCACCTGGGCAGATTTGGATGTACACTTTCTCTCAAAGTGTACATGCACAGCTGATGGGAGTCGAACCGAGGACTGTGCATTCGACTACGCATCCAGGACTTCATCTTCGGGGCCGCCCTTGCCCCAACGGTAAAGGATGATAACGTCTATATGAAGTTTTGTCTATTGTTCTGAAATGTAAGTTACAGCATTGGAGTACAACAATACTTCACACTGCGTCTGGGACCCCATCATGGCCGAGTGGATAAGACACTGTTCATCATAGATGGCTGAATTGTTAAGGCTTGGGGTTCTGGCCTAAATCTCGGCTGTCGATCTAACTGTCTTTAGTTTTGTGCAGTTTTCTTTTTTTTTTTTTTTTTTCTCTTGCGCGGTGATGTTTTGCAATTGCTCTTTTAAACCTTCTTTTTTTTTATACTAGCCGCCTTCTTCGACCAGTTGGTTCGCAATATTGTTAAATCTTGTTTGGAGAGAATCCTGTTCCATACCGGCTTCCTTTGCACTGAAATCTCTCAGATTCTGAATGGAATTTAAAATTAAGACGGTTACAAACAGGAGCGGCCCTAGGGTGAGTGGGTGCCCCCTGCTAATGTAAAAAAGACGCCGTTAAATAATTTCATACTTGAGGCCCGTAAAAGGGAGCGTAAATAAAACATTTGATTCTAGAGCAATCGAAATCGCATAAAGAAAATAAAATTCCTAAATGAACCCCATTCCTTATTTTTGACTATTACATGGAAAAACTGGTTCATTATTGCTTAATAATTGCAGAATAACTGCAGGAGCTCTAATTTGTTTTATCGTAAATTTAAGCTTTAATTACCTAATTTATATTAAAAATTAAGTAATATTTTGTTTTATCACTGCTATATTTAATATAATAAAAAAAAATCAATAGAAGCAATTATGTAGGCTGTTAAAAATTTTAATTTAATCTAAAATTCTCTGAAAAAAAAAAAGAGTTCAGGATCTGAGCTCTCATGCAAATTAAACCCCGACTGGTCTTCGTGTAATACTCTCTAACATATTTCTGCACCCTAATTCGGTAGATTTTAAAAGGGGCTTAACGTAGAAAAAAGTCTCCAAATATGTTTTTCAGGAAAAGTTTAGCAAAATTGTAAAAAATTAATATAAATTATAAAAATTTTAAGATTAAAATTCACAATTCTGTACATAGTGGGGGTTATATACTGTCATATACAGAGTGGGGGTTTCACTGTCGGTGTAGTAAACATTTTTATAGCATACTGAACTCGTTTGTATTATTTTAGTTTTTAGTACTAAAATATTTGAAGGCACAATATGAACTTCTCCGCTTATACCCCCCCCCCTCAAAAAAAAAAAAAAATCTTAGCAGTGACCCTGCATTTGGGTGCCCGGAACTTATATCCCCTAACACTTCTACACAGTATGAATGTGAAACAATATTATTTAATTAAAATAACGAAATTTTATGCCACCACTACAAAATATATACAGGCCCATTACTGCCAAATAGTGCTGGCCCGGTACATTTTAAGCAATACCACGCCGTTAACTTTTCTGTGCATGGCAGTTCGCCGTTACTAGTTATGTACTGACGCATATGCACTTTTCAGACACTGGTACTCCAGTGACTTCCAGACGATGGCGATCTACCTTGCTCCCGGTATACGGCACTTTGCCAGCACGACGGGTACCCGGCCGTCATTTTGGCGGCAGTAGTGTGTTTGCTGGGTAATTGTAGGTTAATTTTCAAGATTATTTCCCTATTTACCTCTTTTTGTGTGTGTGTGTGTATGAGTATGTGCGGTGGGAGGGACCACCAGTAAAATACTTACAAGAGTAAAAAATGGGAGCTTTGAATGCACACTGCAGTGTGTAGGGATAGTGAAAATACTTAATCGGAGGCTTTAAAACTGAATTGTGCCTGGATCCTCTCAAATACTAAATTCCTGGACAATCACTGATATTATTTATTGTTTATTCTAGTCTAATTTAAAATGGTTGTGGAAAAAATGCGTAGTTTAGAATTAATCTAGAAAAGCATCGAGTTATCATTTCATTATTCAAGAACTTTGAGCGATGCATCCTCTTTATACATCTTCTTTATGTATTGTATAGATCATGTTTACCTTAAAATTATTTTAATCGAGATAAAACGTTTTGGACATTCTGTGTTAAATACATCTTATTACCTATTAAATTGCTTTGAATGCATTTTTATATAATTCTAAATTTTTCTATTCCTTAACTATGTACATACATACACATATTGTTATTTGTTGTGAGTATAAGTAAATAGATTTATGTCAGTAAAAATATTTAAAATATATTTGGCACAGATATTGTCAAAAATCAACGTGTCAATCATTTTATTTCTGCCTCTCAAAAAAGTATTCGAGTATGAGCGAAATTTCCAAATTTGGCTTTGCGAAAAATTAATAAGGTTTCGGCAAAAGTGCAAATCAACAAAATTATGAAAAAAATTATATTTATCATAACCCAATTTCCATTTTACGGCAAATAATTTTTAATATGCGAAACCAACGGAAGAAGTTTCCCGTTTACTCGAATAGTTTTGTGAAAGAGTGTACACAATACAAGCGGACAGTCATAGGAAAATATCATAAGATACATTGGACAGTTAAAAAGAGTTATATTACAATACACTTTCGATAATCCGGTGATTGGTTTGTCCAGCCGTTCACTAATCCGGCGCTCTTGGGAAGCATGTTATATTCTGTTCCGATTCCGACCACCGTGGATGTAAACAAGCATGCTCTTGTGCTTCCCTCCCTCTTTTGTCATTGTGTCCTTGTTTAGCTAGTGTATTTATTCAGCGTACTACAGTGTCGTCCACACAAAAGCACATGACTTAAGTTTGTGTCAAAAACAAGGTATCTTGATAATTCAGAAATTTTCGATAATCTGGCGGTTGTCTGGCCCCTACATGCTGGATTATCAAGATTGTGCTGTATTTTATAAAGGTTTTGCATATGGAGACAAAAAGACGAAAGCTTAACAATAAATATTATTTTTATTATTATTATGAAAATTCCACGGGCGTGACAGAATATTTTCCGGTAGGGGGGGGGGGATTACTTCACCACATGTTTACCATGATGGAAAAAACAAAATAAGGGGTAGGGGAAAAGGTATACAAAAAAATCAGGGAGGGGCAAGTACCCCCCTTGCTCTATAATGCCGATGCCTATGGAAAGCGCCCTCATTCCCTTTTGTCTGCCGCCCTCTCAGGGCACCCAGCACGGGCCTGGCTGAAGGCATTCACCCACTTAAAGAGAAAGTCCAAGCGATTATCGATTTCCTGCTTCCCCAAACAATCAAAGAATTGCGTCGATACCTAGCGATGACGAATTTTTATCGTCGTTTTATACCAAAGCAGGGCCGTAAGCAGGATGAAATGTTAGGTAGGGCTTTGAATCTAGTTTGGGGGGGCGGAACAAATATAAGTATTAGTACGCGGAAGGAGGGGGGGGGTTTCAATTTGCACATTTTTTTTTTTTTTTTTTTTTTTCTAGAGTATTTGCTTCAAAAAACACTGTGTTTTTAAAATATTTAACATTCATTATGTTAATAATTTTTTCATTGAGATTCCATTAAAAATATTCAAATGATATTTTGAGAGAATGCAGTATTGGATATCGGTTAGAGTAATTTTTTGTACAACAATAATTCACAAAACGTAGTTACTAGTTAATTGTGCCTTTTGCAATCCATTAAATGCTATCCAATAATAATAATAATAATAAACTCTGTAAAATAAAAAAATGTTAACAATTAAACTTTAGAATAATAATTTACTGAAAGTGCATTTATTTTTCATTTTAAATATATAATTGTAAGGATAAAATTTTAAGGAACTTAAAAGGAAAGCGGCAGTTTCGTGTACTCGGAAAAATCCGAAATCCGATGCTAAATGCAGCCAAGAGCAGCAAAATAATTGACCGTATGTAAAGAAATCTGGCCATTGTGATGAGAAATTCTCCCAAAACAATGGGTATTTTTTATGATGTAAAATTTAGTGATTGTTAAAAATCAGTCATTTCTAGAATTTCGTATTTATCTGTAAATTTACAAAAAGTTTTGAAAATCTATGGGGGGGCTGAAAGCCGGCTAGGTAGGGCTCAGCCCCTGTAGCCCCCCCCTCTGGTTACGGCCCTATACCAAAGGCTGCACATATGCAGGGTATCTTAAACAAATACTTGCAGGGGGTGAAGAAGAATGACAACCGCCAAGTAGAATGGTCCGAAGAGGCCAAGAGTGCATTCCTACAAAGTAAAGAAGAACTTGCACAGGCTACTGCTTTAGCATATTTCGTACCTGATGCTCCACTCTCCATTGTAGTTGATGCATCTACCAAGCCATGGGAGCGGCACTCCAGCAGCTAAAAGACAGTGCATGGCAGCCGCTGGCTTTTTATTCAAAGTCCTATCGCCAGCCCAACAAAAATACAGTGCATATGATCGCGAACTGTTAGCAATATACTTGGCTGTAAAGTATTTTCGTCACATGCTGGAAGGTCGGCCATTTACCATCCTCACCAACCACAAACCCTTAATATTTGCTTTCCGACAGAAAGCAGACAAGTGCTCGCCGAGACAAACTCGTCACTTAGACTTTATAAGTCAATTCTGTACGGACATTAAACATATTAGTGACATGGAGAACGTGGTAGCTAACGCGCTATCACGCGTGAACATCTCGGTGTGTAAAGAGTCCGTTATTGACTTTGTGGAAATGGCCTCTTTGCAAGAAACGGATCCAGAGCTGCAAGAAATTCTAAAGAACCCTGCACCTACTCTCGAATTGAAGCGAATGGTGGTAGGGGATCCAAGTGGCACGGTTTTGCAGTGCAATATTTCTACAGGTTGCATTAGACCATTCGTGCCTGAATCGATGCGCAAACAAAGATTTCATCACTTACATAATTTAATACATCCTGGTGCCAAAGCAACAAAAAGAATGATATCTGAACGTTATGTCTGGCCTTCAATGGAAAAAGATATCGCATGGGTCCGAACTTGCATCCCATGCCAGAAATGTAAAGTTCATAGACATACCAAGAGCCCAACTGGTACTTTTGAAAAACCAACAGCAAGGTTCCAGCCTATACACATCGACTTAATCGGTCCACTACCACCATCCAACGGCTACCGATATTGCCTCACTTGTGTAGATCGATTCACTAAGTGGCCTGAGGCATTTCCACGGGTGGATATTTCAGCTGAAAGCGTAGCTGAAGCATTCTACGCAGGATGGATTGCTCGATTTGGGACACCATTACGAGTGACATCGGATCAAGGTACCCAGTTTGAGTCTTCTCTATTTTCAGCTTTAGCAAAGCTCTTAGGAGTTCATCGCATACACACGTCTCCGTATCATCCAGCTGCAAATGGCCAGGTAGAGTGCCTGCACAGACAACTTAAGGCTGTTATTATGGTCCACAATACTATTGAGTGGACTAGAGTTCTTACAGTGTTGCTAGGCATTAGAGCTGCCTGGAAGGAAGATCTCAAGACGACAGCTGCAGAAATGGTGTATGGTACAACAATAGCTCTTCCTGGTGAATTTCTAACACCAGCGGAAGAGATTCCGGACATCGCAACTTTTGTAGGAAAGCTGCTTCAGACGATGCACCAGCTTTGTCCGCCTCCAGCACGATCAAATGGCAAGCAAGCAATTTTTGTGCAAAAAGAGCTGAAAGACTGCTTGCACGTATTCTTGCGTAGAGATGCCGTGAAAAAGAGTCTGCAACCACCGTACGACTGCCCATATGAAGTGATGGCTCGAACAGACAAGAACTTATGCCTCAAAGTCAGGGAAAAAAGAATAACTGTGAATATTGACAGAGTTAAGCCAGCTTTCCTTTGTGTGGAGGACTCACCTACTCCTCAGCCTACGGCAAAAGTGGGACCGCTGGAAACAAAACCTACACCGCCCGAAACAAAATCTACAAGCTGTGAGACAAAGGAAAAGGTTACACGATCCGGCAGACGAGTTAGGTTTAACCCCAAGTACTTCTGATAGTAAAAACTTTTTCGCTATCGCTCAGGGGGGGCTACTGTTGGGGATCTGGCAATGCTGCTGGTAGCGGCAGATGAGCTGTGCTGAACTCATTCCGGGTTCCCCCTCTCTCACGAGGTGCCAACTAGTGAGAAAGTGTGCTTCTCTGTACTCTGCGCTAAAAGTTTTGTGTAAAACATGCATAATTCGTATTAACGTGTAATGTAAAATATGCATAAATTGCAGTAATGTTTAATTAAAGTAATTTAATGTATCTACCTTCTGTTTATTTGTTAATCTACTAACCTAACAGTATGAGTTAAGATGGAGTCAACCGCTAAAAACAAAGGATTTTCTGAAATGCCAAAACATTGTATTGATGGGTCATCTGCCGTGCAGCCCTGATTTGGCACCCAATGACTTTTTTTATTCCCGTATATCAAAAATAAATTATATGGACAACGATTTTCGACACTGCACCCGAAGAAGCGGTTGATGCATTCAAAACACATGTTTAGCAGTTACCTGAATCGGAGTGGAAAAAGTGCTTCGAAAATTGGTTCAAATGCATGCAAAAGTGCACAAATCTTCATGGAAGATATTTTGAAAAACAATAAAACCAATTTTGATCATAAATATTTGTTGTTTCATTATTAGGCCAGAAATATAAATAGCAACCCTCGTAGAGCATGTACTGGGCCATTTTTTTTTCATTAGCAGTTTGTTAGAACAAGAAGCAAGAACTTTCTAAGCATCAAGGTAAGTGATTTATTTCATATTAAATAAATACTTGTTTTGATCCCCTATTAACTCATTCAAATAATAATTCATGCTATTATGAAGCTTCAAACAAATGTTTTTCATTTTAAACCATTGTTTTTGTCAGTGATCAATAATTAATTTGCAGTAAGCCTAAAACCAATGGAAAATGGTATGGGGTCCAATGGGACATTTCATAAGGGGTCTAATGGGACATGTCCCATTAGAACCCAAAGTCATTAAATATAAAAGCTGTAATATTATTGATACAATATTTATTTTAAATGATATTTTTGTGTACTAGCAATTTAATGTGAATTATTCTTTCATTTCTATTAATTTTATACCATTTTACAAGTTTGCTTTCAGCAAAAGCACAAGATAAATTAAGATCTTAATGTTCAATTGTTTTACAAAGAAAAATAAATTTTTCAATTCAGATTTTGTTATTCATTTATAACACTGACATAAATTAGGACTTTTTACAGCTTTTATAAGACTTACAAACATGTATAAAAAATTAAAACTAATTTAAATTAGCCCTTTCACATGATTTGAGCTAAAGATCTAAATATACAACAAATCTTTTTCTGCAGATTAGCTTTTGTTAGCTTGTAAATAATTTCTTTGTTATAAATGAAAATTTTCTCACAGTACTTTATAGTGTGAATTTCCAGAAATTTAGCAAAATTTCCCAGGTAATTTTGCAAAAATTACCCCCTCCCCCTTTCCAACCATTTATAAACATAATTCTGTGTCAAACTCTGCTAGATATAGTCAAAAGATTTGCATGGAATGTTTTTTAATAATCCAGTTTCATTATTAACGTTGTCTAATAATTTTTCAGATGCCTAGAGTCAAAGAGAGGAAGACAGGTAGAAAGAAAATTTCTGATGATGCTATGAAAGAAGCAATAGAAAGCATATTGAATAATCACACACCAGTAAGAGTTGCAGCAGAAAAATATAAACAGTGGAAAAAATAGTTTTTTTGTTCCCAGGTCTATTATTCCTAATCAGGTATTTTCTTCTGAACACGAATTATCTTAGGTGGAATATCTGATTACTGCATCCAAAATGCATCACGGATTATCTACTACAGAAACCAGAAAATTGGCATATTAATATGCAAATACAGTCGAGTGCCAAAAATCCTCCAACCTAAAATCTGCAAACGTCCGAAATCCACACACCTTCTCTGATGTAAATAATGAAATTTGAAGTCATCTACTAGTGATGATATTGTTGAAAAGTGTCTTGAATCTAAATAAATATGATTCTGATGATGATGAAAAACTTATAATAATAATAATAATTATATGGTAATAATGATAATAAAATCTGTTTAATAAAAGTTTAAAGTTAGGAGAAGAATACCTTAAATTTTTAGGACAGCAAAGCATGATAACAAAACAAGAATTAATGATAATTTACCATTTGCAAAAATAAATAAATAAGAGAAAGAAAAAGAGAAGAAAGAAAGAAACTGAAAGTAGAAAAAATAATCCTTTAAAACAAATCACCATAGAACATGCTTTCAAAATTAGAAAAAGGAAATTTTGAAACTATTTGTTGGGCTAGTCTTCATGTAATTTTTTCTTTTTTCTCCTATGCTTTTGTATTTAATGTGAAAATATAAGTGAAATACTTTTGACAGTGTTTTTATTTCATTGTAATTGTATTCTACTTTTTTTAAAATCAGAAATGCAATGATTTATCTTTATGGCCCATGGGCGCCGGCAGCATAGGGCAAGGGGGGGGGGCAATGCCCCTCCTGGATTTTTGCATGCAGTTTTTCCTTTGCTTTTTCGCTCTTTCCAACATGGCAACCATACGTTGAAGTAGTCTTTGCCCCTCCTGGAGTAGTGTTTGCCCCCCCTGGGAAATATTCTGACGGCGCCCATGTTATGGCCCAAAATCCACAAAATCCTAAAATCTGCCGTAGCCATGGTCCCAAGCTGTGCGGATTTCTGGCTCTCTACTGTATGTTGAAACTTTCTATGCCTGATAACTGGGTAACAAACTCTGAGGCTGGACCAGACTGGTTATATGGCTTTATGAGGCGAAATCCCTCCCTTTCAATTCATGCCCCTGAATCAACCAGTCTGTCCAGGGCAACAAGCTTTAACCCTGTAAATGTTAATTTGTTTTATGAAAAATTAGCAGAAGTATATCTTCATTTTAAATTTGCACCTCATCAAATTTTTAACTGTGATGAGACAGTTTGTACTACTGTCCACAGACCACCAAATGTTATAGCAGGAAAAGGAATCAAGCAAGTAGGGCAGATAACTTCACCAGAACGAGGGAAATTGGTGAGTGTTTGCTGCTTCATAAATGCCTCTGGAACATCTATTCCACCTGCTTTTGTTTTTCCCCGAGCAACTGTACCTGATTTCCTATTAAATGAAGCTCCACCAGGAAGTCTTGGTTTAGCACACAAAACTGGTTGGATGACAGGTGATAATTTTTATAAAGTAATGGGTCACTTTGTAAAACACTCAAACACTTCACCTGAAAATCCATCTCTTCTTTTACTGGACAACCACAAAAGCCATGTCACTGTAGCTACCATTCAGTATGCCAAGGACAATGGTGTGATTTTGTTGACATTCCCTCCCCACTACTCACATAGACTTCAACCACTAGATGTTAGTGCAGCTATGTTAACTCCAACACTCGATTTGGGAGCACCCCGGGAGCAGAAAAAATTTCATTTGGGAGCACCTCGGGAGCAGAAAAATTCCATTTGGGAGCAGAAAAATTCCATTTGGGAGCACCTCGGGAGCAGAAAAATTCCATTTGGGAGCAGAAAAATTCTATTTGGGAGCAGAAAAATTCCATTTGGGAGCAGAAAAATTCCATTTGGGAGCACCTCGGGAGCACAAAAAAATAGTTTCCGAGAGGAAAACTAAGATTCGAGATCAGAATTAACATGATTTTGGAGCATAAAATTGAAGATTTAGGAACACAATAAATGCATACAAGAAAAGAAAAGTTTGCAAGCAAACACCATTTGCTAAAAGCAAAACACGATTTGAAAGCACTTTAGGAAAGCTCTGGAAAAAAAAAGGGTGTATACAGGCTATGCTATCAGCAACTTGGTAAGAACAATACATCAATTTACATGGACGGAAGGAATTTTTTTTGTGTGTGTGTGAAAGTGCTCTTTTTAATGGTTTTCATATAAATGCTAAATGGAAAGAGAGTGGGAGGGAAGTATTTCTTATATGCAATGGTACTTTTAATGCATGTTCGAAGGTTGTAAAAATACTAATACTTAAATGGTAGAATTAACATTTCTGCCGTTTATATCATTCTAGAATTATGTATTCAAAATTTAGTCTATTTTAAAATAAAGATTTTAATTACGGATCTATAAATGAAATTCGTAACACATTCTGAAAAATTTGCGGACGCACTTTGGCTGAACACGGGCCCAGGGGCGTCGCCCCGCTGCCCCCTCTCGTAGAGCCTGCACACACACAAAAAGAAAAACAGTGGTGTAGTTTTAAGAAAAAAGGTTTAGGAACACTCGCAACTGAAGACTCAAAAATCATGCGTCCATGATAAAAAGTGAAAAGCGCTTACTTTTGCTGACATAAGCTCGAATGAAAAAGTAGTGAGACGGCATCTCCCCGCTCATGATCTTCACGGGCCGAAAATGTCTAGCCCGGCTCGGCATTTAATCAAAATAAAAAATTCAGACCCGGTCCAGCTCGTATATTAATCATGATTTAAGGAGGGGGGGGGGAGGAATCACAAGCCAATCGTTTGGTCTTGTCCAAATTTTAGGAGAGCAAAAATTTCCGGAAAGGCTCGATTTTGCAAGCGCAGAGGACCGTCTTTAAGAGTATACGCTTGTTCCGGTCCATTCTAGAAAATGCTGAGGTCAGCCCGTGACTTGAATGAATCGTGCTGCAAAAGCCTGGGCCCACACAGATCTCTACCCCCCGCGACTACACCACTGGCAGCGGATTTCCGGATTATTTTGAAATGAAATATTCTATTAATTCAGACAGCCTAGATTCTGATTTCTAAACCGGTCATGCTTCCAATTTTCATTCTTGCTACGGGCCGGGTCATAAACCGTGATTTTTTAGGGAGTGGGACGTCACCGTAATATACTGTTTTCTTTACGGACCGGTCTAGTTTAGATCAGGGGCGGCCCTGCGGTACATGACACCCACTCCACCCTGCAAACGTAGAAAAAGACGTCCCTTTTACTTTTTTCAAAATTGCTTTTATGATTTTGAGTTGGAAATCGTGCCCCTTCATAAACAAAAAACGGTGCCTGTTGCGATGATTACTTGTTTGCCTATCTGGCCGGCCCTGATTGAGGTGACTAACAAAGCCCGACTGGTCCGATCCGGGGCGGGTAGAATGGCTTCGGAATGCAGCTTTCTTACGCAGTTTGAATCTTGCTTTACTGCTAACTAGCTTTCCATACACGCTTTAAAAGATAAATGAGCGTGGCAAAAATTTAACAAAGAGTCAAAATGACGTATTCGGCGCAGACCAGCGCAAAAATCGGCTAAAAGCGCAGTTCGGCGCAATATTTGTGTTTCGGCGCACCCTGAAAGAGTCAAAATGACGTATTCGGCGCAGACCGGCGCAAAAATTGGCTAAAAGCGCAGTTTGGCGCAAGAATTTGTGTTTCGGCGCAGCTCGGCACAGAATTAACATCCCTGTTAGTGTATATGGCCCATTTAAAAAGAAGTTTAATATTGCTTTTATCAAATCTAGGGAAAACAGCTACTTACCATCAGATTCCAAGTTTAGGAAACAAAGCATTTGTTGAAGCTTTCAAACCTAAAAATATAGTTTCTGGGTTTTCTGCAACTGGCATTACCCATTGAATAGAAACACATTCAGCGATGAAGATTTTCTGTCATCATTTGTTACAGACCGCCCGAAGCCAGATTCTGAAGTGACAGAATCTTCAACATCATTGCTGACACCTGTTACATTTGAAACAGATAAGTCAAACACTGAGATAGAAACAACTAAGCCTTCTACATCTCTGCTTACTCCTGAAGCAGTTCGCCCATACCCAAAAGCCCCAGCAAGAAAAGTATCCCTATCAGGTAGAAAGCAGGGAAGTGCAGGATCCTTACAGATACACTGGAAAAAATGGAAATTGAAAGGGATTTTGAAAAGCGTTTAAAAAAATGTTTGAAGAAACCAACTCAGAAAATATCTAAGAAGCGAAAGAGAAAAGACGGTGACACCATATCCCTGCATGACTCATCAGAGGAAGAAAAACCCTATTTTAACATTAAACTGAATGATTTTGTATTAATACGATTTGTTAGGAAACAATCGCCTAAATTTTTTGCTGCCATTGTTGATGAGATCAATTTGCCAGACAAAGAAATCCATGTTAACTTCTTGAGAAAGAAAAATGACTGTATGAAATTTGTATACCCAGAAAAAGCAGATGGGTCTTGGGTTGACTTGGATGATGTTGAAACTATTTTAACACCATTAGATAATGAGTGTTTCACTGAGCAAGGAGCATCTTGTGTTATATTCTCTGATAATATTTCTGGATATAATATAGAATAGTGTCTATTGTTTTTTTATTTTGAAATTAAGCAATAAATGTGAAATTGATGGCATGTAGAGTTGCTTAATTAGTTTGTCCCATTAGACCCCAGAGTTGGCGTCTGATGGGACAAAATTTCATTTCACAAATTAAGACTATTTCTCTCTTAATAATTAAACAATGACTTGAATTTTTCATCCAATCATAGAAAACAATTTGTATTAACTATCTTGGAGGAAAAAAAAAAAAAAAAAAAAAAAAAAAAAAAAAGGAGGTCAGGAATTTTGTGAATTACACTTTTTACAGCATAAAATGTAGAATGTGTCCCATTAGCCCCCAGTCTCCCCTAAATAGAATAAGTAAAAAAATTTAAGGTTTTGGTAAGTTTGTGCTCAGGTAAAAGTAAATGTTTTTGCTGCATTTACAAATAGGTTAAATGCAACAAATAGGTTATGGTATTTTTGTAGTAGATTTATTGTAATGTATTAGTGGATTTATAAGTTTCTAAAAAGTAGTATATAGGTGCAGAATTATTCTAACACGTCGCATTTTTGAATCTTCCATAGATCTGCGAGTTTCAATCGTATATTTGATCTCGCGTGCCATATGAAGATTCATACTGGTGAAAAACCTTTTGTATGTGAAAAGTCATTTAATCGAAAATATGACTTGTCACGTCATAAAAAGATGCATACCTTAAATCTCAACTGTGAAGCATGCAAAGAAACTTTTTGTCACGTCATAAGATACATAGTTCACATACTGCTGGTCTTAGATGTGAAACTTGTGGGTTGCTTTTTACTCGAGCTGAATATTTAACTCATCATTTGAAGGTGAAACATTCTAGCAAGTCAGAAGTAACTGCGAAAAGAAAATGAATTTCTTCTGAAAATTTACCCAACAAACGTATCAGACAGAATAAAGCTCTAGATGTATTTTCTACATATGAATTGCAGCCAACAAATGAGAGCTGTAATGATTTGCTTAGAGGAAATGAAAAGCAGCATTCTTCAGAAGCTTCTAGATGATTTAAATGAGCAAAGAAGCATTAAGTGGTATATTATAGTGAATGTAGAACTGATGCGTACAACTTCAAATGGTGATGAAGAAATCATTACTTCCCATTTCCGAAGCAAGACTTTACTAGATTTAGAAGAAAGTACTCTTACAGATCATTTATCAGAGGCTTATGCAAAAATTGAAAGATCTTTCGATGAACTTATACAACTTGGATCTGAAAGGACTTTAGAAAGTATCTAGAATGTGGAATTATATACTGCAAAAATCATCCTTTTGCAGCTAATAGTTATATTTCTTTACCTCTTGAGCTAACACAGAAGAAAGCTATTCTCAATATACAGAATGAAGAACAAAAGTGTTTCATTTGGAGTGTTTTTGCTCATCAACTGAACATTGATAGGAAGAATCATCCAGAGCAAATAGCTCACTTGCACCTCATGAAGGAAAAATAATAATGAGAACTGTACAACGTCCAGTTCCAATTTCGAGAATTTCAATTATCGAAAAGTTGAATGATTTGAGAATTAATGTGTTCGGATGAAGATGTTTATGAAGATATGCTAAATGATATTAATGTGTATAATACATCAGACTATCCAATCAACCACCCTCTCTACAGCATGCTGAATAAAAAGAAGATAGGTCGTTTTAAGGATGAATTAAATGGTAAACCAATCGTGGAGTTTGTTGGACTCCGTCCTTAGATGTATTCAATCTTAGCAGAAAATATGGAAAAGGTGTATCGCGTCACGTAGTGAAAAAGCAATTATCTCATGAAAACTATGGAGAATGTGTGAAAAATCATCAATGAACTCGAAAAAATCAAATAAGAATACAAAGTGAAAATCATAAGTTATATACAGTGCAACAAAACAAAGTTGCCCTATGCCCCTTTGATGACTAGAGGTACATATTAATTGATGGCATAAACACATTAACACATGGTCACTGTAATATCAGTGTAGGAAATATACAAAAATAAAATTATTTATTCTAAGAAAAATGTGTTGGAAAAATAGGCCAAGCATTTGCTGAAAGGGAGATAACGCGCCATATGCTGTACTTCATGAGTGGTGCGGAAATCAGCATTTTTTATTTTCTTTGTAACTAAATTCCCACTATCTAAAAATTATAAAGGAAAAAAAGTTAAGTTGCGCTATACTATAAAAAATAACATGCGATATAAAAGGAAAAAAATCATAATATAACTTATCCTTAAAGCAGAATGTTTTTATTCATAAAAATTAATTTCAAAGAAAAAAAAAATTGTGAAGCATATTATTCCTTAAATATATGATTAAAAAAATAATAAGTTCACTTATTAGGAATAATAATGCACTCTCAAAGAAACCTACAATTTTTGAAATAATGCTAAGTCCCACTAATCTGAAAAAAATCCTAAACCATACTCTTCCGCCAATGGCTTAATCATTAAGCATCACTGAAAAGAGAGGAAATTCCCTGTTATCTGTACTCGGTGCGCTGTGCCGCACGCCACCTTACGCTTGCGCCTAGGGCAGAACTGTCTTTTTCTATCTACTAATACGCATAGAATATGAATTAATTGATGCGAAGAATACGAATTTTAAACCACAGAACAGCGGGTTGTCCGGAAAATTCAAAACATTATGAATATTTGAGCATTTGTCAAAACAATAGATGAGCTACTCGATGTCCTCTTCGAAAAATAGAATTAATCTGAAATGAAAATTTTAATCTCTGACTACAAAGATTTTATTCTAGGAGATGCAATTAAAATAGTTAGTAACTGGAAGAAAAAAAATTCTGCAATCATTTTAATCCAGTCATTCATATGTTATAACTAGAGCTGTGAAGAGAAAATGATTTCTTTTTGCCACTTTGCAATTTTAAGGGGTTTTTTTTCGGGGTGGTGAGTAAGCATTATCCTTTATCAGATTTTGCACATATTTTTCTAGCAATCAGTTAGAAACTGTGGGTGATCTTCCTCTTGTACCTTTTATTAAGATCTTTATAGAATATTGGACTGAGAGAAAAAAAAGGAAAGCTTTTTTTTTTTTTTTTTACTAAGGAAGATGTTCTCGGTCCATTTTTACATTTTTCTCCTCATATGGCATTTAGGGAGGCTTCAAGATTTTTAGGAAAAGACTGAACAGGTTCTGGCAGGTGTATATGTAAACCTATTCTTTGCTTTATTTAATGCGAAAGCACCTAGACAGAATGAGGAATCTTTAAGTTCAAACAAAATGTTCCAAACACACACACACACACACACACACACACACACACACACACAAAAAAAAATCAGAAATTTCTAGAAAATTACCATAGCATAACAATTATTTTTTTATGACAGTATATTGAGTAGGCACTTTAATGTTTTTAATACCCTGAAATTCCCATAAAAAGGATTTGCTTAGATATAACTGCTGGTTAAATAAAATCACTACTATTTTAAGATAGCACTTAATTAGAGTTCGACTGTAGTTGTTAAATGAGATTAAAATTTTTCTTTTAAAATATTTTATTAAATGTGCAAATTGGAAAGACTTTCTTTCCCAAATATGATTTTAGCAGAATAAAGTGTCATTAAATGGCAATTATAACCATAGTTCATAAAAAAATGAATAAATAAATAAAATAAAGTTATTGTCCCCTTCAAACTGCGAGAGAAAGAAGGGAAGAGTTCAATAGTTAATAAAAATTTTAATTTTAACATGACTTTTAGCACAAGAAATTTACAGACTACAGCATCAATATACAAATATATGTGATATTCATGACAATCAGATACAATTTTTGAAATGTGTTAATAAAGTAAAAAAATAGTATATACTAGATTTTATCAGGAAAAATAGAGTAAAACAATAAATAAATAAATAATTTGATAAACGTAACTTGAATATTTTCAAAATAAATGCATGGTATTACATTATACTATAAATTTACATCATTTCAACATGTAAAATTACCTTTGACCTCTTGCACATAAAAAAACATCTAAAAACTCATTTCGCAATTTCAGAGAAAAGAATTTTAGATACAGCACAACATTTGATAGAAACTCTATTATTAACCATGAACCACACTTGTACAATACTTCTAAATGCTTCATTTCATAAAGAAAATTTTGCTGCATGTCAATATTAAATACTTCTTCAGTATCTTTTAAATGTATGTATTTAATATTGGTATGAACACTTACGAGAGCACAAATATGAAACTGTGGTTGTACTTTTGTGTCTAAGCCAACAACTTGGGGTATGTGCAATCTTTCTTCAACCAAAACAACATGAGAGGGTGTTATGAAAACATAATGAAGAATTCCATAATGGCTTTTATGCAAAATTTTAGAAACAAGCACACGCTGACTAAATAAAATCTGATTTTGAAATGAAATGTCTGATAACGGTAATATTGAATGTATACAATCAAATCTCAATTGGTTTTCAGTAAAAGGATGATTTATATTCAGAGGAGTAATATTATAAAATTTATTACACCACTCAATAAACAGGTCTATCATATCCTTATAGTTAAATAAAAAGGTTAAAGTTTCGGTAGTCTCTGCATTCTTTAATTTTATAATGGCATATGCATGACATGGACCAAGAGTAAGTGACAGAATGTCTTTTGGTAATATATTTTTGAGATATGAAATATCTGGAAAAAGAGAGGTATCACAGCAGCTGCCTGAAGAAATATGTTTTGAAAAGCTTGTCACTTTCATCAAAATCATCTCAGAACTAAATAATACAAGACAAATAGGAACTTCATAAACAGAACTCATTTCAGAAACAAGTAAAACCAACCAGACAATTTTTGCTTCTGGTAACATTGAGGAATATATGCTGTGAATTTGCTTTATACTTTCATTTTCACTTTCTGCATAAGCTCTATTTTTAATTATGGCTGAAATAAATTGACGAATGAAAACTTTGTTTGTGTTATCTAAAAGTGAAATGCATTCTGGAAATGAAATTTCAGAACTGACAGCCAATGATCTAAGGTGTTCAGGAGATAATTGATTAAGATCTTTTTCAAAAGCAGTATGAAGTTGTACATCTGGTGTTTCTTGTGGATTATGAAGGTTTCTTTCAGACATAAATGTTGAAGCACTCTGGAATAAAAGAAAAGTATGTATGTGCATATATCTAATCTCAAAATAAAAATGATGTATGTAGCATAGTGACAAAGTTTAGCTCACAATCATGGGCACTGGTAGTCGGGAGTATGGAGAGGTCTTGCCTCCCATCCCTACAGTTTATAAAATATTGTAAACTTTGTTCAGCATTCTATAAATGTACACTAAGAAAAAGAAATAAAAAACAGTACAAAATTATTTATTCCCTCTCTTTAAGTTATTTATTTAAGAAAAGTTTTAAAGTCTGTGTTTTTAATTCTTTCTTTTACTCTCTCAAACTGGACAATGTATAGAAATATATGAAACTTTTGACAGCACAAACACAAATGTACTTTCCTTTCAAGATTTCTTGGGGGGGGGGGGTGTCACTGCTATTACGCTCTCAATCTCTTGTTCATGAACTGTATCTCAGATGAACATTCAGATAAATTGTGTTGAAGTAATTGCCTGTCCTCTCTCTATTCCAGATAGCTTGGATTGGGTATCAATGAATTCACTGTTTGCTGCATTTTTCCTAAGCATATTGAGTTTCAATGTTAATATTCTCATCCACTGATCTATTGTAAACTGGATCAAAAGTGGGCATTTTCAAAGATTGAAAGCAGTTTTTCAAGGCCAGTGATGGGAAACATCACTTTTTAAAAATCATACACAGCAGATTCACTTGACAGATAAAAGATTGTGACCTCCTTCCCCTCGTAGAGATAACAGGTTCTCACTGCATATTTGACTCGAAAGTAGTTGAAATAATGGCCATTTTAAAGTAAATAGCGAGTTTTTTGCGACCAGCTAAAGAAAAAAGTGATCAAAATAGTAATTATATGTATGTAATTAAACAGCAAATTTAGCATTTTGTTTTAAGCATATATTATTATACTCAAGTTTAGTGGCACACCCAGGATTTTGGTTTAGGGGGAGCTGGGGTTACAAATACTGCTGAACTCGGTTATAGTGACCTAGATTATAGTTATAACTCTCTTATAAAATTAAAGCATTAGCACTTGCCCATACAACATAAGCCCACTATCCACATAACTCATTAAGAGCCATAAATAATTATTCAACTTTACAGTGATGTGCCCGAGTTTAACTTCATTTCAAATATTAACTGTAAGTATTTCTTTAAAAACTAACATCCCCACTTTAATTAATCCACTCCCACAAAAAATTAGAAGGCAATTTTCAATTTTTTAAGCTTTTCGCATCTAAAAGGCCTCATACACGTTACGACCAATAGTACGATTCCTCCGAAAAGCTATTAGTGGTGGTGGGATTTTTGTCACCGGAGCAGCGGATATTTAGCCATAAATCACCATTTGTGGTTAAAGTGGGAGTGTTTTGGGTCAAGTATCAGATCGAATGTTTGATGATTTTTCGTTTGACCGGCCCGAAACTTCGAAGGCGCCGCTCCAGAAAGGTTGCTAGTTTAACCAGATATAGCAATGTATTGACTTAATGGTGATTTTTTTCTTTTTGTGTGGCCTATTTTGTCAGTAGTTGTACAATAATTGATCAAAGACAGTGGCATACGCAGGAATTTTTTTCGGGGAGGGGGCAAGGTGTAGGAAGATATTCGTGCAAAGCCGGCGTAAAATAATTTTTTATATTAGAACAAATCTGTAAATAGTGGGGGACAAGACCCCCTACTTCTCCCCCCCCAAAAAAAATTTAGAATTTTGTTAACAAAATAATGATGAAGCCTTTTGTGAAATGAAAAATTGTGCCTTTTTCACCATTTGAACCCACCCTCTCCGAAAATTTTGACCATCCCCGATTATTTTACAGGGTATGGCCCTGTATTAGAACACACACACACACACAAACAAAAAAACTGAATTTAGGCCAAAACACTTAGTCAAAAACATATGTACACTGTTTTACCATAAACTACAATAATTTTAAGTTTTTATCTTATATTACACACATCATCATACTTGGGACTCTTGGAAAAATATTAAAAAGTGAAATTACATGCACAACTGACTTAATGCCAGTGTCAAAATAAACCCAGTCTCACCTGTCGACCTAGCCGTTCGAAGTTTTCTGCAAAACTTCACATAAATACAGGGTAGGATCCCCTAGAAAGTCCCCCACGGAGGGCATTCTCCCCATAGGCTCCTATATCCCTCAGTATGGTCAATCGGCCTTAATTCAAAAACAAACAGTATCAGAATCTCTATCAGGGGGTGGAGCAAGGATCGCAATCAGAGAGTGTATCAGACTATTTGCGTAATATTTTATTTATGACAGAGTTTGAAAAAAATAAGAGCTTCCTTATTTTATACTTACTCATGGGCACCGGCAGAATATTTCCCAGGGGGGGGGGGGGGCAAAGACTACTTCAACGTATGGTTACCATGTTGGATAGAGCAAAAAAGCAAGGAAAAACACTGCATACAAAAATCCAGGGGGGCCATTGCCCCCCTTGCCCCATGCTGCCGGTGCCCATGTACTTACTTATCACACTTCACACAAACCAAGAAGATTTTAAGAAAGAAAGTATGCGAGATCATAATGTGATTTTTAATTTGATAATCTTTTTTTGTAATGCAATGATTATTTTCACATAAACAAATTTTTTAACTTGCAATGATCAGGTGAGACCTTTTCTTATTTGATTTTGTGGTTAAGACAATGCTACATGGCCGTTGCTATCCAGATCGACAGTGCCAACAGCCCACACGCTATTCGGACCCTTGTTTTGTTTTTCTGCTTATAATGTTTTGTGCAAAAGTCAAAAAATTAAAAGTATGATTCTGAGAAAAACTATAAAACATTGTTTTTAATCATAAGGAAAGCAACCCTGAAACGTTTCTGAACAAGATAAAAGCAAAAATTTAAACCGATTTAAAAAAAAAAAGTTTAAATGAACATTTTAACAATTGATGTTCTGACAAAATGTGCTTTCTTTTAGCTCTAAATATGCAGAAAATTTTAAATGCAAATATTCTAAACATTGTTAGTTAAAAAATTTAAATATGCACTATAGAACGGGCCAAATAGCAGGTGGTTTAACAGCACCGTCTCCCCGAAAAGCCACTCCGACGCTACACGACGGCTATCTGCCTAAAGAGGGGAAGGTTTGGGAGAAGACTTTTTAAAGAGTTCTAATGCATATTCACGTTACATATAGAGAAAACCATACAAAACTTCAAACCATTAGATCAACAGCCACGAGGCAGGACCGAACCCTGGACATTTAGATGAACTTACAGCAAAAATGCTTTCCAGAATTTTCATTTTTCAAATAATTACGAAGGGATTACACATATTACTGCCCTATATTCAACCAAAAGTAAGCAATACAAAAATGAACTTCACATAGCTTTAAAAAATCCAGCAGTGCAACTATTCAGCAATTCTTACCTGATCTTACCCAAAGTCGGTTACACTGAAAAAAGAACACCTTAAAATCCCACGTCATTCTCAATGAATCCGATTAAAATCAGGGTTCCAGATATTTCTCCTAGCCGAAGAGGGAACATGTATTTGAATGCATAGAATAGTCCAGTGATTTCAAGAAAACAGCTTTTTCAACATTGAATGATCCTCCTCTTTCCGGTGTTACTTCAAGAAAATGGGGTTAAAACATCTGGAACTAATTAGCACCCCAAGGAGAGCCAGGGATTCGTCCAGTGAAATTCGAGACTATCCTATTGTGCGAAAGAAGGGGGAAGCCTGAAAACAAGACCGTGCACAATAGTGCATTTTTCAAGAAATAGAGCTGCTAAAAGAAAACTTGTTTCTGCTAGGATTTTTTCCTGACAAATTTTCGATCCCAGCTCGCCCAGATGAATGAGTTAAACAGAAGGAATTTGTCTTGTTTCAAGAACTGGCTTCTTGTTTAAAAAACTAGAAATGGGCGATTCGTTTAAAAAATATATATAAAATTAACTTTAAAACTTTTTAAAATGAAATATTTGATGATCAAACAAAAAGCCCACTTTTATATTAAAAAAAAATTACGTATGCTACTGATCAAATTAATTTTAAATCAAAGGCAAATCTGCTTGTAGGGTGGGGGAGGCACCCCCCCCCCGAAAAAATGTCTGGATTGCACTTGTATTAAATGTATGGACACCCATTAAGGTGACCATATGCCCCAGTTTGAACGGGACAATCCCGTTTTTAGGTGGCTTGTCCCGTTGTCCCCAAGGACAGCTTGGGAACACCATAATGTCCCATTTTTAGAAAATGTCCCCTTCAATATCCCGTTTTTAGAAAGAAAGCAACCTATGGTAACAATTTCATAGCTGCCAACCTTGAAAATTGTAAAACCGGGAGGTTTTCGCACGCGATGCGCGGCACATGTACCTGATAGCTAACGTAAATACACACACAATTTAAATATATAGTAAGCACAACTTTATAAAAACTGAAATATGAATACCGTATACATCTTTAAAATCAAATCAAATACAGACGTGTGCATGTTAAATTGCCTGTTAACAATTAAGTTATTATTGAGATCTTCAAAAGCAGAACAAAAACAAGTTCTTTGCATGGATTAAAATATTTCAGATGAAATCACCTAATTAAACTGAAAAATTAACACTGAAAATCAATAGAAAAAAATTAGAATTTCCACAAATTAAGTTTCTTTGAGAGATAACATTGTTGCTGTCTTAGCTTTCTTTAAAAATTTGTCATCAAAGTTTTCTTCATAACATTTCCCTTTCCTTCGACACTTGGTGATTAACAATTTCTCCAGAGCTACATTTGATAGAGATGACCTAAATTCTGTTCTGATTTTCCTCACTTGGCTGAACATTCTTTCGCATTCAGCGTTACTGTGAGGAATAGTCAGAATTGATAGGGCAGTATAGGAGAGCCGGGGATATTTTTCCTTGCCACAGCCGTTCTGTTTTTTTGATATTAAAGTCCACTGCTTATCAGCATGCTTCTCTTCCAGAATTTCACAAGAGAGATCCTCGACTTGAAAATCACAAAATTCGGCATGGAGTTGATCGATGGCATTATCCATAGTTTCATTCTCAGTTTTTAACAGCATGATTGGGAAATTTGAAACTTTAAAATGAGGCCTCTGTAATAGTAGCAACATTAGCTACTGCAGCATGGATAAGTATATCATTATTGAAAGGAAATTTATGAATCATGTAATCACAAACAGTAGAAAAATACTTTCTCACAGAAGCATAAAAAATATTTCTCTCAGTGTCACATAATTTACTAACAAGTTTCTCAGTTGTATAGCCAACAACTAAATCAGAATCAGTTTTTTGATTAAGAGGATTATTGTACAGTACTTCAGTGGAGGGGTTTTCCTTCACTACCTTGGGCAGAACAAACTTTGAAAGCACTTCTTTCAACAATTCTAAAAGAATAAATCGCAAATTATGAATGAGTGGTTCTTTTGTTTGCAACAAGGTATTCACCTTATCCCATACAGGAACAATACTTAGCAAAAATGAACAAAATGCTTTGTTTAACTCAGAAGACAAAAATGCATGTAATCTTTCCTCTCTATTATTAGGAAATTTAGTCTGTACCGATTTTTTCTCAGATTTATCTGAAGATTTGGGCAACACAGGAGTTAATTTCTTTGACAAAGACATAGGGAGATATTGAACTTTTGAATTACTTCCAGACTTATTCACTGGATGGCTTTTTTTAGACGAAATGTTTTCGGATGAACTTTCCTCTATTTTCCTTTTCTTTGGGATAGAATATGATTCCAGTGAACCAACACCAGATGACTTTATCTTTTTTTCATCTTAAAAAAAACTCAAAAGTGGTTCCCATTGCTCAAACAATCGTACCAAGCATTTTCCTAATGACAACCATCTGGTTTGTACGTGCTTTAGGATTTTTCTCACTTCTTTGTCATGCAGTATTTGAAAATTCTTTAAGCTTTCTTTTCTTTTAGCGCTCTTTTCTAGATAATAGAAAATATCAACAAGAATTTCATCAATCTTCACTGGCAATGAATTTCCACCTTTATCGGCAGCTAAATTGATCAGATGGCATAAACAACCCATCACAAATAACTCTGGCTGTACCTCTTTCGAGACAGAGGCTACACCCCGTTTACATCCTATCATGACTGGAGCATTATCACAACCTAGAGCAATGCAGTTCTCAATAGGTATGCATCTTGATTTTAAATTATTTAAAATCATACTGCCAATATTCAGTCCTGTTGAGTCTCCTTCCAGGACCGGAAAGCTAAGAAGGCAAGTTTCTATTGAAGACTCCTCAAAGAAAGTAACCACCATGGGGTACAACTTGTTATCAGAGTCATTACTTTCGTCAGTGGAAATGCTGAAGGGCTTGGACTGCAGATGTTTAATTATTATAGTTTCTTCTTCTGTACCCATCTGTTTAACTATAGCTGCCGTTTTAGTCCGTGCACACAGGGACCGATCTACACATTTGGGGGCCCAGGGCACAGGTACCTGTGGGGGCCCCCTGCACAAAAATATTTCGCAGAATATTACTTAATTTAATTAAGTTAAAACCAATTATTCTTAAGCCATCCATACGTAAACACAAATCAGTAAAATGTCACGACAAATACCACTTTAATGAATTTTCCAGTTTTGAAATGTTTTTATGGGTATTAAATAGTTAAGTATTTAAGTCTCGGATATAACATGATAAAATGTAAGGTTAAATGTTTGAAATATCTAAGTAATACCAGCCCCAGGGTTGGCAAGTTTTTGACGCATGACAGTTTTTGACGGTTTTAACCATGGTTTAAACTGTCACGTCAAAAACCCTATGTCGAAAACATTTGTCAAAAACTGTCAAAAACCTCAAATATTTTACTTGTAGTATTACAAATATTAATTGATGTCTTTAACATTGCATGCATTGTATAAGCTATGAATATGTGTGAAATGTTAATAATAATTTTTAAGAAATATGGTCATCTTCTACATATTTTTTATAAAACATTGTCTAGAAAAAGGAAAAGAAAGTGGAAAATTAAATTTCATTATGTATCCAATATAGTCAAAACAATATTCTTGCTAATATAATATTAAAATTATAAGCTATCAATTTCAATAAAAAGTTAGTTATGCTTTATAGAATGCTTCGTGGAAAAAAATGAACAAAAAAAAAACATTCTATACCTGTTCAACAACTCTTTTTTTTTTTTTTTAAATAATGAATCTTACCTTAAAACATAAAACTTGTACTGTTTAATTTAATGATTTTTAATAAGCTTTCGTCTCAATTTTGTGTCAGTAAATAATTTTATAACATCCTCATAATCTATCTTCTGTGTTACATCTCCTTCTATTGATAAAAGGGCTAAAGAAGATAATTTATCATCCGTCATCAAAGTTCGTAACGGAGACTTTAATCTTTTAAGCAAAGAAAAGGATCGTTCACCTGTGCAATTGGAGATGGGCAAAGTTAAAAATAGTCTTAAAGCACTTTGAACATTGGCAAATGTATCTATGATGCCAAGATCATGGATTTTCTGTAACTTATCAGCAACAGACATATCTTTTTGTATGATTGGGAAAATGTGTATAAATTCGTCAGGAAACACTTCCTCTAAATCCAATGAATATTTAGCTTGTAAAACTTTTGCATTTTCGAAAGCTGTATGTTTATCGCTATCAAATAAGCAGCAAAACTTCTTTAATATGCTCTCATAAGCAGACATTCTTGAATTCAGATGAGTAATTAGTGTATCACACACTGCATAGAAACAAGATACCTTAAAATTACTTTTACCATCTAACACAGTTTCTGGACACTGTCCATCGTAGAAAAATTTAGGAATCTTTTTTTGCCTTTTTACGGAATAATCTTTATGTCCAACTAAAGAAAATGCCTTTTCTTCATACATTTCAAAGTTCTCTCGCACAAACTGAATGTATTCTATCAGTAAAGTGAAATATTCAGGCACTTTAGATAAATCTAGAGTTGGATTCTGGAGATTTTTGCTAATGGAATCAATCCTATTAAGGATCGAATTCCACATGCAAGCACATAATGCAGTCTCTAGTGTTTGCATTTTTTTGTGTAATGAATTTGCTTCATTTCTTGCTGATGGCGTCTGATTAGAGTCTGAGGAAATTTCTGAAAGAACATCAGATATTTCCTTATAACTTTCTTGGAATGCTTTAGTTGCAGCAGCATTTGCACACCACCTTGTAATACATCTCGACTTTAATGTTAAATAATTTCCCTTTTCACTCATTTTATTACATAACAATCTCCACCGGTGTGTAGAAACAGAGAAGAAATTGTACAATTCTTGCAAAAAAGTAAAAAAATCTAACACTTTTCCATTACACTCCACAGCTTTGACAACAACTAAATTTAATGAATGTGCAGCACAAGGAACAAAGTCTACTAAAGGATTTATTAATTTAAGTCGAGCTTGTAAACCAGTGTATCTTCCTGCCATATTACTGGCATTATCGTAGCTCTGTCCACGACAATCACTAATGTCAAGTCCTACATCTTTAATATAATTCACAACTGTTTCTTCTAGATGTTGAGATGAATGGTTTTCAATAGATAAAAATTTCAAAAAGCGCTCAACTGGTACATTGTCAGATGAGACATACCTGATGACAAAAGTCAACTGATCTGTATGGGATAAATCGGGCGTTGAGTCTACAATGATAGAAAAAAATTTTGCACATTTAATTTCAGAAATAATGAAATTTGATACCTTTTTAGCCATTAGATCGATGAACTCATTTAAAGTGGATGAAGATAAGTATGAGGTGTGCCCTTTCCCGCAGTTTCCATACTTCTGCAAGTGGTTTGCAAGGAATGGATCAAATTCGCTCATAAGTTCTAAGCATCCAAGAAAATTCCCATTACTTAGCGATCCAATTGTCTCATTCCGTCCAAAAAATGACAGTCCACGGGAAGTTAAAAATTTTGTTACTGCTACGACACGGCGAAGAACTTCATACCAATATTTGCTTTCGCAATTGGTGGTATTTACAATTTTGCAATCTATTCGATTCGAGCTTTCCTTTCTTTGTACCATTTTACAGACTACTTCTCTGTGACTAAATGAGTTTTCATGCTCATGTAGCCTTTCACTCACATGTTTCCAATCAAAAAATCCTGTTGTTGAAAGAATTGATGAAGTATTGGAAAACAGCTTGCATGTCCAACAGAAAAGTGAAAACGTCGTTGGAGACAAAATCAGCCACTCTCTTTTCACTTTTTCTTGGTTGCATTTATAACGATAAAAATGCGCTTCAGTCAGGGATCTTTTTTTATCACCAATAGTTCGCTCTGTGAATTCAATAAGATGCGTATTTTGCCTTATAGGATATTTGATGAAATATTCACGCATTTCGTCAGTGACATGCTCCCACAATGCTGGATCTTCAGCAATTACAAATTCTTTTTCTTTATTTTCAGAAGGTGTTGCGCTATTGGATGAATTTTCATCTTTTGCAGGTATGGACTCTTCATTAGTGCAAGCAAGATCATGGACATCTGCTAATTCTTTTTCTTTATTTTCTGCATATTTTGCAGGTATGGACTCTTCATTAGTGCAAGCAAGATCATGAACATGTGCTAATTCTTCTTCTTTATCTTCATCACATTCTTTATCTTCAGCCGTTTCAGGATTTTTTTTTACTGTATAATTCAGCATCATTCCTTTCATGCGCTCAATCTCTTCCCTTTTTCTCTCTTTTAATCGTCTTTTCTGAGAACCAGATGGGTACGATCTCTTCATGATTACAGTCAAATCAAATTAATTAAAATAAAAATAATAACTTAACAACTATTTTTCAAAAACCTTACTTAAATAACTTTAAAGAAATTCAAAATTAATCACATACGGCTCATAAATTTAACGATTTTCCATATTGTTTACAGGAGCTTGAAGATAAATCACATGCACATACGTTCCTTCAATGTCTTCATTTCATTTCACTATTCTTGTAGAGCAGAGTTTAGTAGCAGCACCGTACACGCGCCTCTCAGACTAGCAACATCTGAATCTGCGATCGTAAGTCGAAAGATTCCCCACGCCCACAGTTGCCGGTCGCCCATGAACTGGTGCACAAACAGGCTGTGTCTTTTGGTGGACAAGAGGAACGAGTGACTCAGTCGTCACACTCCTTAGAAACAATAAGAGAAGGAGCATGATAAGGCGTCCTATCGATTTTGTATAAAAAATGGATAATTTTTTAACATTACAAGTTACATCAAATTAAAAATTTTGAATATTTGTGATGAAATGAAGTAAGTAATCAGAAATTTTACTCTTGAGAGATAATTTTAGTAGTTATTATGATTACATAAAAGGAAGATTTGGGGGCCCCTAAAAATCGGGGGCCCTGGGCACGTGCCCCGAATGCCCCGCCGTAAATCAGTCCCTGCGTGCACAGCCATATTTTTTTTGCCACAATTCCTATATCTATGCCCCTACCCTGCATCACGTGTGTTGATGGATTTGAGTCAGAAGAGCTAGGTTTCGGCGACACGACAAAAGTCACGTGAATCGTAGTTCCGGTTATACGAACTCCGCACCTCAAGAGAGCTCCGGTGCAGTGCCTTGTTGGGAAGAAAAAATACATGGGAAATAAAAGGCTAAAAACCGGGAGATTTGGGTGATTCACCGGGAGACCGGGAGATATGATGAAAAACCGGGAGGCTCCCGGTAAAACCGGGAGGGTTGGCAGGTATGCAATTTCAATAAAAGCCGCTAAAAATCTAAAATCATCCAACAGCAATCTGTGTTAAAAAAACAAAAAACAAAAAACAAAAAAAAAAACCTGACCTCCCTCTCTAAATGCAAGGAAAATGCCGGGGGATGTATGGCTTTTGTGTTTGTTCTATTTGTCAACTATTTCAACTTACTTAATTTTTATTTTTATTTTTTAAAGTCATGTTCCTCTTTTGCTTATTCCTCCCCCTAGGTAAAATTGGTAAAAGAGGGAACTTACCTTGGTCTTTCATTTTTGTAATTAATAATATAAGAGTTCAGTATGTTGTAAAAAATATTCACTACACCTATGACTTAACGAGAGGGGACTTGGAGTCTCTAACCCACTTTCTAAGGATACCCACTATTAAATATACCCACACAAATACATGCATAAATATAATTTTAAAAAATGCTAGACTATAAATCTTAAGTTTTAAATTTCTTATAAATCAGTAATTATTATAAATAGTTTACTGGATAAAATAAAAAATAAAACATTAAATCTTTGTTTCTTAGGAGATGTCCTACAGAATCATTTACGATTTGGTGACTAAAGGTGGAATTATATAATTATTTATTCTAATTATTTAAGAGTATAATATGCTTTTTCATCATTGCGTGGTTTTATTATCTTGTTTTCTAAAGTTTATAAAATGATGTAACTTAACAGCAGACTTTCAAATTATATGAAAGAAGCATTAAAATTTATTGCCTATTTTAGTGTTTATTGATAACTGTAGAGTAAAAAACATATTGGGCAAATTTGTACGTGAATATTCTTACAAATAAATAAATTGTAAGGATTGACAGCTTCTCTTAACGATTTTGCATACAATGAAATAAATTTTTCTATGCTGTTCACTGCTACAGATAACAAATTTTTCTATTTTTTAGGTAAAATGATGCCATCATTTTACTTATGTATCTGTATAAATGTATTTATAAAAGTAAAAAAAAAAAAAAAAAAAAAAAAAAAAACACCTTCCGATTACCAAACAGTTTGAGTATAATGTTAGCGTTCTTAATTTTTAACTTAACTTTATCTGAAAAAAATGCATGGTTTTACAGCACTCTAATTTCAAAGAAATAGATCCACAAATGTCACAGATAATATTCAAGTTTTGGTGATCTATTGAAGATCACCAAATCATTAGGTCAAATAAAGAATTTACATAGTGACTTCAAATTTACTGGATCAGCGTGAAATGCATACAGTGTATTTTCCTCCTCCACCCCCCAACTTTAGCTTTCTTAATCTAGCAATTAATATTCAGCCAATATCCCTTTAGATTAAAAAAGTATGGTAAATTTACATTAAGATTAAGGAAGTCTTAGATTTTCAAGGAAGATAAAGCTAAAGTCAGTTTTGCAGATATACCCAAAATTAATTTTTGTTTGTTTTTCGTAATTGTTCACTACATGTGCATAATCAAATTTTGACCTTTTTTTTTTATTTAGTTTTTTTTCCCCTGATGGACGCGTCTCCTCTCCCAAATGTTCTCACAAAGAAAGAAACCTTTTTTTGTTTTGTGTTCTTTGACTTCTATTAATCTATCCAAGATATTGTACCCTTGGTGAAAATCGTAAATTTTCTAATAACTTTACATGGAATAAATTCTTTTTTTCTCTCAACCCCTTTTTCCCCGAAATTTTTTTTTTCTTGCTTCTCGCATTTTCTGGCTATTTTTTTTCAGAAAGCACGAGGCCAACTACTGCAATTGCTATATCAATTGATGCCACTCCATGCCAAGTCTGAATGCAAACTGAGAATATGCTCATGTGGACGGTTGATGAAGGCACGGAAAGTCAGTTATTTATTGCTATCCCGGTAAAAAAATTCCCATCCCAGTCATAAAAATCACCCTGCAACTAATGGTCTTTCAGATGAATTGAATCGTGAATGGCGGCCTTAATAATCCCCCAGAAGCAGGTGGAACAGAGGGATTAGTAACTCTGCCCGACACAGGCTTCGGCACGCCAGATTTTCTGTCATGCGGCGACAACACTTCCTCAATGTTATTTCACTCGATTGTAAAAACAAAACAATAAACAAATAAATGAAATAAAAAGCAGATTCTTGTGTAGAATCATGATAGAACCTTTCATTATGGTCCGGGTGCAGTTTACAGTATTGCAAAAAATGCACTGATTTAAAAAATCTCTTTTTTTTTGCGTATACAAAACTGCATATTTTTTGAGTGAAATTCAACAGAATTGGCATAAATAACGCAAAAATCTGCGCAAGCCACGATACCTGAATAAAGCATTAGTAGCAATATATATATGGGTGATTCTCATAAAAGGGGACAAAATGGAAAAAAAAAAAAATAAATAAAACTTTTAGAAATTAAACCAAAATATTTTATACTGAAGGTATATATAGTAATTTATAATTTTCCAAAATTTTCAATCTAAAACTCAAGTTTTTGTTGAGTTAGCTGCCAATTTAAGTAAAGGTTGATGATTTTGCATCATTTCTGTCAGACTTTTTAAATGCAAAATTCAAGTATTATTTATATTTTTAAAACACAAAAATTATTTTTTTCAGCAAGCAGTTAACTCAGTAAATGACAATGTATAACTGTTTGAAATTTGTGAAGTTGTGTTAAACAATTAAAAAAAAATTGAACTAAAATATGCAAATTTTGACAATTTTTCAAGCACTAAGTCGATTAAAATCAATTTTATTTTTACTACACAGCAATGCAATTTTTTTTTTTTTTTTTACTTCCTTTGATCCAAACTATTATATTTGATATCTAATGAAACAAAAATTGCTGTCTTTTGGCATTATTTACCTTGTTATTATCTGCAGCACTAGTGTGACAGAAATGATGCATATGGTGACAGAAATGATGTCCAACATTAGTTCTAGGAAAATAAATGAAAATAACATTTTTATGTGTAAAAGAGACTTAACTACTAAGATAAGTTAAAACAAAACCCATATAAGTTACAAAATTAATGTTTTCTTCATTGTATTAAGATTCAAAAACATCAAGACTCATTAAATTGGTAAAATAATCTCTTTCCCCATTTTTAGTTTTCTCAATATGTGTTCAAATGGCACATTATATATTCTTACAAATTTTTCATTGTGTCTAAAAGTACTCTTCTTTGTTTTTTTTTCTTTTCTGTGTTTTACAATTTTTTTTTTTTTTGCCAGGGCAAATTTGGGTAACTCGGTCATCTTCAAGAAAATTTTCAATGGATTTTTTTACACTTGCACTTATTGTACATATTTTTTTTTCCGAACATAGTTGGTTACGTCATCCTGATTGCTAAGCTTCAGTCTTTCATTTATTTTACGTGAAACTACTCCTTTCAAATAAGATTGCATTCTGTATTTTTTCAAAATTTTGTTTCCAATTGCTTTCATAAATTGCTTTTTGGTACCTGGTTTAGCTCTTTTAGCTTGGTGTACTAACTGCTTCTTGAGAGCACAGCCATAAATTAAGTGCTTTCTAACTTCTTTTGTCCCCGTTTGATTTTTCAGTAGGTGGTTTGTCTGTTTTCTAGGAGAGGGTGACAGTGTAAGAGAATAATTCTTTTGGCGGTGATATTTCTTCTTGAATTTTTATAGTTGGCGCTGAAGTTTTTTAATAGTGTTGTTCTGTTTTTCAATTATGCGATATGCTTTTGCCTTTTTTCTATTAGCTTGTTTTATTGCATTTTTCTTTTGACTAGATTCTTGCACTCCATTTAAGATTGTACTACACCTGGACTGTGGTGTTTAAAATAAATTGAACCCCCCCCCCCCCCCAAAAAAAAAAAAAAAAAAAAAAATACTGGAATTTAATTGTGCCATACTTTCATTATCCGATACCAGAGGAGTTAAGTTTTTTGCAAGAGCCTTTCTAGTTCTATAATTCTTCGAATTTTTTCTCCATTCCTTTCTTTTTAACCTTTGGTAACGTGGACTGCACAGTGCTATTGGCAAAATTATCTTTCCCCCCCCCCTTTTTTTTTTATAATAATGTTCTCTATCTTTTTGTCTCTTTATATCTAGCTCTTCTGCTGTCATCCTAGCCTGACGTTGCCGTTGCCTTTCTGCTGCTAACTCCTTTTGCCGGATATATTTTTTAGAATTCTGGCGAGCAGTGTTTTGATTTCCAGAAGCTACTTGTTTTTGGTGCTTGCTTTCAGAAGTTTTCATTTTGTTCTTTTTTCTGTAGGTGTAGTTTTTTTAACTTGTGTCAGATCATTCACTGTCCTTTTTACAGATTTTCTAGGATTGCCTATTCTTACTTTCAACATTTTTTTTTTTTTCTTTTTTTTCTGCCACGCAAAGATAAAAATAAATATATCAGTATTTGGGAATCGCAATTAAAAAAGTATTACTCTTTACTAATGTTATGTATATATCCTATGTATATTTATACTTCTTAAGAAGGTACTAATGAATCTTTTAAAAAGGGTGGCGCAATCAAAAATTTAGTGGTAGTAATAAAAAAATTATTTTGTTTCAACATATATGTATATATATACACATTTTTTTTTGGGGGGGGGCAGGTAGTTTGTGTGTGGGGTCAGTTAGTTAGAAGATTGACAAATACATCCATTTTATGAAAGTGATATAGGATTTTTTACATTAATTTCTTTTGTCGCGGGGGGGGGGGCGGTCGCCCCTCCTTAATCCGCCCTTGGGGGGGGGCGATCGCGGTTCCGGTGTGAATACCAAAGGGGGCATGCTTCACACTTAACAGCCAAAAAATTTAGTGCTATGAATTCAATTTTTTTTTCAATGGATTCTCTTTCTCTCTCTTTATCAATTTTCTCTTTCGGAAGGGGGGGGGGGGGTTACCGTTCCGGCCCGAATACCAATGGAGGGGGGGGGATGCTTCATACTTAATAGCCGTTCTGTGGAGCTTATTTTCTCTCATATCCAGACCTTTTTAAAAGATCGTCATTCCGGTCACAATTAAATCACTTCGCTCACGCGCGCGCGCTTTCTGTCACGTGACAGAAATGACCGTGACCGAAATGATTTTGTCAATTATATTTCGGTCTACCACCTTTATTTTTTTCCCAATGAATAAATATAAAGCATAAATATTGAAAGATTACTTACCTAGTATTGATGAACGATGAAAAGTTTTTTTTCCGGAATATAATTCTTCAAAAACCAAGCATGACCGAGATGAGGAGCCTAAACAGTACGCGTAACCAAACGAGCCGAAAAAATGATTTTACTTAACCGTTATCATATTATTTAAAAAAATAACGTTCGCGCACGTGGTTTAGTATTGAAATGTAACAGATTTCGCTATCAGATGAAGAATTTTTGCGCGCATGGAATCATGAGCAGGTGATTCATGTTCCGGAAGCGCGGGCAAAAAAAATACCGGGACCGTATTGTTTCAACTCTTAGTTAAAATTTATACGCCTAGACTCGGTGTGCGGAAAAAACGCGAACGGTAAAAACGCCCACGGAAAAAACGCCAACCGGAAAAAACGCGAACGGTAAAAACGCGAACGGAAAAAACGCCAAACGGAAAAAACGCGAACGGTAAAAACGCCAACATGATTCATTTAACATATGAACTATAGGCGTATCGTCGGTTGGGGGGGGGCACAGGGGGTCACGTGTCCCCCTGTGCCCCCCCCGAACAATTTCGCCAATTTTTTAAAAAATAAACATGTTTGAAATTTTAAAGAAACTTTTCTTTTCTGCTCTAAAATTTTGATATGTGACCCCCTCAAATGTTTCCTGTGCACCCCCAAAAATTCAGTAGGTCTGGAGCAGTGATGAGCCTTCCTTAGGAAGCTATTGTTAATAGGTTGTCCTAAGAGTGCAATACATATGAACCATAGGCGTAGGGTCGAAGAGGGGGGGCACAGGGGGCTTGCCCCCCCCCGAACAATTTCGTCAATTTCTTAAAAAATAAACATGTTTGAAATTTTAAAGAAATTTTTCTTTTCTGCTCTAAAATTCGATATGTGACCCACTCAAATGTTTCCTGTGCACCCCCAAAATTTCAGTAGGTCTGGAGCAGTGATGAGCCTTCCTTAGGAAGCTATTGTTAATAGGTTTTCCTAAGAGTACAATACATTCGAACCATAGGCGTAGGGTCGAAGAGGGGGGGCACAGGGGGGGGGCTGTATCCCCCTTTCCTCCCACTTCGTCTAAAAATTTTTAAACGGACGTTTGTTTTAAAATTTAAAAGAAATTTCCTTTTCTGCTCTTAAATTCGACATGTGACCCCCTCAAATCTTCATGTGACCCTCCAAATTTTCAGTTGGTCTGGGAGCGGTGATAATCCTTGTCTAAAAAAGGTATTGTTATAAAATTTTCTAAGCATATTGTACATATGAACTATCGCAATCGGGAGAGGGGGTTACAGGGGGGGGGGTGTCCCCTCTGTCCCCAAATCTTTTTATTTTAAACAATTGTTTGAAGGGTCGTTTTAACCGTTCCACTTAAAAATGCAAAAAGAAACTCCAGTCTGTGACTTGAGAGAATATTTGTTTTTCTTAAAAAAAAAAAAAAAAAAAAAAAAAAAAACAACTTTTCATTGTCAGACTAGCTTAATTTGAACAAGGTTATTTTTTAAGCGATTCGTTTAAACAATTTTTCTCATTCCCAATAGGTTGTGGTTTTAAATTCTTTCTAAATACTAGGTTTTCTTTAAAATATTTTCTTTATTTATTTTTATTTTTAATGCAATGCAAAGTATTTTATTCGTTGAGCGAAAGTGAATAGTATTTTCCCTTTTCTTAATAATACTCTCACAGTTTTACATCAAGTTATATTAATTGTAATAATAGATTTATTGCATCTTTTTTTTCTTGCTGTATTTTATTCATATATGAATAGTTCAATATTTGATAAGTTATCCTTCTAAATATTTATACTTTATCAGTCTTGCGTATTTCAGCAAGTTTTTTTTCAGTTTATCTTAAAAGTTTAATAAGCTGTAAGTTTTATAAAGAAGAGAGCTTTATAAGATATAAATTTATCTAATAAAAATTTTTTAAAAATTTAATCAAGTACCTTTCACATTGTAGAATAAATAATTTTTACTAATTTCATCACAATTAGTAAAAGACTAATGTATAGGTATAGGGTTCTGGCTTACCGCGCGGCCACTTTCTCCATCTGTAATGTGAATTCGGGTTTGGACCCCTCAAAAAGTCCTCCACCCAAGGCATGTCTAAATTAAGCAGTCAATCCTTGTGTAGAAGGGGCCATGGTAGCCCAGTGGTTAACGCGTTGGACTCGTAACCGGAAGGTTGTGGGTTCGATACCGGCGTACCACTAAAGACCACCGTGTACATGCGGCGTACGTGCACGTTAAATCCGTGGTTCCGAAAGTCCTCTCGGCGGTCGCTAGCACTTTCCGAGGAGTGCCAATATTCAGAAGTCCCCCACCTTCTGATGAGGTTCCAAATTGTGGCGGGAAATTAGGGGAAGGACGTATATGTAGCTCTAAGCGACACATTCAGTGACGCGAGCTGTCCTCTCCTGGCAAACAATCCTTGTGTAGATCTGCCACAAAACATAAATAACTTTCATGATAATTTACAGTGAAAGTAAAAAGTTTAATATATTTAATATTAAATAAAAATCATAATCACTTCCAAACACTGTTATCGAGGTTGTCCTAAAAACCCTGACCTATAGAGTTTCCTTCTTTAAATGTTGATCATAGACATATAGAATAAATTACATAGTTATTTTATGGTATCAAATAAAATTTTCTGAATATTAAATGTAAATAAATAGAAACATGTATTTTTTATACAGCCCTCTTTCTTCTAAGAAGGCTTACAGATATGTTTAATCAAAGTTGGTGAGGGGGCAATAAGCTTTGCTATATCAATAATAGCAAAAATATAATTATTAAAACTATTCTAACAAAACAAATTAACCATTAATTTTAATAAGTGTTATAAATAGCCAATATTTTATATTTTAAGAAATAAGTTTTCAATCATTTTTAAAAAGTTTCCTGTAAAAAGGGGTTTTTAGCATTCAGAAATGAAAATTTGTTTGAAAAGTTACAATTACACTAACATTTAATTTGAAGAGTTTATTTTAAGTTGTTTTTATTAGTTGTTGACTTATTAATACCATGACTTAAAAAAAGCATTTTTAAAATAAGACTATTCATGCTTAAAATGAATATTTTAAAAAACAAAAATATGTATACATAAATATATACTGATAAATCATTCATTATTCTAATAATTTAAAACCGAAAAGCTAACAAGATGAATCAGAATGAATTATGATGTGCATGAATGAAATGAAATAAAATTATGATATGAAATAAAATCTTGCACTTATAAAAAGAAAGCCAGTAAACATAAGCCATGGTTGGTAAGGAATAAACTGAAGGTCAGAATTTATTACAGAGAACGTGCATGTTAAAACGGTGTGATAGGATATTCTTTTTTAGAGTGATCTTGGTAGGTGAGAGATAGTACTTAAAATTTTCGCAACTGCTACAATTTGTTGCGGAATGACTAGTTCTGGTCCTTGTCCTAAGAATACAAACAAATTGAACATTCAGTTTGTTAAATTAGTAATTAATTAATTAAACTTGGTAAATTAATAATTCATTAAATTAAACTATTTCTCTATTTTATTATGTTCAGGATAATTTTTAAATCTCGTGCATTTTTAAAGTCTCCCCTTTTAAAGGTGAGTAGGTGTAAAGGCAAACACCCCCCCCCCCATTCTTTAAAAAAAATTGTGATCAATTTCAGTTAATTAAAGGCACATGGCTCTAATCTACTAAATATTTTGATTTTAATTTGTATATGTTTTAATGTCATTTATATAATTTATTACTGTTTAGATCACATAAAACTAGGAAATAAAAATGATTTAAATACTCTAGCGGAGAAAAATCAAATGATTACGAGTTTAAATTTCATTCAAATTTAAATAAATCGTTTGAAATCAATTGAGTTTCTATTTAACGCTAAAAATACCCTTTAAAATAATTTTGAATATTTTGTTTTTAAAAAAATCTCAATACAATGACTTTATCTTTCTCAACAGAATAATTGATATAAAAATTAATTTTTTAAATTGTGATAAAATATATTTATTACCGCACACAGTGGCGCACTCAGGATTTTGGTTTGGGGGGGGGGCTGGGGTTACAAATACTGCCAAACTCGGTTATAAGTGACCTCGATTATAGCTATAACTCCATTATAACTTCAAAATATTCGTTACCACTTGCCTATAGAACGCAAGCCCAATCTTTTCATAGTCTTTTTTTCAACCAATATCTAATCTTTCCAGTTCTAACTTTAAAAGTTGGTAATTTATGCACTAGCTGTAAGTATTTATTTAAAAACCAACATTCTCCCACTTTTAATTAATCCCCCCCCACAAAAAATTAGAAATAATTTGAAGACAATTTTTTAAGGTAAAATATTATAATTCGTTAGTGACAATTTTCAAAGTTTTTCACATCTAACACTCCAGGTTTAAGGGGGGGGGCTTTTGCCCCCATGGCCCCCTCCGTGGGTGCGCCCATGACTGCACAGCTTTTAAATGTTTTTCTGGATATAATATTCTTGAATGTAAAATCTGTGCAGTACGAACCTCAACCTAAAAAAAAACCTGTTTGTTCATCTTGCCTTAGGCGTTTTCCGGTACGCTATCTCCCATAGTCCCCAGTCCCCATTGTCCGGGGAATCTCCCGTATTTCTTTCTTGGAAGGGACACGGCTTTCATGACCTTGACAAGTAGCTTGACTAGCTAAAAGCAATTAATTCCTTTTTATTTAATGTTGTAAATTTCCCTGATTAACCCATTTGTGCCTGGATATTTTTGCGACTTTCTTCGATTTTTACTGATAACAGAAATAATAGAAAAATTTCTGATGACAAATTCTTGAACAAGGGATGATTTCTTTTAAAATCATTATGCATAAAAATCGAAATATCAACATCCTACTTGGTCATGTTAAAATATTTTGTAGAGTTGAGGCTCAATACTCATGAATAAAGGCTAGGAAAAATAAATAACGTTTCCGACTAATAGCGAAAATGCCGTCCCAAAAAAGGGACACTAGGCATAAATGGGTTAATATGAAGATATATGCTCTCAAAATATAAAAAGTGGCTCCTTTACTTCAAAAACAAAAGAATTTTGAAGCATTCCAATATTTGATTAAATACCATTATTGTATTTACTACAAAACAAAATAAGTTCATGTCAATATTTAAATAAAAATTATTATTCTGAGGGGGTATTCTTTTTTTTCTGGTTCGCGTTTTTTCCGGTTCGCGTTTTTCCCGTTCGCGTTTTTCCCGTTCGCGTTTTTTCCGTTTGGCGTTTTTTCCGTTCGCGTTTTTACCGTTCGCGTTTTTTCCTACATTCCCTAGACTCAATAAATAAATATGTTTTTAAAGAGAACTAACTTCACAAGTATGAATTATATTTATAAAACATTTATTTTTTCGGCCGAAATAATACTTTTTTGCGATTATTTCCCGAAATCGGCGATTCAGGACCGTGACCGAAATGACAAAAACTTAGTTTACTGTGCTAAAAACGTAAAATAAAACTCATAAATGCCCCAAAAATTGTGGTCTTTATAAAAAATCCAGCTTTAAGAAAAACGTATTAAACTTGAAAAAATAATGAAAAAAAGGCTACAAATCTATCAAGGACCATGATTTGTCCCGTTTTGTGAGAATCACCCATATATATATATAAATAATAATAATCCCAATTATAACCCCCCCTCAAAATAACCGATTTTAAGTTGCAGAAGTGTGGGGAGCTATAATCAGGTTTCTAAGGTATTTTTACTAGAGGGGAGATATTTATTTTTAGGTACAAACCTAAGCCCAGCTATTGCCACAGATTTAGAATACATATTAAGAATTTATATTCCTAAGTGCTTTTAACATTGTTATTCCCCCTCCATTCCTTTATATCCCCTTTTTTCTCCTATAAAAGGCAGCAGTCGATCTGGTCTGTTTATACATTCTTGGAACTGCTAACTACAGAAGCAGTTTTTTTTTCTTTGAAAATTTTGCACGTGGAGCTATATCAAAATCTGTTCTTAATTTCATTTTTCTCTAGCTGTGTTTCATTTTTTAATGAAAAGGTTTTTATAAAAAATCCCTATCAATGGAAAAAAAAACTATTGAAAATAGGCTTTACATAAAGTGTTTAGGCCTTACATAACAAACCTTTGAACCAATAAAAAGCATAAAATTGTGGTGGGAAGACAGCATCTTACCAAGACGACCAAATTTGATGGAAAAATTATGACACGTTCTGTAATTTAGTTAAATGCTACGAATAATAACTTCTTTGTTTTAACCATGAAGCTCGGGAGGAGAAACATCGACTTGTTATCCAACTTGGACCAACTACGCAGTATGAGAATTGCCGACGAAACTGCGGCTACCATTGATTGCGCCATCTATTGACGGTAGCGGAAAACAACATCGCGCGCGCGCGCTTTCCGATTTCATGCTTTCCTAATTGGGATTTATACATTTATGCTGAAATTTCATGAAGTATACACTAACATTTGAATAAATAAATATGATAATTAATATGCATATATAATAATTTTGTTTCTATATTACTTAGTTACAACGATGTAATATCAGTTTGAAAATTTAATAAATTAATTAATAATTTAAATAAATTCTCTTTAAGGGGACAGCCTACTTTTAAGAATGGGAAAATGTAGAAATTTTAGTTCAACTTTCATAATTAAAAAAAAATATATAATGAATGCATGCAGAAACACAATTTTTTTTCAGTTAACTACTATGACATTACTCTATTGATTAAAAATATTATTGTAGTTTATTATAAAGGTGATAATTTAAAAACTATTATTTTACCACACAATATTGTAAAAACAATTCAAGGGTACTTTCCCACTGCGCGCAAGATATCTCAATTAGCATTCCTTTGATCCTCATAATTTTTTTCTAAATTAAACAAAACATTATAATTAACAATCTAAATTAAAATGGTTTAATTATTTTCATAATTTAAATTAAAAAAAAATATTTAATCTAAAAGTTTAAATTATCATAAAAATTTTGATAGTTTTACAATCATAACTTTTTTTCTATGAAACACAACCATTTCATTTTAGTTCATTTTGTTCATTATATTAAAATAAAAGCCTGAGAAAAATTTCAAGTTGATATCTTAAATAGTTTTTAAAATATCATGCGCGCAAACTTGAAAAACAGTGTTTTGAGAAAACGCCAATTAAAGTTCAAATTGTAGTTTTGGAACATAAATTTAATTTTTAAAAATTAAAAACATTTTCTATTGAACCATTTACTATTTAAAAATAATTTTACTGAGTATTTAAAAAGATTAACCCAAAATATGTTTTAATATGGCTTAAGAAACATCAATCTAAAGAAAAGCTCGACAATTGTAAATATGTACATACCTTAACAAAAGATACATTTTTAGGATATAAAGGCACGAATATTGGTAAAGTACATTATTTGAAGTTATTTTAATAATTATATCCATGTATATATTTTTTTTTTACTATGCAACATAAAAATTTGATTTTATTTCACTTTATGAACTTTTCGATTTAAAATTTTCCGCTTTCATGCACATTGCCTTCGTTTTCTTTTATTGCCTCAAACTGAGAACTTTTGAGCATTTTTCTGGCTCTTCGAGTTTCTAAATTAAATTCTGTACATTTCTTTTCTGCCTCTTTTATGCTTTTAGTGTCAACATTAGTTGCAACTTCTACAGCATGCTGCCCAACTTGCGTTTACATTTTCCTTTTTATCTCAATAAATAATTGTCATACAGAAAAATGGTTGGTATCAATCTTTTTAGAATAAAGTAAACTATTTAATGAGATAAAAATCTCAAAATCAATTTTTGGGGCATTTTAAAAGTAGGCTGTCCCCTTAAAACTGCATGCGAACGATATAATAGATCAGTTTTTGACATATATTTTTGGTAGCAATTCGGTAAAAATTAAAAAATATTCCCTGCCTTCTTTCAGGCTATAAATTCCTCTTATATACCCGCTCTTCCACATTATATTTTATTTATTATTATTTTTTTTTTGTCTTTAGTCTTAAAGTTGGTTAGTTAAACCATAAAACAAAAACAAATATGGAAAGAGAAAAACATTTAACGCCGTTTTTCAACACCACCAGAGCCTGATTATAACCAACAAGGGCCCCAGGAATTGATGAATTTGGGGGGGGGGCATCTATGAAATTTGTTTTATTTTTCATAATTTTTGATATAAAGAAGGATGTTTCAGAACAAGATTTGAAATTGGGGGGGCCCTGGGCAAAGTCCCGATTTGCCCGTGCGATAATAAGGACCTGAGTACCACAAAAAATTACATAAAAATCAATGTCTTTTCAGTATCAGTATCATTTTTCAGTACTACAAAAAATTTCATAAAAAGCATAAAGGAAAAAAAAATATTAATTCAATAAATACATGCATATTCAGTGATTGACTCTTTTGCATCAGTTTTGCAAGCTTTCACATATCAGAAAAAATCTAATATTTCTTTAATTTTGAAAAATTTTGTATTTAAAAAAAAAAACAGACTTTGAATTGAAAATATTTGTTTCTGTATAAGTTTTGCAGACTTATGCCAAAAATATCTATTCATTTGTGTATCTCTTATATATTATAAAATCCCCTCCCCCACCCTAATTAAATTAATAAACAGAAAAATATTATTCATAAAACTGTTATTTTTTTTAAAATGGACAATTTCAAAGTGTTATACTGCTGTTTCAATTTGATTATTGGGCCAAATGCCAATTTTAAAGTGTTCATATTAGCATTATACTACTACTAACATGTACAAAAGGTTTTCTATTTACATAGTGTTACTTTTTATGTTATACATTTATAAGGGGCCATATTAAAGAAATATTATGGTGATGCTGTATTGATGCTGTTTGGAGCTTTAAATAACGTTGGATTTTTCTTCCCGAGCGATACATTTCTTTTTCTGGCTTCTGGATATCCACTGTCACATCCAGGTGCAAAGAAGTGACTCGCTCGACCCATATTCTATCAAAATAATTTATTTTATTAAAAAAATATAGCTCGTTCACAATCAAAACAATGCTAAATCCCTATTGAAGCGGTGCGCTGCACCTCCTGCCTGTGAAAATGGATCCTGGTCCGTTTTCCCGCCTGATCGCCCATTCCTGATGACTCTCCTTAGAGCTTCATGGTTTTAACCGTAGAGTGCATACTGTTGCCAATTGACTACACTCACATTTTTCCGTAATAAAAAGAAAATTTTCTAGTTTTTGTCTGAAATATGCATTTAAAATAAATATAAGACCACATGGAAATAAATTTTAGTTTTTAAAAGTGTATAGTAACATTGTTTTTAGAGCAAACAAACATGAATTCACAGCACGTGCATCCAGTTCACTGAACCAATTTTTGTCTGCATTTTTGATTGCTTCTAATTTTCATTACTAAATGAAAATGAATACAAAACTATTAAAAATAGTAGTATTACGATTAAATAATGTAGAATCAGGCTATATTACTTTCTTTTGTTTTATGAGATCTATAGAGTGGGCACTCTAATTTTTCGGATTTGAATATTTTTCATGATTTTTCTGGGAAGCTACAAGCTGAAATTTTTTAAAAATATTTTTCCAAGCATAAGTAAGCCAAAACAAAGCTACAATTTTATTTTCAGTCATTTTAAAAAAATCATGCATTGTAGGGTTAAGTTTTAGTGTTTGGAGATAAATATACCTGCTACTGTGATATAAGTGATGCCATAAGCTTAAAATTCCTAATATTTATTTGTTATCATCAATTTGCACCTTGCAGTAGTCACTTAAAAATACATTTTCTTTAAAAAAATTTTTAAGTTATCTCTATGTTACCTATTATTACCCCCCCCCCCAATCTCTCTCTCTCTCTCTATATATATATATATATATATATATAGATAGATAGATAGATAGATAGATAGATAGAGAGAGAGAGAGAGAGAGAGAGAGAGAGAGAGAGAGAGAGAGATACACAGGGTGTCTAGTGCTGATGGTGGCCAATGGCCATTTCTTAAACCGTTAGTCAGAGACACATAGTTCAAATTGCAAAAATGCTTTAAATTGTATAATATATTATATCAGAAACAATCAATAAATAAGTCAAAAGTCATTGTCAGTCAATAATCAGTCATTAAGTCAATAAATCAATTCCCATAAAAATTACGAAATTCAAATTTTTTTCGGTTCCCCGGTCCTATCAGTTATATTTAGAAAATTTTTCTTTATGCAATTTCATGCACAATAAAAAAAAAATTCGCCTTTCTACAACCAAAATTCACTGAATTATGAAGCAGCTAACATTTTAACTTAGGTCAGCTTTCCATGTTTAAAAAATGTTCCTTTACGGTAAACCATTAAGGGATCATATAAATATTGAAATTTTAAATAATAGGTTTTAATTTCATTTTCTGGCATAATGGGAGAAAGAAGCAAAACTAATTTTAGAATACTAATCTATAAGCAGAGAGTTACAGTCGAGCACTATAAAAATCCCTCCAAGGTCAGACTTACTAAATCGTGTGTAAGTGTAGCATGCAGATGTGTCACACCAAGTAATGTTACACAAAGTACAGGAAGAGTTTTCTACACGGGTGCATCTTTGCATTGAAGCCGAAAGAAGCTACTTTGAACAAATGTTACTTTAACAGGATTTGTAATATTATTTTAAGTTTCTAAAATGCATGTTTTCGTACTTTAAAATGTTTCATTTTCTAATTTAATATTTAATGAAGTGTTTTATTCTCTCTTTTTTTTTTAAGTTATTTAATACCAGTTCATTATAAACACTCTTTAAAAAATTCTATTTTCAGTACAAGATATATTTTTATATTAATTTATTGGATACACATAGTTAAATGTTAATCTTCTTTTGAAATCTACAGTCATAAAATAGTTAATGAAATTTCTAATAAATATTACAAGGCTCAAAATGTACTTTAGTTTTCCTCATATTCATTTTGTATACAACCCTTATTTCACAGCTCGAAAAGTACTCAAACTTTAAGCAGCTGTAACTCTGTGAATTTTGGTCATAGAGGACAAATTTTCTTTCATTGAGCATGAAATTGTCCAAAGAAAAAATTTCTAAATATCACTGATAGGACCGGGGGACCGCATAAAATTTAAATTTCGTAATTTTTATAGGAATTGATTAATTGACTTCAATTCCTATAAAAATTGTTTCTGATATAATAGATTACATCATTTAAAGCATTTTTGCAATTGGAACTGTGTCAGGGCCGTAACCAGAGGGGGGGCTAAGGGGGCTGAGCCCTACCTAGAAGGCTTTCAGCCCCACCTAAGATTTGAAAAGCTTTTTGTAATTTTATAGATAAATACAGAAGTTTAGAAAAGAATGATTCTTAACAATATTTAAATTTTGCATCATTAAAAATACTCCTTGTTTTGAGAAAATTTATCATCATAATTGATAGATTTCTTTTGCTGCTCTTGGTTGCATGTAGCACTGGATCTTGGATCTTTTCCGAGAACACTAAAGTGTTGCTCTTCCTTTAAGTTCTTTACACTTTAATCTATTCCCCAGGGCAACGATTTCGAAGGGTGTAAGAACTTGAAACAGCCGCCTCGCTAATCCCTCGTTTTTAATTTGCCACACAGGTCGGGTTCAACCACTCCCCGCATTGGGCAAAGTATAGTATATGTTAGTGCAGTAATAAATTTGAACTTGGCACATGAAAGACTGTCCAACCTCCAGCCTTTATTTTTCTGTTTGTTGATCTTCACAGATTCAAAACTTCTGTGATTGATTTGTCAGGTCTGCCTCTTTCTTTGTCATTTTTCATCTTTGTTAATCTCTTTGAAGCCCGACTTAATGTGTGGTCGTTTTGAATTACAAGTGCTTAAGTTCCCACGGAGGTGGTCATAGCCAGAATCTTTACAGACAAAGAAATACACAAAATGGGAAAATTAACAATGCAAGATTGATAGCTAAAGTTTTGATGGAAAATACGGCAATCTAAAATTCAGCCGTCAACAGCAAAGCCGCTATCTCCCAAAAGACACGGTGTGATAAAAGGCTTTTTGAGTTTGAATGCCATAAAGCAAACTTAAAATTCATTGACAAGTCACTTCAGAATAACCCCCCCCCAACACACACCCGCTTACTCTCTTCAAACTAGAGATGCGGAAATAAAATAAAGCTGGGAAGGTATGTGTATTTGAAATCTGTTCTCATACTGATTGGAAGAGTGTGGTGAAAGAATTAGCCAATGGACTGAGCTCCCATGCACCCATACAGTAGTACAAACTGAAAAGTTAAAATAAACAAAGTATAAGCACTTGATGTTTAGAATCTATTTATTGGATAAGTTCTCTTGAGTTTTTCAAGATTTGTAGCAGACTCTCGAATCGCAAGGTAAAATGTCGCTGCTAAAATATTTTAAAAGAAAGAAGGAAGATAATGATGAAAGTAATAATGAAGAGAGATTTGGTTCCAAAGAACCAAATACATCTGAAAGGAGTGTGATGAATGCGCCCAGTGTGGATGAGAATCCTCCAAACAAAAAAATCAAGTTTGAGAAGTACCCCGTTGACAAGTACAATAGAACTTTTCAGAGCAATTGGCTGCAAAAATTTGAGTGGCTTCAGTATTCGAAAGAATTAGATAGAGTGTTTTGTTCTGTTTGCAAAAATTTTCAACCTTCTGGGACAAAAGAGTGTGCCTTTACCGTGACTGGATTCAACAATTGGAAAAATGCGCTTGACAGAAAAAAAGGATTTACAGCCCATCAATTATCAAAAAATCACTTGATTGCTGCCGCCAAATGCGAAGAAAAAAAGAAAAGAGAACATCTTAATCAGACAGTGAGTTCTTTGGTTAACGATAAAGTTCTAGATGAAAATCGCTATTACATTTCATCAATAGTAGAAATGATCCAGTTTCTTTCCATAAATCAGCTGCCTTACAGAGGTACGTATGATGCTGAAAATAGTTGTTAAAGTGGATTATTTAATAATTTCTATGAGTACAAATTAAAAAAGGATAAAACTTTTTGATATTTCAAACAGAATTCCAAAAAACGCATCATATTTATCACCCAAAATACAGAATGACATAATACAACTTATGGCGGATACAGTAAAAGAAGATATTGCAAAAAAGGTTCTAACTGCGGATGTTCTTTGGTACAGTTTATTTATGGATGGAACTCGTACCAAGCAAATGGACGAAATGATTTCCTTTGGTATAAGGTATGTCAGATGCGGAAAAGTTCACGAGCAGGCATGATCGGTAGAGATGGCAAAACATTGTGATGCAAAATCTTTGGCTCAGTTGGCACTAGATTTATTAAAAAAGTGCAAAATCGATTCAAGATATCTGCTTAGCCAGTGTTACGATGGAGCCAGTGTCATGTCTGGTGTGAGAGGAGGTGTCCAGACTATATTGCAAAATGAATTAAAAAGAAAAATACCCTATGTTCATTGTTACAACCATCGCTTACATTTAACTGTCATGAAGGTCATCGCTATAGACGAAATACAGGATTTCTTTAACCAATGCACAGCTCTTTACAATTTTCTTAAAAAGAGAAGTGTACGACTCATTTATGAGGGCAAAAGGCTTGTTCGACTTTTAGAGCAAAGATGGTCAGGCCATTTTGAAGTGGTGAGGTTAATATTCGAAAACTTTAATGATATTGTGAGAACACTTAAATTAATTAAAATTAACGAAGAAAAAAAATTCGATGGAGATGATATTGCTTTAAGTATTGGACTATTGCACTCAATAACAAATGATACTTTTTGCTTTTGTTTAGTGCTAATGAAAAAAATACTTGGCATTTTACATCCAGCAGATAAAATTCTTCAGAGTCGTACAGAAAGCTTGGAAGCATCTAGCAGAGTTATAAATTCTGTCTATGAAACTTTAGCAGATCTCAGAAGCATTTCCAATTTTGATTTAACAGTGGAAGAGGCTCACGCATTCTTCAAAGATGTTGAAAATGAGATGAAAAAGAATCGAATTCGCAAAAAAAGTGTAATGCTAAAGAATCATTTCATTTATGATTTCATAAATGAACCCTCGGAATTAGATCACAGTACTAAACTACAATCTATTTACAATGAAGCTATTGACTGTATACTACAAGAACTGGATAAAAGATTTTGCAGTAATAAAGATCTGATTACGGCCTTAACCGCAGTTGAAGAACTGAATGAAGATATAACAAAATATGATATTTTGAAAGAGCTAGGAATTAATATTCCGATGAAAGAAGAGCTGGTTGTTGCAAAAAATTTTTTTAAATCCGAAGATACCAGGAGAGATATTTTAGAAAAACTCTATGTAATGCAAAAAGCTTTTCCCAACGTATACAGTTTAGTGGCTACTAGTAGAGTATATTTGCTTGCAGTACTGCTATCTTTGAAAGCACTTTTTCAGCTCTTTCGCAAATTGACAGGCCTCAGAGACAATTTATGTCATCTCAGTGACAAGCAAATTTAGTATTACTAAGCTTTGAGAAAAATGTTACAAAAAATTTAGATATTTCCAATTTTTTGAAAAAATTTAATGCTGCATCTGACAGAAGGTTACAATTATTTTAGACATAAAAATCTATCACGGATAATTGTTTCGTCCCCCTCTACCACTTAAATTTAATTGTGGTAAACTTTTTCTAAATGAGTCAAATTTTGAGATACATGTTTTTCCATATGTCTTTCAAGACGCAGTGGTTTTCCTTTAACAAAAGAAATTTGTCTCTGGTAAGTTTTTGCTTTTAAACTGTTAAAGTTCTTTTCCTACCAGCATTGTCATGTTCCTTTAAATGATTACAATTAAAGGTAAAATTTAAAAACCGCTTAAGTAAAATCAGTATAATTTCAGATAAAATCCAAAATTTTACTTTTATTTATTTTAATGCATATGTACTTTTGTTTTTTCTTTACGCACAGATTCCTTCATAGCAAGAGTTTAAAAAAAACCTACTTAAAGTCATACTCCTTCTTGTTCTTTAAATTTGTGCTTTTTTCCATTGCTTGCTACTTGCATGTATTTAAATGAACTTTAAAACTGATTCTTTGTATCATTTTATGTATTCTTAAAAGCACTTTCTGAAACTTTTTTAGAAAGTCTTGAAAACTTTTCTTCTGTTCTGATCTGACGCTCGAAAACATATTTTTGACTAGATTGTGCCTAATATATTTTTAGATTCAATGCACCGATAACATTTTATTTCAATTTGTTTTATTCTAATGAACTTCAAAATCTTTTAATCTTATTAACTATAGAAACTTTTCCTAATTTTTACATATCAACAGTGGTAAATTACTTCACTGTGCTAAAAATTTTCGTTAACATGTATAATTATATATATATAAATTTTCTTCTCATCTCTCTATTATATATATATATATATATATATATATATATATATAGAGAGAGAGAGAGAGAGAGAGAGAGCATGTAAATCATTCAAATTCATATTTTTATAGTGTGCTCATATTTGTATTATTTTCATTTAACAAAGTCGTAACTTTGTAAACATATTTTTGACGTAAAATATAATTGTAAAAGATTGCAGCTATTATATTTTCATATTCAATGCACAGGTAATTTTACTTGGAATTGCCTAATTTCATCATATTTTTAATACGGCATTAATACTTATATTATTTACATTCAGCTGCACTCATAACTTTGTAATATATTTTCTGTTCTTAGAAAAATGATTTTAGTTGTTACACTACAACTTAGAGATAAAAAAAAAATACCTGAAATTTAGAAATTATAAAGCTTGTGAAATTCACCGAGGTATTGTTCTTAAATATTCATTTAATGTTTTCCTTAAAATAATAATGCTATTGGGGCATTCCATAGTGACAGGTGTGACATTTTGACTCATTTTAAAGTATTATAATAATTTTTAATGCAGAATTTATTAAGTAATCTTTTTTTAATTAATATGATAAATTAAAACTGAAAAAAAAGAAGTAAAATTTCATGTTAATAAAATTTCTTGTTTAGTAAAATTTCATATTTCAATTTCAGGAATTGTGACGGGTGTTCAGTTTAAAACTGATGAAAGTAATTTTTTTTTTAATCAAACAAAAAAGTTATTTGCAACTAAGGACAGGGATTCAATAGTCAAAATTTATAATAGCCTCTATTATTAACAGGGATGGTGGTTGAACTTTTTTTATTATTATGGTAATTATTATTACCTTCATACAATATTTACACTCACAATTTGAAAAGATACTTCTTAAATAGTCTTTCTGACTAAATGTAAATACTATGATTTTCAAACTTAATAATAATTAAAAGTGTCTTCAATGCTAGAGACCAAAGTTCTACATCTGTGATATTTTTACAAAGAATGTGTTTTGGAATTCATACTCTAGATTAAAATAGCTTTAATTTGATATGTCACAAGGGATTGTACATTCACATTAAAAATTTGAAATATTTGTCCACTTTTTCATGGAATGGCCCATACTGAACAGCAATTGCAAGTTCAAAATAATTTGCTTGATTGTGTACGTTTGTGTACATATATTATATAGTATAGCATTATAACTTGTAACAGATACTTTATTTACACTGAACTTCAGCCAAGATCTTTTGAATAGTGCACTGAACTGAGACAGAAGGTGCCTGACTCAGAACCAGGTCGCGTCCGCCGACCTAACTCTTTCAGTTTTCTGTGGTCCTTTAGTCCTTCAGTTTTCCGTGATTTCATCCAAAATTTAGCATAAATATGGGGTAGGACCACTTAATGATTCTCTGATTACTAGAAAGCACACATTCAGTTAGTCACAATAACCCTAAAAGTCAGTTTTTCCAAGAAATTTAAGGTTTTTATTTTTACTTTCACGCTCAAAAAACGTTCAAAACCTGAACGCCCAACATCATGTACCTATGAGCATGAGATGGGAAGCACTTGAAAGATATAAGGCCAAGCTCAGAGTAAATAAGGTAAGCTAATACAAGTTAAAATAATATGTACAGTGAATAAAAGAAATAATACAAATACCATACATATTTGTATGTTTGCATATATTTATTCTAGTAGATCGAGTCTTCATATTTTTATTAAATATTACTTTGATTTGTATAATATTGATATATTTTGGTTTCATACAGATTTAAAATGAAAAATAAATGCATTTTTTAGTAAATTTTCATTCGAAAGTTTTTGATTGTTTATATCTAACTGTTTTTTTTTTCAACATATTGGGCAGTACTTAATAAACTGCAAAAGGTACAATTAACTAATAACTATATCCTGTAAATTACAGCTGTACAAAAATTACTCTAACCAAACCAATATCCAGTATTGCATTCTCTTTTCAATATTTTTCAGGGAACCTCAATGAAAAAATTAGCATAATGAATGTTAAGTATTTTTTAAATACACATTTTATGAAGCATATACTCTATAAGGAAAAATATACAGCTGAAAAAGTCTCCTCCGCCCCCCTCCAATTACTAAAACATATATTTGGTCAGCCCCCCGAACTACCTTCAAAGTCCTACCTAACATTTCATCCTGGTTACAGCCCCGAACTGTGTGTCTCTGACTAACGGGTTAGGAAATAGCCACTGGGCACTGTTAGCACTGGACACCCTGTATATATATATTATGTGTGTGTGTGTTTAGAAAGAATTAATTAAAAAATAAAGCCATCACAAAAATCATGAGCGCAGCAACTGCAGCTCTGATATATTTCCTGTGCTTATGGTTAAATGTTAAAAAAAAAAATTAAAAAAAAAAAAAACCCCAGTCCTTATTAAAGAAACACACTTAAACAAGATAAGAAAAAATTGAAAAATACTATAATCAGCTAAATCATCAGAGGGAGACTGGTGTGCTTGTTAGTTACAGGTTTCTAGTCTAGTGTCAGGAGATTTTAAAGTATTGTAATGACAGAAATTTTCAAACCCAAGTATCCTGATATATTGCCTGTTTAATATAATTTTGATGTTTAATCAACAGACATCAGTTCTCGCTAAAAAGCTTTAAACAATGTTAAAATAGAACAGAAAATGAAAAACATACACTTCAAACCCGGCTGCTGTCAACTCTCAGCCGCAACCTTTAAAAAAACATGAACAAAATGAGTCTGTATATCCTGTAATCTGAGCCACTCTCCATTCCAATCAGCATCCAACAGCCACGTTGCCATATCCATCTGTACGCGTCCAAAAACTGTAATACAGCACTAGGCTTTAGCTAACAGATTTCATTTACAAACTGCTGCAGACTCAAAAATAAAGGCAAGTCATACTTGTAACACTTGGACTACTTCTAGGGGTTTATGTTATTTTTAAATTGTCTAATATAATAATTAATAAAATTTAAAGGAAAGGCATTATTGTAGAACAATTTAGCAGAAAGTAAGTATAGTTGCGAATTCAAAAAATAGCTATTGTTACATAGTCGAAAAAATCTTATCATTTGTCTAATTAAAATATTAACAAAAATTTTTTGTGTAAATTTGAGATCCAATGTGGCAAAGAAACTGTATCAAAATTAAAACTCTTTTTTTTTTTAAATCATAAATATCTATATATAAAAAGTTATTAAAAATATTCAATTTCAAATCCAAAAAAAAAAAAAAAAAAAACCCAGCAGAATAATGGCTATTATTTGCTTGATAAGGCTTCAAACAAGACGGATAGATCCTATCTTTGATTTTATTAAAATCATTGACAACAAGAATGTTGTATCGGAACACTGAAAAACTTATTGCATTAGAAGACATAAAAACATATTCATAATAAAAAAGATATAGACAGTATATAATATCTGTTCAGAGGATGTCCTTTGATATTGTGAAGAGTATGGAGATACTAATTTTTATAATGCAGAATATGGACATGTAAATACAGGAAATCTTGACATCATCACTAATCAAATTTTAAGAAAAATGATGAGTTCTGGAACAAAATATAGATTAAATACCAAATTAAAAATTGAATACATGGAGAAGACATTTAACAATGATTTAAATGAATTTGTTTTAAAATAAAGTTAGAAGTACAACATACTACCACAAGCCTCCTATGAATGGAAAAATAGGCTTATCTATAACTCCAAAACTTCCTTTTTGAATATACATGCTAATAATAAATGATGAATATTTTACTTATAATAGAAAAATAAATGACGTAATTAACAAATACAAAAGCAGACTTGTTTTTTGTCCAATGGACAAGGCTTCAAATAATGCTGTTATTTGTAAAGCTTTCTAATTTGAAACTATCTCTGAAGAAATAGACAAAAATTGGGTTTATACAAAATATAAAACTAATAAATCTGTACTAATTAAAAAATTCTCTGCTTTTTCAAAAAAAATTAAAACAATATAAATAAATATACAGTCAACTCCCGCTAATCCGTGATGTAAACAAATAAGTTTGCTTACATTTTGAGCAGCATTTGACTGATAGTATTACTGTTATAGCAATTATTGGAAGTAAATAATTTCACATATTTTAGCATATTATCATGTAATTAAATGTACAAAAACTTATATCCTAAGTTGCTTGTGTTCAGTGAATGGATATAAATAACGAACTCTGAAGCAATGCACCATCCAATCACATCGCTTTACTCTTTTGCTGAATGAAACAAAAAAACAAAACCCCCAACGAAAATGTTTGCTCTATGAGAGAGAGAAAATCCTGTGATTGGTTGTCAGAGACGATTGTAAAGATTGACCGTTGCAATTAAAATTGGGTGAAAATATGTAACATGTTTAACTTTAAACGCAAACTGCAATTTGGCATGCGACACAGCAGTTGCACAATTTTCTGATTCTCCCCCCTACCTCACCCTTTTGATCTTCTGTCTAGTGATTTATTATCCAACAAAAACTTTCTCCACATAACTGTAGTTCTGTAAGAAGAAAGAAAGAAAAGCATAAACAGATCACATGGCCTTTCTCTTTGTTTACATTTAACTGCCGGAGGAGCACCAGCAGAAATACAGTCGACTCTCTGAAATCCGCACATCTATAATCCGCAACTCTCTATAATCCGCGATAATTTTTAGATGTAAACAGTGAAATTTGCAGTTAACAGTTAAGTAACACTAGGAAATTACAGGTGTGTTGAGTTGTAGAATTAAAAGAAATTTTATGCTATTTTTCATATTTTTTGCATATGTCTAATTAAAATTGTTCTTTTAACCCATCTAACAAAGTCTGAGCAGTAAAATGAAAGCATGATTAGCTGACAGAAAAGATTCTGAGAGACAATCTTGCACACTCAGTTAACGAAACGGGTATTATTTTGATTTTCATTTTTTATTGAAAGAAAGAAATTTTCAAAAAAATTCTCTTGAAGAAGGCTTATCTTTAGGCTATAAATATTTAGAATTCATCCAAAATAATTCATTGGCATCAACACAAGAAATAATGACAATAAACAGACTCCAGGAAAATATATTTAAACGCAAATCAAAAGCCCTAAAACAAACAACAATTGATTCCATGTTTGCAAAATTAAAAAAATAGTAATATAAAATTAAAGTATGAAAGTTTAAGCCTTCTTCAAGAAAAATTTCAGTCTCCAAAGTTTTGTAAAATAAAATTATTTTTTTTCCATATATTTTAATAAATTCTTTAATAATTAAACTAAGTGTGACAGTATAATTAATTTCAGCCATTAAAAATGTTCTGTTGCTTCATAACTATAGTAAGAAAAAATGTAAACAAAACAATGATCTGTAATCCGCAAAATTCTATAATCCGCAAACCCCTTGGTCCCAAGGTGTGCGGATTTCAGAGAGTCTACTGTAGTACTGCTGCCAACCTATATCTTTTTTATTATGAATATGTTTTTATGTCTTCTAATGCATTAAGTTTTTCAGTGTTCCGATGCATAAACGACATTCTAGTTGTCAATGGTGACTTTAATAAAATAAAAGATAGGATCTATCCCTCTTGTTTCAAGCTAATCAAGCAAATAGTAGCTATTATTCTGCTGTTTTTTTGGATTTGAAATTGAATATTTTTAATAACTTTTTATATATAGATACTAGGGGCCAAGGCCCCCAGACTTGCTACGCTCGCTTTTCGTATGAGGCATTCGGACCCTAATAAGGCTTATAAAAAGAGATAATTTTAACAGACAAAACCTGAAGATTGGATCAGATAGAATGTTACTGAGCTACACATTTCATGGTTCTTGCATGTTCATTGATACATAAAAATTTAAACTTCACACTACAGTAGACCCCCTCCCCCTCATAACATGGAAGATATTTTGTTATGGGAATCCGTGTTGTACGGGTCCTGAGCTATACTCCACCTGGAGTGCGGACTCCGCTTATAATCACTGGAAAAATTATTTGCACTCCTCAGAAACACAATGATATTTAGTATTGCCATTCAAAAGTTATATTAATTAGGAGCTAAAGCATAATAAAATCAGAAAATCTGTTTCAGCTGTATTTTTAATAATGTAAAACCTATTGGACACCTTGCAAATTTGCCACCCATGGCGATTTTTCATTATTTGGCGAATTGCGTACATGTAAAGTTAAAAGCTACGGAACAGATAGGATAGCTTGCCACCAATGGCGACTTTTCATTATTTGGCGATTTACACATGCTTACAACCTATATTTACTATTCATTTAAGGTTACCGGAAAACCGTTATTCATATTTTCATTTATATAATCGTTTGCAGATTGGCATACTTAGCACCACGAATTATACCATCTCGTTGCGCTAGCAAATATCCAAAGTGTACTATAACTGCTATAATGGCATTGCTAACGCCACCCAATATTTCTACTGGTAGCAAATAATCCAGCTGGACGAGAACCGGTTTTAAAATAATCTGCATTTTAATTATTTTTCATTTTCAAGATATTAGTTATTCTGTTTTGGAAAAACGAATAATCGCTAATTCTAAACTCCTGTTGTCTAAGCGAACTTACTATTTGAAAATTGTCAACTTTGTGTAACACATTTTGAGTTACTTATTTCATATTATTGTAACCTATTTATAGAAAAAACAGGTGATGCCTATTCTACAGCTTACGAAATATTGTAACAATAGATTAAAGCTGTTGTGAACTAATGGTATTTAAATATATGTAAAATTATGTGGCATACTTTTTTGCGCATTTTTGGGACACGTTTTTCATACAATTTTCACTAAAGGGGTTGAGAGATAAAATGACATAGTCATTAATAGATGGAGAAAATCTGCACAGAAAAATGCACAATTCCAACTGAATGAAAATTTCAAAACCTTATTCTCAGGTGTATTCAGCAGACGATAAATTACGATAAATTGCACCAAGCATTAGAATCATCTCCTCAAAGTCGCACAAAACCATTTAATTTTCAGCCAAATTAAAAAGTTGCCCATTTTAGTCTCAGAAAATTTCTAAATATGTTTCTTTTGAGTATAAAACATTTCATTCCTGCTCTGATTTCCCATGCACACGATATTTTAATTTAAAAATAGCCTTACAAATAATCTAGACCAAAAAAAAAAAAAAAATCGTTATTCTTTTATTTTTACTTCAAGAGTCTGAATCATTTAATAAACTTGCCGAATGTGGCAACCTAGATAAGCTTAAATGTCGCTTTTTTTTCCACTGTGGGGTTACAATTATGAAATGGCGGAAAGCAAAAATTAGCCTTTTGCGATACGTTTTTTATTGATATCTCCTAAAATAATTCGAATTTTGAAAAAATCGCTTCGAGGTGTGTCAGGAACTGTCATGGAAAATTTCCGTACAAAATTTGGTAGGTCTACGATCACCGCGAGACACATTCAAACAAACTAACAGTTTCCACATTGTTTTATTAATATAGAAGAAAGATAGAATTATGTTCATTTTATGCCAAAATAAAAACTAACTCATGTTTGTAAATTTTACGCGATTCTAGATACTTGGAAACGCTTTGTTGCAAAGGAATGAATGATTTTATGCCAAATCTGGCAACCATTCTGTTTATTTTTTCAGTTTTTTATTAATATCTTCTAAAATAATTCGATTTTCGAAATTTAACTCAGCTTAGCAGGTTCCTTGGAATTTTTCGAATCTGTGGGCACCTTAGTCGAAACTCAAATCCCCCACAGTTTAGGAGGAGATAAGCTGACAAGCTTTGACAGCGCCAGCAGCCTTTACTTTTTTTAGAATAGAGAGATTTAAGATAAAAAATATTTACACAAAATTTTTTTGTTAATATTTTAATTGCACAAATGATAAGATTTTTTCGACTATGGAACAATAGCTATTTTTTGAATTCACAACTATACTTACTTTCTGCTCAATTGTTTTACAATAATGCCTTTCCTTTAAATTTTATTAATTATTATATTAGACAATTTAAAATTTTCCAGGAGGGGGGTAGAGCGTGGGAAAGGTCAGTCGGCAATATATGGGGTGAACCGACTTTTATTGGTAAAATAAAATAAAAGTGCTTGATTGTCCTGGTAATTCACCAGGCTTAGATCCCATTGAGAACTTATGACATATTCTCAATAATCCTTTAGCTAAGATGAATTGCATGACAACAAAATAAATGATAAAAAGTGCTATACAAGTGTGGTTTCACAATGATTAAGTCAAGAACATAAGCTTTAAACTAGTGGAGCCATGCCAAGACATGTTGAAGAGAACATACTTTACTAATATAGAGATTTATCAGTCTACTGAAGGTATGTAATGATTAAAATCTAAGGTTTTAGAAAAAGTCGTTCTTTCCCGATTGTCCCAATTAATTCGAACAGTATATATATATATATATATATATATATATATGCATAGACAACCTCACAATAATTAGGCATTTTTACTACTTATAGAAATTGTTGCAAGCCAAAATACAGCTGCAATTACGTACATTTTGACTTTGAGATTTGAATCTCTTTCATAGTAATAACTATTGCGAATTGTGTTCATTCCATGCTGGATCGTATTCTGATATCTTTTCTATTCCGTACATTTTGCAGTTTGATTATTCCATGGATATTTAGAATTTTGTATCTGCTGAGTGGATGCTACACTGATTTGTAAGTTAAGCCTTTTTACTATATATATATATACAGACTTGCCAACTTTTACGCTTTACGCATAAAATTTACGCATTTCGGCTGCTGTTTATGCTTTTACGCATACAGCGCTTTTTTTTACGCATTTCTGGATATTTTCTTCCTAACTTGTGTTTATTTCTTTGAAACTGAAATTGATATTAAAAAGAAATGCATTAGGTTTTAAATTGAAATGATGTTCTATGCTTGGGCCTTTTTGCCTTTTCAATATGGATCTAAGTGCACATCATCGGCACCATGATCCTCATCCCACATCCATGTTGACACAATGCGCATCAAAATATTCTTCTTTGCCACTGAGGCAAAGAAAAAAAATCTTTTTGCAGATGGGACGCCGAGTATTTCTTAATTGGTTTACCCAGTCATGACGTCATAGAGTAGAGCGAATGGGAGAATCGCTTACTAGGGAGTATGTTTTTCTCTTGTGACTTGTGTGTCTCACGTGGTGTTCTTCGTTATCAGCCATCAGCGCGCGCTCGCATTGTGGTTAAGAGACAGGGGTAAACAGTAGTATGAGCATACTTCGATTGATTTTCTGAGGATTATTTTCGATAAATGACCTGTAATGGCCACTAAAACAGCATAACTTATAAACAAAATTATAGCAAAAAATGGGCATGTATAGTATGTCAAAGAAGCGAAATTTGCTTATTGTAACGTGTGCCGGAGTGATTTCAGAATTTCTCACAGAGGAAGCTGACATTTCTCGCCACGTGAGTTCGTCAAAACACAGTGAAAATGTGAAACATGCTAACAGCAGCAAAAGTCCACAAACATTTTTCAAAGAGGACGGACAGTCCAGTGGCAGATTAATGCAAGTTTCTCGGGGGGGGGGGGCGGTTAGTTAGAAGATGACAGATACATCCATTTTATGGAAGCAATTTAGGATCTTTTACAGTAATTTCTTTTTTCTCGGGGGGAGGTCGCCCCCCCTTTAATCCGCCCTTGGGACAGTCAGACGTTATTCATGCAGAACAGTTATTTACATCTTTCTTGATCGAACACAATGTTCCTATTTTAGCAGCTGACCATGCTGAATGTGAGAGGGTTTTCAGTATTATTCGGAAAAACGGAAATGAATTCCGGTGCAACTTGTCTAATAAGATTTTGGAAAGCCTTATTATTATGAAAGCCGAAAAAGCTATGCTGCTTCTTGAAGTCAGCACAGTCAAAATGAGAGTTTTTTCAAGTCAGTTAAGTGATTATAATTAATAAATTGTTACCAGGAATCTGGAAGATGGTGTATTGATTTGCCTTTCATTCAACAACTTCATTTTCTTTTATTGTTCTTAGCTTTATTTAATACTTAAACTTCAAACAAATAATTGTGATATAAAATGCATTAAAAATAATACTCGTGCATTCTATGGTGAAAGGTAAAAAATAACGCTCACGCGTTGTATAGCAAAAACTGTTGAAATTTCTGTTCGCGCGCTGTTTTACACATTTTGATTTTCCCAGGTTGGCAAGTCTGTACAGTAGGGGACCCAAAATCCAGAATGCTCGGGACCGGACCCATTCCGGAATTTTCCGGATTTTGGGATACCGGCTGCGAACTTTACCGATTTCCAGAAGTCTTCCGAGGTAAGCTGTAGCATAGGTCCTTCCACGTTTTAGCGTCTATTATGACGTTAATATTAACTGAAACTCTATTAAATAAAAACTTTAAAAATATGCACATGATTATATATCTCTGATTAAAAAAAAAAAATGAATGAATGAATAATACAGTATGTTAAAGATGAAGTAAAATCCATTAAAAAATTCGAAAGCTATGTTACCGAGCCGAGCAAGAATTTTTTTCAGACGGATTTGACGATTGCTGCAACTAAATTGGCTGAAATATGCAACTTATATAATCTTAAAATTTTACTTAACATTTTTTCATACATAGTTTCCGATTGAAATAACTCATCCTACACCGCAATTCAGCGGGATACGGAAGGACGGATATGTTGTATTGTTTTTGGGGGATAATGTTTCTACAAATCAAAAGCAGTAATTTTTATTTTAATTGTTTTTAACCATTAATTATTTATTTTCTTAATACTTGTAATTAACTTGGAAGTTTAATTTAAATACCTTTTGTCAGGAGATATAATGGTCTGGATGACTCTTCTTCTATAACTCAATAGCTAACCTTTTTAAATTACTACTAATTACCCTTTTTTTGTTGGGACTTTTTTTTTAAATAATTACCTTTTCTTTAAATTAATTCTGCCTTTGTTTGCCCGGTCTCCGGAGGTGTAATTTTAAGTATCAGGTAAATTCGGCCGATTTTCTGCTGACTATTACGTTTCCTTCTCTCTTCAATAGCCTAACTCATTTCTTGCAATATCTCTTGTTCATGTCCGGTTTTTAATTAGTTTTACTCTCTTCTAATTTAATTTTTATTCCAAATTTTACCCAGGGTTGTCTCGGACGATTAGCTATCTCCCGCTAAAATTTTAGGAAATTTAATAACGTTTTTTTAGTGCCCTTTTGATCCATTAAGCTTTTTTTCCCATTTCAAGATAGCCGTTCTTGCCTGTGTTTCTTCTCGGCCAAGTTCGTTTCCTTCCCGCGTGTAGTAGTTGCTGGCCGCCATTTTCTTCTTTTCTCGCTTCCTTCCCCCGTCGATCGAATGTTCTCGAAGTTTCCCGGCTGAGATGGCGCGCTCTGATTGGTCCCCGCGGTCGGCGTCTCTTCGAAGCTCCCCACGCGTGGGGCAAAAAAGCGTCATTCGGAGAGCAGAGGTGGTGCGGCTAGGACGTATTCTTGATCGGGTGTCTTCTCATCGCGCGTTTTAGGGGTCTAGCTCGGCTCATCCATTGGACATGCAACAAGTTAAGAATGTAGTGAATAAGTCGGTAGGCCAGAAGGCCTGATGAAATGTTCGAATCACCAGATCTGCAGATTTTATTTTAACAAATGCCAAAATACCCGTTAATCGTTTGTTGTGGAGAGCGAGCGAACCCCCCTAGATGTAGAACAACGCGCAGCTAGCGCCTTCACCATTTTTTTTTGGATCAGCGAGTGACCCCTGCCCAGCCATGATCGAGTCAACTCAGCCACATCGGGAGATGTCTGAATGTCCTGCCGAACGAGGTCCTCGGGAAAATCTTCGAACACCAGCAGCTGAATCCCGGTAAGATCGTTGCCTTTTATTTCCATCTGCAAGGATCCGGCCCACCCAGGAGTTTGATTCACTATTCACCTAGCCACCATGTTCACTGTACCGATTGAAGATCCCTAGAATTTTGTTAACTTTTCATCTTTGAAAGAAAGGGGGGAATTGAAGACAACTGTAAAACTGCTAAATTTTCTTTTTTTAACATTGTGTGCTATTCAGATGTATTACTTCCAGTAACAATGTCTAAATCCTTTTTTTTGTTAAAATCATAACAGTGGATGCCATGTTGATTTCTGGTTTGGCCTAAGCTAATCTCTGTAATTGTTTGAGTTGTTCTGTACTACAATGTATTTTGCTGCACCCTTTGGTGTAAAAATTGCTAAGTTCCCTTTTTTATTTATTTTGGTAACTATTTAAACTCGCCTGTTGGATTGAAAAAGGTGGGGTTTCAAGTATCAGTTAAGGATTTTGTCCGGGATTTTCATCAGATGCCTTGTATGGCTTGGGGAAGGTGGGGACTTGTTTGCCCAATTTTTTTTTTTCTTTTTTGATAGGATAATTTTTTTTTTTTTTTTATGCTGCAGCAGAGCCTTTAACTTAAGTTTTGGATCCAATCGAGCTACTTTTGTCATGACAATTTTAATTAAGCATTTCCTTTTTCTTTTTTTTTTGTTTAATTTACATGGGCTAATAATGGGAAATTAAAGCACTCTTATATTTTTGTTTTTTTTTGAGCATAACTATCGCTCGCTGTGATACCCCTGCACTGTGTTTTACTTACTTTTATTTCTAAACGCTGATGTTGTGAGGCCACTAGCTGTTTACCCCTGTTATTGTTGAATAAAATTTGTGATTTGGTGATCTAATGCAATGTCTCTGTGTTTATTTTACCACATTTCTAACACACACTTCAGGCAAGGCTGAGATCATTGGGTTATTTTTTAAACTAACAGTCACAACGCAATAGACAAAATCTAAATTTTTTTCTAACTAAACTAAATTTTCACGGCAGTAGTAAGTAGAATACTACAGATAGAGCAGTTGCGCAATTTTCGGATCAACTGTCGCCTTTCCTCAGCCCGTTGATCTGCGTACTCGGAGGAAAGATTTCTGCCTAGCAATTTATTACGTAACCCAACCTTTTTTCACACATCCGCAGTACTTTGAGAAGGGGGGGGGGGAACAGTCATTAAGCAGACCAAATCCCGTTCATCTTTGTTTACATCTAACAGACTAGATGAATCATCAACACTTGAAGCTGCGCGCGTGTGTGTGTGTGCGTGCGTAAAGGACACATATTTTCTCCCCATTAAAGCAAGTCATTCTATAATAGCATAGAATATATTTACGTTACGAGAAATCGAAAATTACCGTACAAGATCTAACGGTAATGCAATTCTAATTTATTAAACATACAAATAAATAAAAATCAATGAGCATACCTTTATATTTTATTTATTTAAATAAATCTGTTATTTTTAATTGCTTCATTTTATCTCGTTTTTCTTTTTGTAACACTTCTTCAATTTTATACAAACTTACAATATGCTCTCCAGCAATAAAATTCTTTTTTTCTAAGACATTAATCAAGTCTCTGGTCATTTTCATGCATGCATCTATAGAGACGTTAGGTGTGTTGTCCTCTTCAGAATCATCGGAACTATTTTCGCTCTCATGAGCATTATTTTCTGGTTTTTCCAGCACTAAATCTACAATTTCTTCATCCGTAAGCTGGTGGACAGCCGGAGCATTTTCCTCAGCCTGTAATAATTCTTGAATGCATTCTTCGTCGATCACTTCTTTAGATACGCTGTCCTTTGCGTACCTTACTAAATCAGAAATTAAAAGATTTTCTGAAGAAACACTAAATCCCCCGAAATCAGCATCCTTGTCTTCATCAAAAAAGATGCTCTGGGGCCATATTTTGTGCCATGAGTGCTGTCTGGATTTAGCAGAGTTTTATACTTCAAAACTTTGAGCAGTGAAAGCTAGTAAAAAAAATGAATTGAGGGCTTGCCAGGTAAAAGATGACAAAAATGTTTACCTTGTAAGTTCTTTTATTTAAGTAATGAAGCATGAAGGCTGGTATACAGATGAGGATGAACAAATGGAAACAAAAAAACAGGCATTTGATGTGGTACAGCATCTATGTGGCATCGGACATTCTGGACAACAAATCGAACAGCATCACCTTGAGATAAGCTTGTAGCGGCATAATCAAAAAAGGCTTTGTTGGAAGCTGCGACGGGATGGCTCGCCAGATTAATCGTTTGACTCAGCTCAGAGCATCTCACATGGCTGGCTTCGAGCGTCCTTCCATACGCATCTGTCCCATCACCCATTTCGCCTCCTCTCTCTCTCGCGGCGAACGGCGAACTTTTATACTATTGGCCAGGCAACGACGTCACCAAGGACTGCGGACCTGTGACGTGAAAAGAAAAAGGAGAAAAAAAAGCTCCGCGGCAAGTCGCCGGGAGTACAGCGCCTCTAGCGGCCAAAAACAGAAACACATTATGCAAAACGTTTTTGCAGCAATTAGGTGCTTGTTTGAAGCGTTGATATTAGAATAGTTTTAAGTAAGAACTTTAATTAATAAAAATAAGAGCTATCAGTGCCTTTAGATTTTAAGGCAAATAATTAAAGTTAAGTTATACAGCATTCAGATATAATAAAGAGAACACAGCCACATGTCATGGAACCTTTAAGGTAAGGTTTACAGTTACTTTTCCTAACAATGGCCCGCCTTCCATGACATGGCAAAAGGAACTGCTTCAAACAAGTAAAAAAAAATTCTTTCAAAAGAGAGTAAGTACTTTTCCCTCTGAAAAGAACAAAGGACATATTATGCAAATAGCGATGAACACAGATGAGAAAGCACAAGGGTTAGTCAAAATATGCATAGTTACACTATAAAGTACGAGTAGTATAAAGTACGACTGGCCAGTCAAAAAAAAAATGTTAGTAAAAAAAACACTTTTCAAAAGATTCAGATAATGCAATTAAACACATTTGCATTCACTTTACAAAGAAAAACAACAAGTTTGTACTTTCTTTAGGGGTGAGGTGCACCTCAAAAAAAAAAAAAAAACTCTTAAGAAAAGAGATAAAAATAGAAAAGTTTGTTTGAGTCATTTACATTCACAGAGCAAGGTGGGCATATAGGAGCTTCCATTCAACATACTGGGACTCACAAAATTAAAAGATAACATCTCCTGTGACGAATGACGAAAATATACCGTCTAAGAACAATCCACCTTCTCCACCACATTCTCTGGCAAATTACAATGTCACCTCACGAGATGTAGCTGAGGCTGCTCGAATGGGCGAAAAAGGGTCCTGACCCCCAGAACAGTATACTCCGTGGGGAACTTTACTCCTTACATCTGTAAAAGTAAAGAAACAAACAATGGAAAAAGAAGGATGGTGACGAGTCACCGTTAAAGGAGCAAATCCTCTTGACCAAGGCTATTTTTTTTTCTTCATTTTTTTTTTTTCAGAAAGATCAAGAAATTTTTTTCCTTTCCCCCTTTTTTCGTAGAGAGTCTTCGACTTGACAAAAAGGTTATGTTCAAAAGAGAAAGTCAAAAGTGACTTTTCAGAAAAATTTGCCTAGGTTCCCTTTAGTGGGAGTAGGACTTTGAAATTTTCTTTTCAAAAAAAAAGTCTAAAGAGACTTTTCAAAAAATTTTGCCTAGGTTCCCTTTAGTGGGAGTAGGGCTTTGATACTGAACAAAAAAGTCTTTCGTTGAATGTTGAAAGTCCAGTCTTTGGAAGAGGTTTTGTGAAAATATCTGCTGGGTTATTCTTTGTATTTATATATTTTAAGGTAAATAATTTATCTATAACTAGGCTTCTTAAAAAGTGATACTTTACATGTATGTGCTTCGTCCGGCTGTTCTCAATGGGTGAGTTGCTGAAATCTATGGCGGCAGTATTGTCGCAAAAAAGTGTAACTTTATCCAGGCCTTTGGGAAGTAGTTTTAGATTTATTAGCTCATTATAAATTCTTTGTATCCACAGCAATTCTTTGGAGGCTTCTGTCAGGGCGATAAATTCCGACTCCATCGAAGATAGAGCGACACACTTCTGTTTCGACGTACGCCATGATATGGGGGTTTGATCCAGCATTAAAATATATCCTCCCATTGACACTCGGTCATCTCTGTTTGAAGCAAAATCAGCGTCTGAGTAGCAATTTATGGAAATCTGATTTATATTAGATAATTTTAATTTGAGGTGTGAAGTAGATTTAACGTAGCCAAGTAATTTTAATAATTGATTGAAATGATTATATCCGGGATTAGATTGAAATTGTGATAAAACATTTACTGCGTATGAAATATCTGGACGGGTTCTGCTTGCAAGGAACGACAAACATCCTAAGATGTTGCGATAGGGAAATTTTTCCATTTCTTTAACTTCTGCGGCGTTAGTTGGACAGTCCATTTTTGACATTATGATACCCGGAGCGATTGGAAGGGATGAGATGGGTATATTAAAACTTTTAAAGCGGTTGTAAATCTTGTTTATGTATTCCTCTTGATGTATAAATAAGCCATTTTCATTTTCTTCAAATTGAACGCCTAATAGTTTACTTGTTTTCCCCAACTTCTTAAGATTGATTTTTCCTTCTAATAAATCAAATACGTGGTTTATTTCTTTTTCTGTTTTAGCTAGGAGTACAATGTCATCAACGTATAGAAGTAACAATACTAGATTGTTGTAAACATAAACGCAGTTGGTCCACTCAAGCTTGAAAAAGTGTAATTCAGTTAAAATTCTGTGAAACTCATTAAACCATTCTCTGCCACTCTGCTTCAAACCATATAAGGCTTTATTTAATTTACATACAAAATCTTTCTTACCTTCTTCCTTGAAACCTTGAGGTTGGAACATATAAATTTCGGAACATATAAATTTCGTCTTTAATCGGAGCGTACAGGTACGCGGAGGTTACGTCAGCTTGAGAGTGGTTCCATTTATAGTGACCTACTAGTAATGAGAAAAAGAAACGAATTACAGTAAAATTAACAACAGGACTAAAGACTTGATCGTAAGTTTCCCCTCTTCTTTGCCCAAAACCCTGGGCGACGAGCCTTGATTTAAAACGTACGATTTTTCCACTAGCGTCTCTTTTTACTGTATACACCCATCGGTTTCCGATGATTTTCGCATTTTCAGGTTTCGGAACTAAGTCCCATACTTTTCTTTCATTCATTATATCTAGCTCGTCATTCATAGCTTGCATCCACTTCTCTGCCTCGGGAGATTTAATTGCCTGGAAAAAATTATTTGGTATTTGAATTTCTTCTAGTCAGGAATCTGAAAAATTAGCTTCATCTTGTACAATGCCCGAGTATGTATTTTTACCTTTAAAACAAAACATTTCTGGATCATATTTAATCCCGTGTTTGTTGCAGTATCTTTTTACATCATTATGGGATCTTAACCTGACATTACTGCCCTCAATTCCGTAATAAATATCGGTTCGAGACTTGTCTTTTCTTGGAACTGCTCTTCTAACCCAGTTTACTGTTTTAAGCTGCGTTTTTACGTTTCTATAGGATTCCCTCTCCCCTTCAGATTCGTCACTTTCCCCTTCCTCAGATGTACTTGGCTTACCTAAATACATTTCTTTCTTTTTGTCAAAAATAAAATCCTTTTCCTGTGTTTCGTCTTCACATTCACTATCCCCCGAATCCTCGTTGGGTGAACTTATAGGGTCCAGTACGACTCCATTGCTTTCATGTTTTTGTATTTCCTCTTCGAATCTAACGTTAGAAGTCTCGATTACTTTCCTATCGCCAGGGATCCAAATCCTGTATCCACGACTTTGCATCGCGTAACCCACCATAGTGCCCTGTTTTGCCCTCATGTCAAGTTTATTTCTTAATTGACGAGGTACTCCCACGTAAACTTTCGAGCCAAAAATTCTTAAGTGTTTAATGGAAGGTTTACGGCCACTAAAAAGTTCAAAAGGCGTTTTTACTTGATTAGCGCGGCAAGTTCGGTTCCAAACGTAGGTAAAACAAAGTAGTGCTTCTGACCAAAAGCTGTTACTTAATCCGCTTGAGCTTAGCATAGCTTTTACAGCATCTAGGGCAGTGTAGTTGTATCTCTCGCTAACTCCGTTCTGCTCGGGAGTATAGTCGTTTGTTCTTTCAGCGTGAATCCCTTCTTCATCTAAAAACTTTTTAAATTCGTTATGACAAAATTCCATCCCATTATCGGTTCTGATGTTAATAATTTTAGTGTTTAAAAATCTTTCTGCCCTTCTTTGAAATTTCTTAAAACACTCAAATACTTAGGTTTTCTTTCTCATAGGATATACGGTAGTCTTCCTGGAGTAGTCGTCTGTTATTGTTAAAAAGAAACGATGACCAACTATTGACTGGTTGGGAAGTGGACCACAGACATCCATATGTAAAAGTTGTAGGGGTTTAGTTGAGCGGATTGAAGGGATGCTTTTAAAACTTTTACGTCTCGTTTTAGCTATTTTACAATCATGGCATGATATTTCGGGGTTTGCTCTTAAAGTAGGAAGGCCAAAGACACAGTTTGATTTACTAGTTTCAATTATGGACTTATAATTAATATGACAGAACCTTTGGTGCCAGAGTTCTAAATCTTCCGATTTAGGGGGAGAGGAGACATTTGCTTCTGGTTTCTTCTCGTGAGTATTTTTAGAATTTCACTTCAATTTATCATACTTGGGATACAAAAAGTACAGTCCTTGCTTCTTATAGGCGGTGAATAATTTTTGATTATTTTTCAGAAATGCATGAACTTTACCCTGACCACCTCTAAAGGTAAGACCTTCTGAATCGAGGATAGAACCGGATAGTAAATTGCGTCTTAGTTCAGGGGAGTATAAAACATTTCTCAAAACACGTTTCATCTTTCCGTTCTGGAAATTCAGAACTACGGTTCCCTTCCCCTCGACAGGACATTCAATACCATTTATGGCGACGGACATTCACTTACCCTTAATGGGTGTAAAATATTTAAATAGATCTCTTTCATTACAAAAGTGATTACTTGCGGCAGTGTCAAAAACCCATGAACGATCATTTTCAATTACTTGGTTAGAATAAGCTTCAATAATAAAATTTTTAGGGTGATAAGATCCTTTTTGCATTTGGGGAGGAGGGTGTCTGCAGTTGATTTTTAAATGTCCGGTTTTTCCGCATCCATAGCAGCGCCTCGTCTCACGTTTAAGGTTTCCTTTACGAGGGGTACGTTTTTCATGTTTGCCTTGACTGGACATAGCAATAGCGGCACGGTCGCCTAAGCTTTGTTTCAACCTGGCTTCCTCGGCTAATACTTCAGCTAGGACTTTATCGAACTTAAATTCATCGTCATCCCATCTATAGATGGCCTGCACAATCCCTGCGTACTCAGGGGGTAAATATCTAATTAATTGAAAAGATTGGTACCAATCCGCTAATGGTGTACCAGCTTCACGCAACTGCGTTGCAATAGATTTTAAACGAGCACCAAATAATCCTACTTCCTCATTGTCGTTAATTCTGCATGAAAAGAACTCATCGGTCAAAGCGATAGAACGAGCTCTTGATTCGGGCTTAAAGTGTTTCTTTAGCTTTTCCCAAACTTCCTTGGGATCATATGTCCCGGCGAGGAGGGGTTTATATTCACTGGATATATTTAAATATATGGTACTATACGCTTTGCCGTATCTAATTTTATAGTCCCTCAACTCTTTAAGTTCCGTTTCTTTTGGTCTAATTTCTTCGCCGGTTACAATATCCCAGCAATTTCTATCTATTAACAAGACTTTTATATCTTCTTTCCATGTCTCATAGTTATCAGAGCCCAATTTATCAACTTGCATCGATATAGTTTCCATTTTTTTTTTTTTTGGATTTTCAGATAGATTTATATAATTAAAAACTTCTAATCAGGGCCCGCCCTCTTAATGCTCGTTAAAATCTTTTTGTAAATAGTTAAAATCAAGGAATACATGCATATACTTAATATCATAATCTTCACATAATTTTTAAATGGCAGAGGCCCATAACCGAAATGTCTGGATTTAGCAGAGTTTTATACTTCAAAACTTTGAGCAGTGAAAGCTAGTAATAAAAATGAATTGAGGGCTTGCCAGGTAAAAGATGACAAAAACGTTTACCTTGATAGTTCTTTTATTTAAGTAATGAAGCATGAAGGCTGGTATACAGATGAGGATGAACAAATGGAAACAAAAAAACAGGCATTTGATGTGGTACAGCATCTATGTGGCATCGGACATTCTGGACAACAAATCGAACAGCATCACCTTGAGATAAGCTTGTAGCGGCATAATCAAAAAAGGCTTTGTTGGAAGCTGCGACGGGATGGCTCGCCAGATTAATCGTTTGACTCAGCTCAGAGCATCTCACATGGCTGGCTTCGAGCGTCCTTCCATACGCATCTGTCGCATCACCCTTTTCGCCTCCTCTCTCTCTCGCGGCGAACGGCGAACTTTTATACTATTGGCCAGGCAACGACGTCACCAAGGACTGCGGACCTGTGACGTGAAAAGAAAAAGGAGAAAAAAAAGCTCCGCGGCAAGTCGCCGGGAGTACAGCGCCTCTAGCGGCCAAAAACAGAAACACATTATGCAAAACGTTTTTGCAGCAATTAGGTGCTTGTTTGAAGCGTTGATATTGGAATAGTTTTAAGTAAGAACTTTAATTAATAAAAATAAGAGCTATCAGTGCCTTTAGATTTTAAGGCAAATAATTAAAGTTAAGTTATACAGCATTCAGATATAATAAAGAGAACACAGCCACATGTCATGGAACCTTTAAGGTAAGGTTTACAGTTACTTTTCCTAACAAGTGCACAATAACCTCACTTTTGAGGGACTTCCATGCATCGGCTATTTTCCAGATCGCATCTTTGATTGTAAATGCAGCTTGAAACTCCAAGATATTCAAGCCATTGTTGCAGGCATTCAACATCTGCTTTAAAAATTCGGTTTTGTAAGCACATTTTAGAGCTCTCAACACGCCTTGATCTAGAGGTTGAATAATTGACGTGCAGTTGGGCGGGAGATAATATACAAAGACATTATCTTTGCTTTTTATACCAGATGCTGTATGTGCTGTACAATTGTCTAACAGCAATACAATCTTGCAGTCATCTGGAAGTCCTACTTTTTTGCAGTGGGACCGAGCTTCTTTCACAAAAACATTTTCGAACCAATTTTTGAAAATGTCGGCTGTCATCCACACTCTTCTATTGTGCTGATAGTGAACGGGATACACTTTAACATTTTTAAGTGCACATGGTCGTTTGCTTTTTCCAATAACAAGCAACTTGCTTTTATGGGTACCTGCAGCATTTGCGCAAGCAAGCACCGTTATGCGTTCCTTCGAGTCCTTAAATCTAGATATTGAACTTTCTCCTGCGAACACATACGTTTTACGGGGAATATAACGCCAAAACAGCGCAGTCTCATCCGCATTAAAAATTTGTTCAGGGCTCAGATTTTCAGATGAAACCATTTCGGTGAATTCTTCTGCGAAATTTTCTGCCGCTTCCAAATCTGCCGAATTTTGTTCCCCGCATACTTTCACCAACTTCAGTCCATGACGAATTTTAAATTTATTGTACCATCCAGTACTGTAGTCACATGGTACAGTGATATGCAATTGTTCATGGAACATTTTAGCCTGGGTAATAATTGTAGCACGATCCAGGGGAAATTTCTCGCTTCTTCGTTGTCTTATCCATTCGATTAACACTTTATCTATGTCAGGACACTTAGACGTATGCAGAGTCTTCCGCTTTGCCATGAATTCCGGACGGTCACTTCCCGCAAACATCTTTAATAATTTATCTTTATGATTTTTTATGTCGTAGACTGTGGACGTTCCAATTCCGTATTCCTGGCATAAAGATTTAACACTAGTACCGCTATCTAGTTTGCGTAATAAATTCACTTTATCAGAAATGCTTAAAGACACGTGCTTCCGCTTTGGCGCCATTCTGTAAACTATCATCAACAGGACTGGAAGCTAGTACTAGAGTAATCGTATGTCTAGTCTGTCCAGTTCAGTTCAGTTCGGCAATTCTTATTCACACTCAGTATTACCATATTTCCAGAAAAGTTTCCCTCCAAGAACAAAAATTTCCCTTTATTTACAGATGACTATGGACTGGACATCCCTTTACTTCAAATCCCGCCCACCTGTAATAATATTTTTGGGGATATTTGTCCAACAGGATTGCGGATCTATCCAATAAAGGCAGACTGCTGTTTCTCTGGAAATGCTTTCAACAGCAACTCGCTGATCGCAAAGCGAAGAAAGGCGTGAGTAGATGTGATCGATCATTCTCCTGGTACGCGCCCGCGCCCTCCTTTCCCTGCGCTTCGCGGCGATCGACGAAATTCTTCCCAATTTAACAGGTTTTCTTATTTTTACGTATATTCAATTGAAAACGGTCTTTCAAAGAAAATGAGGAATAAAAAGGAAAATAATATCCGTTTATTTATGCTTATAGGAAGCGAAAAAAAAAAAAAAAAACGATAAGGGAAAAAAAAAAAATTGCAGAAAAAAAAGTTCCGGATTTTGGGTCTTCCGGATTTCGGGTCCCCTACTGTATATATATATATATACATACAAGTAGTTATTGGATTGTATGGGGTCCAGATTATGATGATTTAAAACAATAAACCTCTCACAGTTACAGTTACAGACAAATTTTCGAATGGCAACATCCACTTTTTTCGTGCGCAAATTGATCAGAGCATGGAAAAACCTTAAATGGCATTGGAAGGAGACACGTATGATGTAAATTGGCAGTGTAAAACATTTGCAAAGAAGAGCTCATAAAGAACTAATGATAACAAATGAGAGAAGAGGAGAAAAGACTTATTCAAATTACAAGTTTTCAACGTGGCCACCTTCACAGACGATAACGCATTGCAAGCAGGGAATTGTCGATTATAATGACGAACGTATCATGGCAGGAGGAATTTGTAGAACTTTCCGTTTTATGGCATCTTTCAAGTCTGACAAATTCCAGGAATTTGATGTGTACACCGTTGATTTCAGATAACCCCAGAACCACAAATCCATCAGAGTGAGGTCGGGGGGAACGAGGTGGCCACGAAACTGCAAAGGTATGTGCAATGATGACTCTATCACCAAAGTGCTGTTGCAGTACTTGTCGAACACTTCTGGCAATGTGTGGAGGAGCACCATCTTGCATCCATACAATGTCATTAATGACATTTTGCTGCTGCTGTTACAAGTCGGGTTCTTTTCCATGTTCGGAGACGGGGAGATTAACAAAGCAGACAATGTTAGTCCCACTATATTTTTATTGACACATTGCTAAAGGGACACAAAACACTTATTTACACTATAAAACATTTAAATTACAATTTAAATTACAATATTAGTTTTTCATCTCTCTGGCATGAACCGCCAGCTGCTTGAGCTCCTTTTTCGGACCTCTCTTCTCTCCCTCTCCTCGAGCGGAGCTGACAGTTGCTAAAAAAAATACGGGGTTGCTACCTGTAGTTCAGGGGCAAGGTTACCACGATTGGCGAACCTAACACGCCCCACCTAAGTATAAAATTAGCCCTTAGTGGCTGATTTTATCTAAGCATAATAGGAACACATTGCATATTCAATTAATAAACTTCAAACTAAATTACCAAATACACTATAAAATGGCAACGTATGAAAATTACACAACATTGTACCAATTATAAAAAGAATATAAAATATAAACATTATACTAATAATAAAAGAATACAAAATATACACGTAACAGTCACATTAATCGAGATAATGCATCTGCAGCTCGGTGTTGTATACCAGGTCGGTGTGTGATGAAATAGTTCCATCTTTGTAAAGCTAGAGCCCAACGGGTTAGCTTCGGACTCTTTGGAGTGGTCTGGTTCAGAAACTTTAATGGATTATGGTCCGATATTATCTCTATTCGAGCACCGCAAATCCACTTGTCGAATTTATTCATACCAAATAGCACAGCCCAGGCCTCTTTCTCGATGCTTGCCCAGTTCTTTTGGGTGGCCGTGAATTTTTCGCTGGCAAATGCTATTGGCAGGGATGTTAACTCCAACACTCGATTTCGGAGCACCCCGGGAGCAGAAAAAATTTCATTTGGGAGCACCTCGGGAGCAGAAAAATTCCATTTGGGAGCACCTCGGGAGCACAAAAAAATAGTTTCCGAGGGGAAAACTAAGATTCGAGATCAGAATTAACATGATTTTGGAGCATAAAATTGAAGATTTAGGAACACAATAAATGCATACAAGAAAAGCAAAGTTTGCAAGCAAACACCATTTGCTAAAAGCAAAACACTATTTGAAAGCACTTTAGGAAAGCTCTGGAAAAAAAAGGGTGTATACAGGCTATGCTATCAGCAACTTGGTAAAAACAACACATGGATTTACATGGACAGAAGGAATTTTTTTGTGTGTGTGTGTGAAACTGCTCTTTTTAATGGTTTTCATATAAACGCTAAATGGAAAGAGAGTGGGAGGGAAGTATTTCTTATATGCAATGGTACTTTTAATGCATGTTCGAAGGTTGTAAAAATACTAATACTTAAATAGTAGAATTAACATTTCTGCCGTTTATATCATTCTAGAATTATGTATTCAAAATTTAGTCTATTTTAAAATAAAGATTTTAATTACGGATCTATAAATGAAATTCGTAACACATTCTGAAAAATTTGCGGATGCACTTTGGCTGAACACGGGCCCAGGGCGTCGCCCCGTCTGCCCCCTCTCGTAGAGCTTGCACACACACAAAAAGAAAATCAGTGGTGTAGTTTTAAGAAAAAAGGTTTAGGAACACTCGCAACTGAAGACTCAAAAATCATGCGTCCATGATGAAAAGTGAAGAACGCTTACTTTTGCTGACATAAGCTCGAATGAAAAAGTAGTGAGATGGCATCTCCCGCTCATTGCTTTTATGATTTTAAGTTGGAAATCGTGCCGCTTCATAAACAAAAAACGGTGCCCGTTGCGATGATTACCGTAATTTATGGAAGAAACGCCGCGGCGTTTATGAGTTTAAAAGTTCAAAAATAGTAAGTGCGGCGTTTACAATATTTTTAATTTTTTTTAGCCGATCTTCAACGAAAAATCGAAAAATTCGTTTAGTGATAATTTTCTCAAAAGATGGCGCCACCACCGACACGCACTCTTTAGCGTGCACAGATCACAGCTTAGCGAATCAGAATGCGAACCTACCCCCATAGAAAAGAGGTTTAATCTTTGATTCAGTTTTGGAGAAAGTCAGAGCGCCCTGAGATGGGTCCATGTCCGGTGCTCTGAAGTGGATGGCTTCATACATCCAACCGATGTCTCCTCAATTAAGTAAAAAGAAAAAAAAAATAGAAGTAAATCTTTTACATCTACATTTTAGAACTATAATTAAATTTTAATGAAGTTTTGAATTTTATATTTCGAAGGGTTAAAGTTCTGTAAAATACCGCAAAAGTGCACTACCCTCTATTAAATGCACCCGTTTTTCACATGAACCTCTATTGTTCTTAAAATACTGAATTTTGGCCAAAATTAGTCTATGTTGCGCCCGGTGCGAGTTTAATCCTCCCCCCCCCCCAAAAAAAAAAAAATAAATAAATAAAGTTAATCTAAAAGTTATTTTTTTTTATCGCCGTGCGGCTTTGTGCCCTGTGCAGGAAAACTCTATCGAATAAACACTGCCAACTAATTGGTATGCTCAAGAAATGTTGAGTGCTTTTAAAATAAATCCCAATGTTATAAATATAAAAAATAATAAATAAATAGAACGATCAAGTGTTGTTACACAACATTCAGTTTAAAACAACAATTTGCTGAAGCAAGCTCATTACGTAATCAACAGCTTTCCATCCACGGGGGGAAAATGTTTACTTTTAACTGGAGCCTCTTCTCACACATCGATTGCTGTTTTCATTTTGATGGCGCCTGGTAGTCTGTCCCAACTTTGTGCGGATGCAAGACGGTTTTTAGAACTTATTTTTTTATTTCTATAAATTCGCCTTTGTGAATATGAACAGTGATATCTGATTATTTGAAAATAGAAATCGTAAGCTTCGTAAAATTGCGGTAAATACTTTAAAACATTCTATGGGAAGGGGGAGAAAAAAGGAGATTTTTTTTACCGTTTATCCAATTTCTCCCGAAATATATACAATCAACTTAATAGCTTTTCTAATAAATTAGGTCTAATAAGTAATGCAACATATTTTTTATTTATTTATTTTTTGTTAATTAAGAAATTATTTTAGAAATTGAATTTATCTGGCATTGACTTCTTCTGACCACGATCACCCCCCCCCTCCTCCCCCCACCAACGATCGTGGCTGCGGCGTTTATGCTGGGTGCGGCGTTTCTTCCATAAATTACGGTACTTGTTTGCCTATCTGGCCGTCCCTGATTGAGGTGACTAACAAAGCCCGACTGGTCCGATCCGGGGTGGGTAGAATGGCTTCGGAATGCAGCTTTCGTACGCAGTTTGAATCTTGCTTTACTGCTAACTAGCCTTTCATACACGCTTTAAAAGATAAATGAGCGTGGCAAAAATTTAACAAAGAGTCAAAATGACGTATTCGGCGCAGACCGGCTAAAAGCGCAGTTCGGCGCAATATTTGTGTTTCGGCGCACCCTGAAAGAGTCAAAATGACGTATTCGGTGCAGACCGGCGCAAAAATCGGCTAAAAGCGCAGTTCGGCACAAGAATTTGTGTTTCGGTGCAGAATTAACATCCCTGTATTGGCTTGTATGATCCATCGGCATCTTGTTGAGTTAAACAACACCCTACTCCTATGTCGGATGCATCACAGTGCACCTGAAAAGGCAAGTTGACATCGGGAGTAGCTAATCCTGTCACTTGACAAAGCAAATCTTTTAATTTATTAAAAGAATTTTCTTCGTTTTATGAAGTAACATAGAGAAGAAACAAGAAACAATATTTGGTTTATTTTTCTTCGTAAGATCTGAAAGTGGACTCGATATTTCGGCATAATTTGGTATATAGGTGCAGTAAAAGCCCATCAATCCAAGTACTGAACGGACCTCTTTTTTATTGGTAGGTCTGGCTAAATTACGAATCGCTAATATTTTGTCTTCATCTGGTGCATGCCTACCTCCTCCTATCACGTAACCCAGATATTTTATCCTTTTGGCCGCGAAAATACACTTATCCAACCTTACCGAAAGATCACGATGGTCTAACTCAGTTAGAACCGACTCCAAATGAACTAAATGGTCTTCGAAAATATTACCACATCGTCCATATACGCTTGCGCATACTTTGAATGTGATTTTAAAATGCGATTCATTTCTCTTTGAAAAGTCCCAGATGTCCCGGCAAGACCAAACGGCATGGTCTTCCATTGGTAAACGGCATTGTGGGTGGTAAATGCCGTGAGCGGTTTGCTATTCTCCTCCATTTTTATCTGCCAGTACCCCTTTAATAAATCTAGGCTAGTCAGCCAATGGGCAGCGCCGGCTATAAAGATCAACTCTTGCATATCCTTCATAGGGAAAATGGGGACTTTAGTGACTGCATTTAACGCTCGAAAATCTATACACATTCTCATCATAGAGTCCTTTTTTGCCACACAAACTATTGGGTGGGCGATTTCTGAACTAGACGGTTCAATCAAATCTAGGTCTAAAAGTTCTTGGACCGGACGTTCAACTTCCTTCCGAAAAGCAATTGAGACGCTATAACAATGAGGCCTTTTACGTACGGAATTTGGAATAAGCTCAATTTTATGTGTGCCAACCCGGGCTGGTTGCACAGGCTTAGTAAAGATACATTTGAATTTTACAATTAAATTTTTAAAGGCTTTTAATTGATTACTATCTAAGTGTTCAACGTTAAGATTTTCAAGAATTTCAAAAAATTTAAGTTCTTTGGTAGCGGTTGGTAGAGTTTCAACATGACCGAACTCCTTTTCTTCTTCAAAAATTACGTTTACTGAATTAAAGTTTGTCCCATTATCCGACACGATAACGTTCGGTATACCCGTCCTCGAAAATATACTCAACAATGCTTCACAGGTTACTTTTGCATTCAACCTCGTCATTGGTACTGCCTCACCCCACCTAGTATGCTGATCTACCACAGTCAAAATATACTTATGGCCTTTGGAACTCGGCGGGTCTATTGGACCAATCAAATCCACATTGACTACACGAAATGGTAACTCAGGTCTTGCCACAGGCGTAATAGGCACCCTATCGCTAACCTTAACCGTTTGAGTGAGCTGACATTCTTTACATGAGCTACAATATTTTCTGACATCGGCCCTCAGACCTTCCCAAAAGAACGAATACTTGATTCTTTCAAGAGTCTTTTTAAAACCCATATGACTACTGAATACTGAAGTATGAGCCAATTTCAACACTTTATTTCTTCTGCATTTTGGGACTACGAGTTGCCCGATACTCTCCCCTAGTATTTTATCTCTATGAAATAGGAATCCATCTACTTCCTAATAATTGCCCTTGCCCTCTTTAGCTAGCCTCCAAGCCATTGCTAAATCGGCACAACACTCCTGCTCAGAGCGAAAACTATCAGCCGTTATGCTTCCGTTATCTGTCTCAGCGGTTACTTCCTCCTCCTTGTCCTCTACCGCCCCCACTTCATTCCCATACGAAATGATTTCTCTTGGAGAATCCTCCAAATCAGTGTCATCCTGTGCTTTCTCCCACAGAGTCCCAGATGAAACCTCGGTTTCACCTAAATTTCCTGAATTTTCCTCCAGGCCTTGAGAGTCCTCAGCTGGAGAATTTACTCCACTCTGAGCCCCTCCCAATGAATTCAAAACATCCGGTGGAATTAATACATCTTCCACCAAAACCTCTGCTAAAGCACATAACACTGGTCGGTGTACCACATTTACAAGGTCACCCACCACAAGACCAATCGGAACGTAGACCAAGGGGCACTTCACTGCCGGACCAAAAATACCCTTTAAGTATATTGTGGAAGCTCCCTCGACTGGAATACTCGGAACAAAATCCCTTCTGACAACCGTAATTTCTGTCCCCGAATCTACTAATGCGCGTACTAATTTCCTATCTATACTAATAGATGTCTTTTCCAGTTTGGAAAGTTTGTCTTCAATAGCCTGCCTCGGGACAACTTCGCCTAACAACCGGATTCACCTTGGTAGCGACCACTGTTTCATCTTTTGATTCTGCCACAACATGATTTATCTTAACCTTTTTATTATCAACTTCCTTGTTTCTAGGGCAATCCCTTTTAAATGTTTTTCAGACCCACAGGTGTAACCCGTCAACTTCTTTGCTTCGGAGCTTTTAGTTTTATCACAACTTTTCTTAGGGAAAGCATAATTGTTGTCTAGCCTTTTTTCATCCATTGGCAGCTTAGCCCAGTTATAATGAAACCCTTTTTTATCAACCTCAGCCCATTTGCCGCTCACAGATTCTTCAAAAGATTTACCTTTCGAGGCTTAGAAGATGTCACACTGCTTCCCCAATTCCTTAGGTTTGAACCAATTTTCCCCCTGAAGTACTCCTATGTGAGTCATGGTCTCATAATCCAACGTTTGGAAAATTCTGTCTGACACTACAAGTTGATTTACCGATTCAAAATCCTTCGCCCCCCTCAATTTACAATAGTATGACCACATTGACGTTAAACGCGATGCAAACTGGCAGAATGTTTCATCCGGATTCCGTTTTGCCCTACGGAAATTTTCAAAACATAATTTCGGTGACGGTTCATACTCTTTGAGCACCAATTATTTAAGCGAGTCATAATTTTGAAATTCCTTTTCATCCAAATTCACTAACTAATTAGATACCTTATCCCCTAATAGACAAAGAAGAACTTTCGGTTTATACTCGTCGCTCAGATTTTCATTAAGAAATGCTTTCTCCAAACTCAAAAAGAAATAATCCCAACCCTCAGATTTATTGGGCACCTTTACCGTTAATAGCCGCACCATCCTAACAATTTCATCCAATGATCTTGGCCTTACGGCCTAATCTCCGATCTGAGTTGCACCCGCATTTTTTGTTAATTCTAGCACTAGACGAAATTTTTCAAGAGCATATTTTTCTTGTTCTATTTTTAATTGATGTTCCCTTTCTCTTTCTTTTTCCCGATATTCCCTTTCTCTTTCTTTTTCCTGATATTCCCTTTCTTTTTGCTTTTCCTTTTCAAGTTTTTGTTCGCTATCCTCTCTTTCAGAAACAATAGCCTTTAACAATTCCTTAGCGTCCGCCTCTTTGTATTTTGTACAACCCAATATTAATTCCTTTAGGTCTACCTTAGACATGGCAGAATTCGGCTTTTCCCCCAAATCTTCTGCCAGACAAAATAAATCCGCTTTTCTGCTTTTATTTAAAAACGACATTTCTTTCCTTTTTTTTTTTTTTTTTTTTAAAAGCTACCCTGAATGCCAAATTGCCTTAAAATAGTTTTAAATTGTAAGCATACATCGCACTTTAAAGGAATAATACACATATATTACGTAATATGCACAACTAAAATTAAATATATCATACATGTCCAGGGGGGTAGCCAGAAATTTTTTATGGGGGGGGGGGTTACGACTACTGAAACTCACATATATGCATACATGTGTGTGATAAGGGAGTGAAGAATATACATTTTGTATGGCAAAAAATTCTTCATGAGGGGGTTATGACCCCCCCCCCTAACCCCCCCCTTGGCTACGCCCCTGTACATGTCATTTAAAAAAAACACTCCAAAACATATAATATTTCAAAAAATATACTTATTATACTGTATTCCTGATATTAAGAAAATTCACCAACTTATTTATCACTTTAAATATATACTAAAATATATATACATTTCAAAAAATTATATTCATAATTTTTCAAATTAATTTCATAATTTCAAAAAATTAATTCACCAACTTATTTATCACTTTAAATATATACTAAAATATATATACATTTCAAAAAATTATATTCATAATATTCTATTCATGATATCAAAATTTAATAGCATATAAACTCAAAAATAGTTTCCTTTCTTTTTAATAATAATAAAAAAAAACACCGCTTAGAGCAAGCAAATCAAAAATACTTTTAGCAGGAAATAATCATTTCATGAGCTATATTCCGTCACTCTTACCACAGAGCTCAGCTTCCCCCCTTCATGAAGAGAAGAGGAAAAAAACAAAATAAACAAGCTGAAGAAAACGCCGAACTTGGGGGATGGGCCGTTCAAATCAAAACAACGTATGGAGATAAGAGTGTTTGGATGACTCATCCTCTGCGAACGCTCCGCTGTAGGATTGGTAGACGTAAAGTTACGGCCAGCGAGTTATTAGAAATATTAGCACACACCTTTTAGCTGGAGATTTTTGATGTTTTAGAAAATTCACACGCACGTTGCAGGTCTGATCTGCTGTCATCGCCTGCACATTTGGTCATAGGCCAACAGGGCGATCACAGCAAAGTAAGGGAATCCAGGAATTTCATAGTTGTGTCCTCACTCCGCCTTCGGCACATGTCTCTGCTGCCGCCAGTGTTACAAGTCGGGTTCTTTTCCATGTTCGGAGACGGGGAGATTAACGAAGCAGACAATGTTTAGTCCCACTATATTTTTATTGACACATTGCTAAAAGGACACAAAACACTTATTTACACTATAAAACATTTAAATTACAATATTAGTTTTCATCTCCCTGGCATGAACCGCCAGCTGCTTGAGCTCCTTTTTTGGACCTCTCTTCTCTCCCTCTCCTCGAGCGGAGCTGACAGTTGCTAAAAAAAAATACGGGGTTGCCACCCGTAGTTCAGCGGCAAGGTTACCACGATTGGCGAACCTAACAGCTGCCATTCTGGAATTACATAATTCTCCAACATTGCTTTATACCGAGCACCTCTGATGGAGCACGTTTGCATACCACTGTATGTGACTTCATCGAAGAAGTAAGGACCCAGAGTCAATGTCCCTGCAACGCTGCACCCCACAGTCACGTGTTTGTTGTATAAAGGCACTGGCACCACACTGTGAAGATTTTCTTCCATCCAATGAACGCAGTTCTTGGAGTTAATGTTCCCTGTCAGGGTGTAATGTGCCTCAGCCGTCCATAATATCCGCAGCGGCCACATGCTATCTTCATCATATCCGATGAGGAAACAACTTGCTAAGTCGACACGCTGTTGATTGTCTCCAGGTGACAATGCCTGGACGTGCTGGAATCGATAAGGACACATCTGCAGAACAGAGTGCAGAATTTGGAGAACTGTGTTTTTCGGTACATGCAAATTGCGGGAAACATTTCTTGCTGTATGCAATGGACCTGTAATCATATTATGCACTTCCGCAACAACTTCAACAGGAACATGGGGTAGTCCGGATCATGGTCTATCACACGTGCATCCCATTTCTTCAACTTTCTTTACCAAATTACGTACACTTTGTAGGGAACACAGGCCTCGTTTTAGCTTATGATTTCAACGATAAACTCGTAATGCTTCGGCAACATTTTCTCTGCTCAGATAAAAAAGCTTTTCAATTCACTTCGTTGTTTCGCTGAAAGTGTCATCTTCACATGAAACGAGTTGGATTAGCATGAACATGCATCTTCTCGCACTGCTTATATCACAAGCAGTGCTTTGCAAGAGTGTTCTGTGATTGGTGCTTCTACTGCCTGGTCCAGTGAATTATGCAAAGTGCATCAATTACACTTTCCCTTTTATTGTGATTGGTTCTTTACGATGCTCTTTGCAAATGTTTTACGCTGCCAATTTACATCATACATGTCTCGTTTTAACGCCATTTAAGGTTTTTCCATGCTCTGATCCATTTAAGCACAAAAAAAGTGAGTGTTACCATTCGAAAATTTCAAAATTTTGTCACTGTAACCAGTGGCGGCTCCTCTATTTGAGCACATGAGCATGTGAACCCCCAGAGGAAAACTAAAGAATAAGCATATTAACAAATTAAATTAAAAAAATATATATATTAAGTACACTTCTATATTTTTGTGAATTTAAAACATGAGTTTTATTTTCCCCCACCCCCCACTATTATTAAACATGTTTATTATAGCTAATGCACTGTATCGTAGTTTACTACAGCATAGTTTTTCGTCGCTCGCACGTGCAATCAACTCGAGTGGCCCTTTCAACCGGTCTCTGTGGAAAGACGCCGAGAGAGTGAGTTGCGGGGGAGCTAGGCGCTTTCGTTCGCACAATTTTATTGTGCTCCCAGCAGATTTTTTTGCCGTTATCTCCTCTGGATTCTCTCTTGGCTTGTTGTGTTCAGTTAGTTAATCCATTTTTTTTTTCATATTCTTCTTATTTTTTTTAATGATTTTTCACTACAATATTTTTTACAAACTAGTGTAAATAATTAAGATGGGAGTCCAATGAGTGTTTCGGAGCTACAGCAATGACATTTTTCAATGTCATCCTTTGTAAAAAAAAATTGAAAGAAAGAATCAAGACAATATTTTTGCTAAAACTTATCTTAGCGACGAAATGTAAGATCAAAGATGAGTTGTTTTCTTTCAGTTGTGTACATTGTTTTCCTTTAACTGCTGTAAATACAAATATATTTTAACTAGTAAAGTGCGACGTATCTGCATATTTAATTTTCGAAATTCATTTTGTGAACCTCCATCTAAATAACCCACGAGCCGCCACTGACTGTAACCGTAACTGTGAGAGGTTTATTGTTTTAAATCATCACAATCTGGACTCCATACATTCAAATAACTATATCTAAACTTTCATTTCGATTGGCTGAACGGTTCGGCCACTAGGGACTCATATATAGGGGAAGTTTCTTTTAGACCCCCCTGTATATATATATATATGCTCTAAAGCTAGTACAGTGCAGCATCCATAATCCGGGAACCTATAATCCGGCACTAGTCTCGTTTTTTTTTTTTTTTTTTCCTCCCAAAAGGGATTCGGAATCTCAAAATCCGGAACTTTTAACGCTGATTTTAAGTGATGTATGGCTATCTTAATTTTTTTTTTTTTCTTCTTCAATAGATAGTTTTTCACCGAATATTTTTCTTTTTGTTTCGTATTTCGGCACTAATATGTCTTTGCCGATCACCATTACTGCCGCAAATATTTGAATCAATGCATTTTCTAATACCGAGATAAAAACAAAAGTAAATACGGCTTGGTTTGCTTATTATATTTAAATCAATTGCAGTCAAAGTCAAAGGTGCAGTGTAGCTGAATGAAGAATTCAAAGATAATGAGAGTGCTTTCATAGAACATTAATATGTATGAGTTTTTAAAACGAGACAGCATGTTAACACATCATCGTAAACACGTGGCTTCGGCTCCTTCCGCTTCCAGACACATTGCCTTGTTTCTAGACATCCTGTCACCGTGCGAAATCTTCAACTATCGCTGGAAGGAATTCGCCAGCAAGAGGGAAAGAAGGGAGGAATTGGTATGTTTCGACGTAATTAAGAAGCTCTGAAGAGAGTAAAATTGGGAATAATTCAGCTTGTAAAATAAAACTAGGGTACAAACTACGGAGAGATTCAATAAATTCGATTTTATATCTGAGAGTCAACTGATGAATGTGCATGTGTCAATTAACCAATTAAATACAAAAAAAAATGAAGCAAGTCAAATTAACCGATGTATTTAATGTAAATACAAAAGCTAATTAGATTCTAATAATAATTTAATACACTTATTTTAAATAAGTATTTAAATAGATTTCAGTTACTATTTATGTTATATTTTATGAAAATGTTCCAAAATCAATGATCTTTTCTGCTTTATAGTTTTTAGTTTGAATTAAACACTAAATTAGATTTGTTCCAGTGTAGTCATTTTTTTTTTTTTTTTTTTTTTTTTTGGGGCGGTTTATACAGCGATCGTATGCATATTTTAAGACTACTTTTCATTGATAAATAATACACTGGTCAATACATAACGTGATCGATGATGGTTTTAATGGAAATTTTCAACACATCTGTAATCCGGCACCGCGTCATTCTCGCCGATGCCGGATTATCGGTGCTGCACTGTACAAGCAAATAAAACAGATACTACTAACTATGTGCATATTTATCATAGCCAATGTGCTGAAGATTGCGGTAAGTACTGGCTCCTAGATGAAATTGATTTAGGGGCCAGTGGTCGATAGGGAAAAATGGGAATCTCCAGCATTAATGTAAACATTAGTCTTTTCGGATTGGTTCCCTCTCTAGAACACTTAACTATTTCCCAACCCTATTCTTTTTCTTTCGTTCACAACAGTAGCGACCTTTACCTTCTTGCTAGCGGAAGGATAGAAGTTATGTATCCCACAATTTTCTGTTCTTTGTTTAAAGTCGAAGTTTCGACATGCATGCTATAAATTTCCTCCATGTTTTGTCATTTACTTTATCATTTGTGTAAGATATATGTAAATGAATAGATGTATAAAAGCTCCAACAAATGAATGTTGCAGCGCGAGGTAATGCCAGGTGACATTTTTGTAATTGATTATAATGTATTTGATTTAAATTTTTTGTCCAATAAATTTATGTTTATTATGGCTGCCCTATTATTGGGACCTCCTCAATGCACTGTACTCTGCTGATTTACGCCATCAAGGTTACGGCCCTTTTCCCAGGTATAGGGAGGAGGTACTCTTAAGACAGATCAAGCTTTGTGAAGGGGGGCCAGTCTTTTACTTCAGGGTTCAAGAAATGGAGTCAAGTATAACACCTTTGAATTCTGACAATTACTTGTCATGGGTCAAAAACATGAAGATAGTATTGATGGATCGTGATTTATGGCGAATTATTGAAGGTAAAGAAACACCACCTGGACGAACTGCATCCGACAAGTTCAAGAAGAGTTATCAAGTGAGGAAAGACAGAGGGTACACAAGTATTCATTTGAATATCAAAGAAGACTTACAGAAGTATCATCTCGCATACTGAAGATGGAACTGTAGCTTGGAATATTTTGAAGGAGCATTTCACCCCCACATCTAGAGCCAGGATAGCAGAACTACTGGATGATTTTTATGCTGAACGCATGAAACCAAGCTAGTCTGTTGGTTTATTCGCTTCTCGTATTAGAAAAATTCATGCTGATTTAAAAGATGCTAGTTATACACTTGATCCAATACAACAGGTTCTACATCTTATTAGATATTTACCACCTGATTTTGGTAGTATTGTCCAAGTTATTTACAGGTGGGAGGACAAATTATTTACTTTTGATAACGTATTAAAAGATTTATTGGTCGACCAAGAAGCATCCATGTGTAGTAAATCAGATATAAAGGAAAGTTTCCAATCTAAATCTAATCCAAATAGATGTAAATTAAAAGGAAAAACTAAAAAGTTAGAAAAAACATCTATGATAAAAGCAGATAATAGCAAAACCAACAGAAAAACGAAAATTAGGAATTTTGATACTGGTGCAAGCTTTCACTTCTGTAATGACCAAACTATGTTTAGAAACTTTAAATATATAAAAAACTTGCATATGACTTTAGCTGTTGAAGGTATGTTATGTCCAATTGAAGGAAGAGGGACAGTGTTTTTAAACAACAAAGTTAACGAGAAAAGTTTTAAAATCAAGTTAAATAATGTGTTATACTCGCCAAAACTAAGACGTAATATTATCAGGTTCGGCATGTGATAAAGAGGGATTTAAATTTAAAGGGGAAAAAGGGCAAATTGAAATTTATAATCAAATTGGAGAAAGGGTTATTTTAGAAAAGAAAATTAATAACTTGTATTTTTTGTCAATTAGACTCTTCATTTACTGAAAAGCGACAAAATACAACTGAAAATAATGCAGTTAAAATGTCTGAAGATATAAATATATGGCATAGATGCTTTTGCCACATAAATAGTAGATGTATTTATAATACAAGCAAAAATGAAGGTGTAAAGGGGCTTCCAAAGTTTAAAACCGATAAACTTGAGTGTGAATGTTATCGTTTAGTGAAGAATAGGAGGAAAACAGTCAAACCCCTTAATCATATTATATCATCTCGTCCACTTGAATTACTTCATCTTGACGTTTGTGGTCCATTACCTTACAAGTCCAATTCGGGAAAGTTATTTTTTAACAACTACAGATGATTTTTCTCGAAAAGTATATGTATACCCAATGAACGAAAAATCTCAAGTGTTTGAGCATTTTGCAAATTTTCAGGCAAGGGCCGAAAGGTAGATAGCAAAATTGTAAATGTAAGAACTGACAATGGTCTTGAATTTGTCATTAAGAAATTCTCAGAATTATTTCAAAGACAAGGTATTAGACATGAGTGGACGAATGATTACACAGCAGAACAAAATGGTGTGAGTGAGCGTTACAATTACACAGTAATGGATAGGGTTAAATCAATGTTACTGGACAGTGGACTCAAAGAAAATTTTTGGGATGAAGCTTTATTTAATTTTGCTTATATGCGGAATCGGACTTGTCACGGAAATAAGAAAATGCCTTTTGAATTATATTGTAAAAGAAAGCCATCAACTAAACACTGCAAAATATTTGGATGTACAGCGTATGTTGGCATTCCTAAAAGTAAAAGGAATAAATTGCAAATGAGGACAAGAAAGGGAGTTTACCTAGGATATGCACATAAGATGAGAGGTTACCGAATTTGGCTTCCAGATATTAGAAAAATAGAGGAAACAATTAACGTAACCTTTAACAAGAATGAAATGTATTTCAAAAGAAGCAAGGAAGTCATCCTGCACCCTAAACCAAATAGACCAGTAACCAGATCCTAAACAAAAGGAAGCTCATATGTAAAAATGCCTTTAAAGTGTAGGCATAGGTGGGATAGTGAAACGGAAAGTGAATCAGATAGTGACAATACTGAATTGGATTATTCCTCAACATCTAAAGGAATAAAAGCAGGAGATTCACATCAATTAATTGACTGCTGAAAGATTGTATGGATTAGAAAAACCAAGAAACGTAAGGGCGGATCAAGAATTGACGTACAGTATGAGATCAAAGATACAATATAAAATTGAGACACCCAAAACAAGTAAAAGAATACTGTGAAAAATTCAGCATAAATTATGACGATAGATATTTTGACTTTAGCAGCAAACACAAATATAATGGATTAGTCAAGCCTAAATATCTGCTTGAAACTCAAGAAAGTTCTGTTAATTCACAAGAAACATCGTATGATCTGAATAGCGAAGTAGCTGACCTAACAGAATCTGAAGACATGGACACACTAACAGATTCTGATGCTGAAAAGGAACTTTCTGAGACATCTCCCGAATTACCTACATGACTAGCGGAGAGGGAGAAATCACATAAGGTACCTACCCACTACCACGACGCAATTCATTCTCCTGATTCCAATAAATAGAAACAAGCAATGGACGAAGAAATGAAAATAACTAAAGTCCGAAAGGTGTGGGATTTAGTACCCAAACCGGAAAACACAAAAATATTAGGCAACTGGTGGGTCTATACCATTAAAAGGAATGATAAAAACGAACCAGTACACTACAAAAGCTAGGCTTGTGGCTCAAGGCTTCCACCAAAGAAGAGGAGAAAGAATTACATGCAGAAATACACACAGTTTTAACAAAATTAAATTTAAGGCTTAACTGGTGCAATTGTGTATATAGTTTTAATTCTAATACAATACTTTTGCTTTATGTTGATGATATTGTAATATTTGGGAAAACACAATCCATAATTAATGATGCTATTAAATGCATCAATTATATAAGAACTTTTACTTTAAATGAAATTGTTTTTGTTACAAATCTTAACATTACCCTTTTAATTGTCATAACTAAATGTAAAGATTTCGCTTTTCTATATAAAATGCTTTTGTGAACGCAAGAGGGAGGCCTTTGTTAGGAAAATTACCTTTTACTTTACTTACTTTTCGGATTGGTTCCCTCTCTGGAACACTTAACTATTTTCCGACCCTATTCTTTTTCTTTCGTTCACAATAGTAGCAACCTCTACCTTCTTGCTAGCGAAAAGATAGAAGTTATGTATCAGACAATTTTCTGTTCTTTGATTAATGTCGAAGTTTCAACATGCATGCTATAAATTTCCTCCATATTTTGTCATTTACTTTATCATTTGTGTAAGATATATGTAAATGAATAGATGTATAAAAGCTCCAACAAATGGATGTTGCAGCGTGAGGTAATGCCAGGTGTGATTTTTGGAATTGATTATAATGTATTTGATTTTAATTTTTTGTCCAATAAACTTATGTTTATTATGTCTGCCTTATTATTGAGACCTCTTCAATGTACTGTACTCTGCTGATTTACGTCATCACATCTAATTTTAGCAACAAGCAGTTCTAAAAAAAAAGTAAAAATTTTTTGATACCTCAGGTGAAGTATTCATCTCATTCAGTAAACGTAACCAGTCACTTCCTCCAATTTTTCTTAATGCTTCAATCTGTTGACGAAATTTAGCTGCTTCAGATAAATTATTTAGAAGACGTTTAGATGACAATTTTCCTAGGATAAAAAAGCATAAACAATAACATCATATTAATTGCCATCAAAAAAAGAAGGTTCATGTACCACAGATATATATATATATATTTTTTTCTGTACCAAAATTTGGAACGCCAGTTGTTAATCTGAAGGTTTGACCCCAATTACATTTTCTAAACCTGGCTTCATGTTAATTTTAATTTCTGTATTGCTGTATAAAACTTCATAATAAATAAAAAGTATTTCTATTTTAGAGACTATTCTTAACCTATTAAAGTTTATGCATTATCTAGGTCAGCGGTTCCTAACTGGTGGGTCGCGACCCACTAGTGGGTTCTGGAAGGGTTACAGGTGAGTCGCAACTTGATCCTAAAACTACCAGAAAACATTGAATAAACCATCAGAAAAAATTAGAAAAATTGAAACAATCAAATTGTCTTGATTGTTTTCTTGGTTCTTGATTTTTGGAATCTGGGGCAAACAACAAAACCACTAGATCCCTCCCAGATGACTCACACGGTCAAACAAGTAATGCACACTCTGGCAATACTGCTCTCCCTCCCATTCTACTGCCACACTGTTGAAGGTCACGTGAGCACTATTGTTTACTAAACTCAGTCTCCCAGTCTTACTGTGGACATCATGCAGTGAGTTATATATTTGGTGCAGCTAGTTGTACAACGTGTTGGTGTTTGGTTTGAATTTTCGATTTGTGGCTGTGTTGTGGTTTAATAATAAAGTTTTGAAGGTGGACAAATGATTGAAAAATGATATTTTGGTAAGAGGACAATTTCTCAAGTAACTATTGATCGGTAACTATATCTGTAACTGCATGGAGGTTTCTGGTATTCACCACTACGTATTTATTCCCAAATACGTAGTGTGGGTACCCAAGTATCCCCCGTGTGAAAGTACTTTTTCAACTTTGGCTTTCCTCAAAAGCAAATGCAGAAATCAACTCCATGTTGAAAGTGACTTAAGATTAAAAACATCTTCATGCAATCCTGACATTGATGTGTTAGTTCAATCGAAACAGTCCCAGAAATCTCATTAATGTAGTATTCTTACTTAAAAACAGTAATTTTACATATTGATAGATTGTGATAATAAGTGTCTTAACTGTAATTATACCGGGTGTCCCAAAAATGACCGATGGATTTTGAAAATCAATTTAAAAAAAAGACGGAATGTGATAGCTATGTACATAGCTGCTAACTGCTACGGAATATAATTAACCACTTTTTGTAAACAGTATATATTTTTAGTATTTTTGCCAAATAGCAACCAACACTTGATTGTAGTACAAAATTTGGCTATATTTTAAGCCAAAAATTATTGTTTAAAAAAAGTGGTTAATTATATTCCGTAGCAGTTGGCAGCTATGTATGTATCGTTTGCGGTCTTATGCTTAGGAAATCAGGGAATTTTATTCCACCAAATATCAAATTTAGAAAACATTTTCACCCACAGGTGGTGCTGAAAACTATGAAAAAATAAACCCGCAAAAAACTAAACAATGGCATTTTTAATGTAGCCCCAATTTGCTGCAACAATGTGGTGCAGTCTGAGGCAAAAATTTCCAGACATCTGTTCAAACATGTCACTTGGAATTGTCTCACAACATGCAGTACAAACGTGCTGCTTCAGCTCCGCAATTGTTTGTGGAGTTTGGCGGCATACCAAATCTTTCAGGTACCCCCAAAGAAAAAAGTCACAGGGCGTCAAGTCTGGCAAATAAGGAGGCCATGCCATACAACTTCCTGTATGCATATCATAATCCAAGGCAATTACCTGCTCACTGAAATGTTCGTTCAAGAAATCAAATACTGCAGACGTTCGATGTGGATGAGCACCATCTTGCATGAACCAGGAGGCATTTGAAAGTTCTTCCAAAGCAGTATGAATCCCACAAATTCTTTCAGAATCCCAAGATATCGTACAGCATTTATCAGTTGCTCTAAAAAAAATGGCCTTATTATTCCTTTGGAGGAATTCCAGCCCATACCATTATTTTTGGTGAATCCAGGGATGAAGGTTCAGCAATATGAGCATTTTCACTTCCCCAAATTCGCAAGTACAGTAAAAGCTCGACTATCCGGAAAGCACGGGAAGCGTCGAATGCCGGATAAGTGAAAATTCCAGATAGTTGAGCTTGTAAAAAAAAAGATAGAAACATTCGCCGGCAAAACCAGAGGGGGAGGAGAGAGGGGCATTATGCGTGTGCATACTGCTCAATTTTTATTTATGCAGTTTTGTAACAAGATTTTAATTGAATTTATCCTAATGCATGTTATATTGCAGAGTTTAAAGACGTTACAAGACTTATTATAATATGTCTTTGCATCCTTGGGAAGATTAATAATAAATTAAAGTAAGAACACATGCCAATTTTCAATGCTTAAAAGCTTTACACTAAGAGAGTGATAAAATAATAATAATAAATAGAGTGTTATTTCCTGCCCCCCCCCCCTCCTTCCTCTTCAGTTTCTGTTCAGAGATAACATAGTCAAATCATTGGAATGCTTAAGCCGGAAAGTAGGTCACGAATCACTACATTTAAATAATCTGCAATCAGCATTTCTGCTATGTGTTTATTTTACCGCGAAAGATGAAACATATCATAGTTCTGAGTTAATCATTAAAAAATATATAAAAGAACTTTTTGAAAATAATGTAAACATATTGCTATAGTAATGAACAGTATGATCACTGTTTTATCTCCTTGTTGTCCCTTCTGTGCTTGCAGACGCAACAGTGAAATGCTATTTTTTTGTATTTTGTAATCATTTAGGCTGTTTTTCTTTCGTATTTTTAAACACACCATTGTAATTTATAGAAATACTAGTATTCTCTGGTAATTGGAAATTTGCACCTGTTGCCACCGTACTGTTTGGACAGCTGGAGAGGAGAGGCCACCGTACTAATCAATCTTTTGAGAAGACACAAAAAAGAAATAGAGGGAAGCTGAAAATTTTCCGGTTACTTGAGCTTTCCAGTTACTTGGATGCCGGATAATCGAGCTTTTACTGTACTGCTTTTTGACATACCCATCGAGGTGAAAATATGCTTCGTCTGAGAACAATATGTTGCCAACATTGAGTTCACCGTCATCAACAAGTAGCAGCATGGCGTTCGCTAAATTATAGTGTGCATTAATGGCATTTAGACTGAGGGGTTGGTGATTCTGGATTTTGTACGGGAGCATGTGAGGGCTGTGGTGCATGAGACGGTGAGTGCTCATTCTTCGGAGTCCAGTACAAGATGCAACACGGCATACAGAAGTTCGGGGCCACTGTTGGATAACCTGCTGTACGGCTTCCACATTCGACTCTGTAACTGAAATGCATGGCTGGGCGACATTTCCAATAAGGTCAGCATTCATGTTCCCGTTTGTTCAAATTTCTGAGTTGAAATAAAGTTTAAAAACTCATTCAGGTGTATTCATAATTCAAGTAGCAAAAGCAGACAATAAATAGCGCTTGGCACTAGAATCACATCTTCTCAAAATCGCAGATCAGCCATTTTATTTGTTGCCAAATTAAAAAGTTGCACGTTTTAGTCTCTGAAAATTTTCAAATCCTATTTTTCTTTTGAGTATAAAACATTTCATCCCTGCTCTGATTTCACATGCACATGATATTTTAATAAAAAATAACCTTACAAATAATCTTAAAAAAAAAAAAAAAATCTTTATTCTTTTATTTTTACATCAAGAGTCTGAAACATTTAATAAGCTTGCTAAATATAGCAACCTAGATATGCGTAATTCTCACTTTTTCCACTGCGGGGTTACAATTGCAAAATGGCGGGAGATAAAAAATTAGCTTTTTGAGACACATTTTTGAAAAATCGATATCTCCTAAAATAATTCGAATTTCGAAAAAATCGCTTCAAGGTATGTCGGGACCCGTCCTGGAGAATTTCCATACAAAATATGGTAGGTCTAGGATCACCCGTCTAGGAGCTACGCGAGACACAGACAAACTAACTAACATTTTACAGTTCATTTTATTTATATAGATTTCTCTTTCACTAAAAAAATACAAATTAATACTTTTTTACAATGAAACTAGAACACTGAAGCTGCTTAATAACAATGGAGGACAACTTATATTCATGGAGGGCTACTTTCAGAGATACATTTAACGGCATGAATTGTTTTATTAAAGTATTATTTATATATGATATTATGAATATAAAAGCCTTGATTATATAACTGTATTTAATGTTATTATTTAATTTTTTGGAAAAGATACGATTGCAAAAATATGTTTTTTCAAAATAGATATATAATACTACTGACATTTTCTGAAGGAATGTTTACAGATGTTTTTTGAAGGAAATACATTACCTGATGTTTGCACATGCATAAGCTATTATCTAGTACTTACTAGCCAGTATTCTAGTATAAAAATATGGTGCTGACAGCCATTGTGAAGGCTCTTTTTAGTGTGAGGGGGGGGAGATGTTGATAAATCACCATGTCAAATATTGGTTTTTATTTTACCAACTTCTTTATTTTTTTTATCAACCATATAACCAAGTTTTTACTTTTGCTAACTGGATTTACGTAATTTTGCTAAGTGTACCAGAAATGGAAACTAAATTATAGTTTTTGTTAAAATCTTAACTAATTTTGCCAAGTATAATAGAATTTTGCGAGTGTTAGGGAGGGGAGATTCCCCCCACCTTTAGCAAGGGTCCTCTGATTTCAAATTATTATTATAAAAGTATATCCTCTTATTCCATTTATTTTCTTTAAAGGTGATTGCTCTTCTTCAGCTGTTAGGAAATTTTTTTTTTTAAGCTGTATGAATATATAATAAATTTCATGGTGTGCATTTTGAATGGTTGAAGTTGGTTTTTCCTATTACTTCTGTTCAGAAACCACCTCTATAAAAGACCGATTTTCTATATTCCAGAAGGTGGTCATTTTAGGGAGGTTTCACTCTAATATATAAATTTTAATAATTTGTGCCCCTAAATATATTATTGGAATTAACTTAGACTTGAAGTACACAATAGCTTGTAAAAATAGTCACTTTAGGAAAAGTTTCATAGAAAAAAAGTTATTAAATTGTAATGGATTTTTTTTAAAAAGAGAGAGAGAGAAATTAGAAGTAATTGACTCTGATGGTTTTAGATGTGGGAAATGTTCATAAAAAGATATTTTGCAAGTTGCAAAAATAATAATTCAAAAACAAATTTATTAATAAATAAAGTATTAAAGAAATATCTATAAGATAAAAAGAACCTCGAACTTTGTTTACTCTTATACCATTCATTTGGTTAGAGAAAAAAACCTCTATCTTAGTTCAACTTCTAACCATAATTTTTACCAGAATTTCGGTGAAACGTTGAACTACATTTTTAACAGTGTAGAGGAAGATATTCTGTCTGATTTAACTGAAAATGAGAAATTAGAGGATGAGGTGATTAAAATGGAGGCTGGTGTAAAGGTCGAAATCCCTTCAGTGTCCTTCAGTGAAGTGACAGGGGCTTTAAAAACCATTCAGTGGTTTCTGTTTCAACGAGAAAATGCCAACTGTGCTTTGAACAGTTTGGAAAAAGTTGATTCCTTTATAAACAAATGTAGAATGCAAAAAATTCAAACAAAAGTCAATAAAAGACTTTTTTAAAGTCTACTTTAAAGAGGTAAATTTATTTTTACATTTTAGATCTCCTTAGTCATTTATTTTTTATATGAATATTACTGTACATATACTACTATCGTCATGTGTTTATCTGTATTTGTGTGAGTACGGTCTTGTGTGTTTGTATGGGGATGTTAGACATGTACATTTTTTCAAAAAAATAATGATTAACTTATAATTACCATAAAATATTTCTCTACAGATATCATTTAAATTCTTTAATATATATTTGTTCAAGCGATTCATTTTTAAAACCATCCTAAATGCCTTTTGATGTTTTATCAGTTAATATGAATTTCGGTTCATACGAACAGATTTTTTCTACCCTTCGACTTCATCTTAACGAGGCTCGACTGTATATATTTTTTTTATAAGCCTTCCAAACCTTGAGGGAACTGTGATACACCCTATATTAGTACAATAGTTTTAATATTTCAGATATTGCAGTGAGTGGAGGAAGTGTATTTCATTATTTTCTATGAGCGGGGATATCAATATTTTAAATAGTTCAAAGCGAATTAGCTATAATTATGATTTTGCCTAATCTAAGGTACAGACACTTTTTAAAAGTGTATTTAAAAATATGCTGATTGTAATTTTTAGTTGTGAAAATTTATAAATTTGACTGTTTTACTTCAGACAGAGAGAAGTTTTGAAATACTGGAAGACATAATATTCTTGTGTGTTTTTTTAAGCTAGTCACATTTTTATTTTACAATGTCTACATTTTTAATACATGCAGGAATCCTTACATTAAAAACTGATTTGTAATGCTTTGCTTATATTAATCTAAATTACAAGAGTAGTGCAGGGGACGATTTGCCAAGTTGGGGGCCTTGGGCAATAATTAGAGCCTCTCCTCTTTCGGAAGCTTTTTTATACCGTACAAGGCAATTTTCATATAACACCAAACGTAGAAGTGTGTTATAACAACATAAAAATGATTATTTAATCACGAAGCAAATTGAGGTGAAATAGTTCAATCGATAATAATAATATCATGAGGGATAATAATATTTCAATTATATTATTTAATAATAAATCGTTTATTTCATTCCGCTTTTTCAAGTAACATGTACCACAGTATTTTTGTATTTATCTTTCTAATGCTTGAGATTTTATTTATAGTGGGATAGATCTTCACTTCACTCCATTTAGGAAGGCATTTCCTTTAATCAGTTCTGATTGAAAATCAGCTCCATGGTTTCCTCATGATCAGCATACATCACTACATAGGCCATGCCTAAATGATGAGTTTACGCTGAATAATTGCTGCGACTACCGTCTAGCAAAAAAAAAAAAAAAAAAAAAAAAAAAAAAAAGAAAGAAAGGAAAAAAATGGTATGGATATAATGCTAGTGTTATGAAATAGTAACTATTGATACTATTATTTTTCATAAAATTAGTTTCTCTGTCTCTTATCTTAAATTAAAATCATAAGTTACAAATTTTTAAACTTAAAGAAAAATTTGGGGGGGGGGGGCTTTTTGTTTGGAGCTTGCCCTAAATGACCTGCTGGAAATCAGGCCCTGAGTATGAGTTTTTCCACTTCCCTAGGACCATGAAAATAAATAAATAAATAAAATAAAATAAAGATGAATTTGTCACTAAAATTTGGCACAAACCTTGCTATTCATACACATGGTGAATCTGAAAAATTGTACTAAACTTTACAGCGTGATCAGGCATTTATCCATAAAAACATTTTGGAGGGGGTCCAATCGGTAAAAAAGGCAGAATTTTTTACAAAAAGATTATATAATTATCAATTTATTAGCAAAAATCCAAATTTCTGAGGGGGGAGTCCGGATCCCCTGGACCCCCCTTAAATACATCCTTGGACATGATAGAATGTATCTAGATAAGCAAATCCTCATAGAAAGTATAGTTGCAAAAGCTGTCTTCATGTACCAAATAAGTATCACTTTGAAAGGTTTGAAAAATCAGTGAATATTCCTACTCCTGTTTCTGAAAAATGAGTTTTATTTTCGATATAAGCACTGACCTAAAATATTTAAAAAATATAATTTCATTTTGAAACATGAAAATTTCATAGAGCACTCATAATTTAGGAGGAGGCTGAAAAAGCGCATAGTATTAAAGATTTTTTTTTAAATAAGAACTCCCCCACACAGTATTTACTATACTGAAAGTTTTTTTAGTATAGGGAAATTTTTGGTTTTATTTTAGTACTAAAATGTTTGATAGTCTGATATGGTTTTCCCAATAAAAGTACTTTTAAGAGCATGTTTCCATCACCCCCCCCCTTCCACCACATAGTATTTAAAATAATTTTATACAAGTATACATTTTTAGAAAAAACATTTTTAATACATGCAGGACAGGAGTCCTTATATTAAAAACTGATTTTTAATGCTTTGCTTATATTAATCTAAATTACGAGATTGTGTTCAAAATTGTATGTAAAATTCACCTTTTAAAGTTTTTAATACGAGATTGTGTTTTCCTGCACTTCTCTTGGATAATGGAAAAAGAATAAATAAAATAAAGATGAATTTGTCACTAAAAATTAGGCACAAACCTTGCTATTTGTACATTCAATGAATCTGAAAAATTCCACTAAACTTTACTGGGTGACAGAAAATATCTAGATAAGCAATTCCTATTGTAGAAAGCATAGGCACAAAAGCTGTCTTCATGTACCAAATAATAATCACTTTCAAAGGTTTGAAAAATCAGTGAAATTTCTAACTCCTATTTCTGAAAAAAGGGTTTCATTATCGGCAAAAAGCTCGGAACTAAAATGGATATTCAGAAATTTTGAAACACGTAATTTTCGGAGAACACAGTCATAATTTACAAAGTGGCGGGAAAAAAGCACACAGTATTAAAGATGTTATTTTTTTATGGAGGAGACCTCCCCCTGCCCAGCATTTTCTATACTGAAAGTTTTTGTACTATAAGGAATTTTGCTTTATTTTGGCCCTAAAATGTTTGATGGTCTGATATGGGTGCCTTGATAACAGTACTTTTAAGAGCATGTTTCCACACCCCACCCCTTTTTCCACCTCATAAAGTAATTTTACAAGTATATACTTTAAAAAAAAAAAACTGTGCTTAAATGCACATTTTGTCTTGGAGGCTTTAAAAATCTTGCAGAAATAACAATTTCATGTACATAAGCCAGTCAAGCTGTGTGTCTGTCATTTGTCTGTCATTGTCGGCATAATATGTCATTTGCTTGGCTTTATTCAGGTCTTCATCAGATATCTTAGATTCAAAACAGGTTGAATTTGTGATACACTTTTCACTAAGTATGGACTCTAATGTTGATACATTCATATTAGATCTCCTTTCCCAGACAGCACAGCAAATTTGCATCAAACTTGCAGTAAGCTTGATTTATCAAGTCAATAAACTTGCATTAAGCTTGATTATTTCAAGAGTGTAAGCTTAATGCAAGCTTCAATCAAGTGTTAGAGTTTACACTTGCCCAACTTGCATTAAGCTTGACATAGCAAGCTTGATTCAAACTTACTACACTCTAAAAAATTTTCCTATGTACATGGGGTGCTGGTCGGAGAACTTGCCCCATATATTTTATTTTTCCACGCATTTCCCCCTGTATGCTGAAACCTCAAGTTATTTTAACATGCTTCTGTCTAACGTCTGCGACTGAGATCGATCTTGGGACCTAAGGTGTGCGAAGCAAGCGTCCTAACCACCATGCAAATTTGACTTGAGGCAGTGGCGGCTCCTCCATTTGAACACAAGAGCACGTGAATCCCCAAAGGAAAAACTAAAGAATAAAGGCATTAACAAATTAAATTTAAAACAAATATTAAGCACACTTCTAGATTTATGTGAATTTAAAACATGAATTTTACTCTTTCCTCCCTCCCCCCACGATTATTAAATATGCTTATTTTAGCTAACGCACTGTAGTGTAGGTTACTACAGCAGTCTTGAATCAATCGCATGTGCGAATGGAAAATTTTTCCCCTGAACTGCTCTTTGGTATGAGAAGCTGAGACAGCTGGGAAAGTGTACGGCACAGATGAAATCATTCCGTTTGCACAATTTCATTGTGCACACAACTCCAATTTTTGTGGTACACCTTCCGGATTTTCAATTGGTTTCGGTTAGTTAATTATTTTTTTTTCATTTTCTTAATATTTTCTTTATTTCTATCATTTTTCTCTACATTATTTTTTTACAAACTAGTGTAAAGTAAATTAGATGCGAGTGAAAGACATGTTTCGGAGCTAAAGCAATAGCATTTTTCAATAGTATCCTTTGAAAAAAAATGGAAATAAAATGAATCAAGACAGTACCTTTGCTAAAACTTATCTTGGTGACGAAATGTAAGATGAAAGGCCGTACCGAGGGGGGGGGGGGGGGAACAGGGGGTCTGACTCACCCCCGAAATTTAAAATTTTGTTAACAAAACAATAATAATGAAACCTTTTTGTGAAAAATTTAGCCTTTTTCACCTCTTGTTCCCCCCCCCTACCCCCGAAATTTTTTCTGGATATGGCCCTGCAAAGATGATTTGTTTTCTTTCATTCGCATGCATTGTTTTCCATTAACTGCTGGAAACGCAATTCTATTTTATCTTGTAAGGTGCATCGTATCTTCCTATTTAATTCTCGAAAATTGTTTTGTGAACCTCCTCAACCCACGAGCCACCACTGACTTGAGGTGAAATGACTAAAGTTTGAAGTGACCTTTTTGGGCCCCTAAAACTTGGGGGCCTGTGCAGTAATCAGGGCCTGCTCTCAAGCCGCATAGCTATGAGGGAGCAAAAGAACTGTAAGCATCAATTTAGAGAGATTTTTGTATTTTATAACCCCATTATAGTCTTTCAAACAGGCAAGCTTATGCCAAGCTTGATCGCAATCTAATACATGTCAAACTCTATCTCAACCAATTGATCAAACTGATAAAGGGCAAATTCTTGCTCAATTGCACTCCTTTTCGACATGGGTACAAAAAATAAATCACAAAAAACTCAATAGACTCAAATTTTACAATGGAACTGTTAGGAAAATTAACTGTAAACCTTACCTTAAAGGTTCCATGACATGTAGTTGTGGTTTTCTTTATTATAGCAGAATGCTGCATAATTTAACTTTAATTATCTGCCATAAATCTAAATGCACTTATAGCTTTTATTTTTCTTAATTAAAGCTCGTACTTAATGCTGTTCTCATGTTAAAGCTTCAAACAAGTACCCAATTGCTTGCAAAACGTTTTGCATAATGTGTTTCTATGTTTGGCTGCTAGAGGAGCTGTACTCCCGGCAATTCGCCGCGGAGCTATTTTCTTTTTCCTTTCACTTCACAAGTCGCCAGTAATTCGCGACGCCGTTGCCTAGTCGGCAGTATTTAAGTCTGCCATTCACCGTGATCGAGGGAGATGAGATAAGATGGAAGGAGACTGGTAGCTGGCCGTGGGATTCTCGGAGTTAAGACAAAATGAGTTAGACTATTGCCCCAGCAAACAACCGACGATGCTGTCAGCCATGGAGCCTGTTCGCCGCCATCTTCGATAAAGCTTTGATCCCGTCTCTACAAGTAGCTTAGATGATGCTGCGGACTTCGTACCATAGGCTGGATTATACACGGAAACGTTCAATGACATATGGATATTACTTCACACCAAATTTTTTTCTGTTCATCTCGTTCTGTACAAAGCTTCACATCTCATTTCTTAAAATAAAAGAAGTATCAAGGTAAATGCTTTTTTGTCATCCTTTACCTGGCAAGCCCTCAATTCATTTTTCACTAGCTTTCACTGCTCTAAAAATTCTGTATAAAAACTTTAAGTCTGCCACACAGGAACGAAGAGAAATATCTGCTATTTCACAGTGCCTGTATAATTCATCAGTTAATGGAAATTTTTTCTTCATATAAGAAAGAGCCTGCTCATAAAAACCTCTTGCATGACTATAAAAATTATAGTTTTTTAGCCAGAAAGTTTGTGTTGTTAATTAGTTGGCGAGTCCTGGCTCCAATTGCCAAATCTCCATCATCTTTTTGATATTTTCTCTTGGTAAAATCAATATCTGTAATGGAGTTAGCATCAATAATGAAAGTAGGTTTAACAAATCTTGAAACCACAGAAGTGTACAAGTTATCAAGTTCTCGTTGATATTTATATACCAATGGCGCCTCAATTTGCATAAGCCTGTTAGCAGCTTCAAACACAGGGCAGTGGCGGCTCGTGGGTTATTTAAATGGAGGTTCACAAAATTAATTTCGAAAATTAAATATGCAGAAACGATGCACCTTACAAGTTAAACTATATTTTGAAAAGATTAACTAATTATATTATAAATTAAGCTATTCAACAGACAAGTTAAATTACAAATTGAAAGTCATTGGCTGAAATTTCAATAATTACTGGATTTTTGTCTGTAAGGTAAATTTTGTGAATTTTAGGCAGAGTTGAAACTCATTTAACTTGAGTTGCACAGTAGAAGTTTTTGGTTTGAATATGTGTCTAAACAAGGAAGACAAAGTAGGTACCTTTACTGTAGTTTATTGAAAACAAGATGACTATGGTAGGCTTACACAGTGCACATGATGAAGACACAATACATTAAGCAGCATCCACTTAGCAGCACAAATAAAAACAAGCTTTCTGGAAGACAAGTCGCCAGCGGCGATCTATTCAGATTCACAAACACTTCACATTGAATCATCTGGATACAGCAGCACGGATCCCTGATCCGGTTCTATTTGAATCACATCGGTTGATTACACACACAACACTGTAGTAGTGGCTGAACTTTCGGAGAGACAGACCGAGGACTCTCTCTGAAAGGTTAACTTGTAATGCCCTTTTTATATCTGCCAGTTAGTGCGGGACTACGATGGATATTTGCATAGGGGAAAAAAGAGTTCTTATTTTATGCAAATTAGGAACAGCGCCATCTATCGGCGAGAAATGTAAACTTTTTATTACGGCGTTAAAGGAATGACGATGTTTACACCGCCATTTTCAAATGTTAGCGAACTTACGTTTTCACTTAGAAAACTTTTAAAGGAGTTTACAAAAGTTTCGTTTTTTCACTTTAGCAAATTTAGAGATAAAATGTCATGGAAATAAAAGGTAAGTAAAGAAATAGCGTTTTTTTTTCTAACATATTTGCTATTTGCATTTCCAGCAGTTAACAATGCATGCAACGGAAAGAAAACAAGTCATCTTTGATCTTACATTTCGTTGCTAAAATAAGTTTTAGCAAAAATATTGTCTTGATTTTTTCTTTCAATTTTTTTTCAAAGGATGACATTGAAAAATGTCGTTGCTGTAGCTCCGAAACACTTATTTGACTCCCATCTTAATTATTTACACTAGTTCGTAAAAAATACTGCAGTGAAAAATCATAAAAATTAAGAAAATAATAAGAAGATGGAAAAAAGTGGATTAACTAACCGAACACAACAAGCCAAGAGAGAATCCAGAGGAGATAATGGCAAAAAAATCTGCAGTGAGCATAATAAATTTGTGCGAGTGAAAGCGCCTCTCTTCCCCCGCAACTCTCTCTCACTCTCTTGGCGTCTATCCTCAGAGACCGGTTGAAAGGGCCACTCGGGCCGATCGCACGTGCGAACGATGAAAGATTATACGGTAGTAACCTACGATACAGTGCGTTAGCTATAATAAACGCGTTTAATAATAGTGGGGGGTGGGGGAATTTGTGGGAGTAAAACTCATGTTTTAAATTCACAAAAATCTAGATGTGCACTTAATATATATATTTTTTAATTTAATTTTTTAACGTGTTTATTCTTCAGTTTTTCCTCTGGGGGTTCACGTGCTCATGTGCTCAAATTTAGGAGCCATCACTGACACAGGGGGAAATTTCGTAAGTGGGTGTCATCGCCAAGTCAGATACATTACTGTAATAAAAATCTTTGGAATATTGTGTGAAAATTTAAATCAACAATAAATTAATTGAAAATTATTCAATTGAAAATATTTTAATCTTACCTGACAGTACATTGCGTTTAACACCAGTAATTCATCTCAAGTTATGCAAATATTATTAAGTAGATTACTCAGAAAGAATGCGATTTAAAGTTAACTTGATTAAGTTTATTAAAAAAATAAAATATTCAATAAAACACTACAAGGAGATATGCATATCAAATTTCTAAGTTACACAATACTATCTATTTGAAACAACACAAGTCTTAAGTATCTTACACACCTTCTAGAGCTGTTTGGTTATTGAACAAATTTATCAAATCATAATATTTTTAGTCTTACTATCTGCTACACAGGAGAAGGATGAGGCATCTTTGGAAAGGATATTACGTTCACATGTGACCGCCTTGAAGTGTTGTCACGTGGAAAAAAACATTTTTTCTTCATGGTACTTTCACAAACACCTGCAAACCACATATTTCACTAATCTGAATTACCAAGAAGACACCAAGCACTTATGCAAACAGAACTACAAACGGTTGTGCTGGATTAAAAAGGATGAACTCCATCAGGAGCTTTCAGATAATACATGCACATGGCACACACAATTTTCTTCACAAATACATTTTCTTCATCTCATGGTAACACACAGAGTAAAAAAATTTCTCTTTCTCAAATTTATATTCTGCTGCATTTAGACACAAAATTTAAAAACATAAACTTCATTTTTCACCAAAGCAAAAACTTCAAATTTTAGGCATCATCGAGAACGCAGACACACACACCAAACCAAAAAATTTCATGAATTAATCCCACCGGAAAAATGTTTTTCCCGCTCAGTTCGTTGTTGCCAGAAACAAAATCAAAAAAATCCTCGCTGCTAACACGGCGAACCGGAGAGAAGTTGCTTTGCTGTTGTCATTCCGGCTGCGAAGCAAAACTGGTTCTGGCACCTGCTGCTTTGGAGGTCGGTGCGGTGTTTTACTAACTTGTGTATTGGCGCTTGCTCTGCTTTGGTCCTTTCTTTGTTGGTAAACAGTTCTGGCATAGTTCTGGCTTTGTCACAAGATTTATTTTTGTGACAATTACCAAATTTGAAGTTCGTAAGAAAGTTTGTTTATGGTAGCGATAGTTTCAGATATCTGTTGCAACTTGGTAATTGAGTTGAGTTGTTGGCTAGTGCTGTATTTTGAAGAAAAATTGATTGGTTTATTACATCAATGTTAGCACGATTTTTGGTAAAGGAGTTTCGTGATTGGTTTAGGGAGTTTAACTGTAACTGGTAAACCGAAGTTTTATGAGGCAGATTTTGTGTTCGCTGCGTCATTTTTTTTTTTTTTCTGCGGGGTACATGAGTGGTTGTTCCGGGGAATATGCAGTGTATTTTTCTTATTTGGAAACGTCGTCCATTGCTTAAAGGTGTAGTGAATGGATTTAAAGTTTTAATTGTATTTGTGGTTTTAAGAGTTTTTAACATGCATCCTTTATTGTTGAATTTTAGCATTTTTACCATGTTTTCAGATTTTAAGAGACGTGAAGTTTCTTGAATTTTTAAATGACATAGGATTAATATATGCACAGACGTTTCTTTTTTTTTGTGTGTGTGTGTGTGATATGTGTGGGTTGGAAATGACGTGTTGGAAGGATAATGGAAGGAAAGTTGCATTCAGATTCGTACGTAAAAATAGGAAGAAAAGTAAAAGCCCTGGAACGTTGGACCACTTAAGGAATACTTCTTTTGAGAAAACTCAAATCAGTATACGAGATATTTTAGGTATAATTTTTTGTTTTGTTTTGAAAATCCCTATTATGTTTACTTTAAATTAGATTAATGTGTGGCTTGCGAAGAGGGGAGAGAAGAGTATATCCACGAGGACTGCAACGGATTATTTTTCATTGTGTCGTGAGGTTTGCTCAATAAATTTTCATGAAATGGGGAAAAATCAGTTTGGGGATTTTTTCAGTTTTTAAATGATATCAAGAAAGTGTATCCGGGACCTGGGAAAGAAGGTTTCTAAATGCGAAAGTTTGTAATTCCTCCCGTAGAATCTGAGAATCCGGGAGGAACTGTTACTGCTGGCAGTGGCATGCCAAGGGACTTTGGTACTTGGGGCGGACATATATTTTGTCACCGACCCCCCCTTCAAAGCTAAATTGCATTGTTTAAAACAAATTTAAGAACTATGCAATAGTTTAAAATGCAGTTTTTATGAAATTAGTTAATTAAAAACAATTAGTGAATAAATTTGTAAGACATGTTCCTTAATTCTTTGCAACTAATTTGCTTACTATTAAAACACACCCAAAAAATGGTATAGTTTAGTTTAGTAATTGATATGAACTTTAAAATAAATAAAAACTTTAAAAAACACATAAAATTTTATGTGTGCTTTTATACAAAGTTTTTATTTATTTTATCGTTTAACACCAGTATTTTGAATGTTTTTTCTGTAATATGTACTATATTTTTAACAGTAAAATTTTAAAATATTGCGGGAAAAACACATAATTAATGATATGCTTATCTGACCATGAACAGTTTATCAACTTTCTACTGTAGATGTGGAAAATATTCCATTCATTCATTAGCTAACAATAGAAATAGTAACTGGTAACCTTTAGAAGTGAGACAATACAAGAAAAAGTTTTGTCTTTTAGCCACCGAACAGTTTCATTTAAAGGAGTTTCAAAATCAGATTAGTCATCTTCATAAAAAATGCATAAATTGTATAAACTGAAATTCTATAGAACATGAAATTACAATATTCACATGAAATTAAGAAATATTTCACATGAATACTTATGGATTCCAAAAGGGATAAAAAGAAAATCTTAAATTTAAGTTACATTATAAATGCATGCACTGGCGGCTCCTCCATTTGAGCACATGAGCAAGTTAACCTCCAGAGGAAAAACTAAAAAATAAGCACATTAACAAATTAAATTTAAAAAAAAAATATTAAGTATATTTCAAGAGTTTTGGTTATTTAAAAAGTGATTTTTTACTCTCCTTCACCCCTACTATTATTAAATATGCTTATTATAGCTAACACACTGTATCTTAGGTTACTACAGCATAGTATTTTGTTGGGCGCATGCGCAATCAACCAAATGACCTTCTGAAATGCTCCATGAGAAAAGACGCAGAGAGAATTGCAGAAGAAGTAAGGCGCTGCTAATATCACTCTGTTTGCCCAATATTATTATGTTTATGGAAGGAGCTTATGATACTGTGTGGAAGACAAAGCTCCTATATAAATTAGCTACTAAACATATAACGGGAAACATGCTGTGGTGGTTTGGTGATTTCCTTGATCAACAGCTTATTAATATCCGTTATGGAAACGTACACTCTAGTTCAGTGGCAGCCCGTGGTCAAAAATGTTAGTGCAGCCGGAAACATATGACCCCCCCCCTTCCTCCGGACAGGAATGGAAAATCTTTGTTACTGAATTCGAAAGCTGGCGGATTAAGCCCTCACCCAGGATTAAAAAAAAAAGAAAGAAAGGAATTAGATAAAAAATGTAAGAGATCCTATTTTACTTCCATAAAATGGACATAAATTTCAACCAGCCGCTCCTATCCTCAAAATTGCATTAATCCGTGTCTGATTCGAAGTCTCCTGAGAATTTTCTTTTGTAATGATAACTTGAGAAGAAAAGAGAAAAAAAAAAGAAAACTTACTTATTTTTTATAAGTCAAATCAATCCTCCTTTCTTTTAAACTTGCGAATCAGTCATAGTCTAAGAGCCAGCGACCACCAGACCTTCGTCATAGTATAAAAGCCGAAACTTTCTCTGCGCATACCCCCCCAACATGTTAGCCTCCCGCGCGTTTGTTTCCCCTCTCCGGCATTCGCCGAAGGTCGTCGGCGACTTCACTCGCCGCGTGACGTCACATTTTCTCCCGCGGTTCTTCTTTTCGGTTTTCTCATGAGCCGTGATCGCCGCAGCATATCTCCATAGTAAGAGACATTTTGTTTCTGATTGGCCGGTCAGAACTTTGTTTTATGCAAATTAACTGTTGCACATTTGTAATGTAATGTACGTATATAATGTGGTTCCTTTTGCCTCCGATTATTGCATTTCTATGGCATGCTATTCGATTCTAGCTTCTGTATCTTCTGTGTATGCTAGTTCTGTAAGACGCTCAGCGAGCACGAATGTATTTGAACTTTATGATATTTCTTTTAATTAAAGAACTTTTGGTTTCTTAATGATGTCTCATAATTTCAAGTGTTAAATCACCACTGCTGGCAAAATGTGAATAATTTCTTCTAAGATTTTGGTTATGGGGCGAGCAATCCCATTATCCAAAATCATTAAAAACGTGAAAAAAATCCAATATAAATATTCACTTGTGGTGTAGAACCTCACGATGTCAACATTTTAAGCTGTAATTTCGAGACAATTGGTTTCAGCTAGTTTGGCATCAGGGCCGGCCCTAACAGTTTTGCCGCCCCGGACAAAAATATAAAATGCCGCCCCCCACAATAAAATTACTATTAAAAGAAATAAATTGTTCACAGATACTGTTTTCATGCCTATAAAACTGGAATAGCTCTTTAAACATAATACAGCATAAGAAAAACCATATTTATTAAAAACCGCACATTAAGCTAAAAACCAAAAGAAAGGGAGAAAAACAAGGAGTTTTTTTTCCTCACATTCCGCAAAATTCCTGACTTTTTCTCTAAAATAAATTTTTCAACTAATTCATGTTCGATAGCCAATGTAATTAAATTATTTAACCTATCTGGAAGAGTTGTGGAACATAATAAATGTTTAGTAAACTTTAATTTTGAGAAACTCTTCTCTGCACTTGCCTCAATTATCGGCAAAGAAAGCGAAATTCTCGAAGCAATAATAAGATGTGGTGTAAAATCTATAGTTGAAATTAGCTTTAAAATTTCAATTGGGCTTTCCTTTTTGCCTAATAAGGCCGTAACTGACACTATTTCGTTTACTAGATCAAGCGCGTTTAACTTCCCGATTCTCCATCGGTCAGTATTAACTCTCAATTGTTTACACTATAAACAGTGTTAACGCCTCACCATGGCACAGTAGTTATATCACTGGAAATGGTAGACGGGCAAAGTTTGAAGGTCCCAAGTTCGGGTCCCATCGCGTGTCCGTCGACCTAACCGTTCGGAGTTTTCCGTGGTTTTCTCCGAAACTTTGCGTAGATAATCGGCCGTAATCCCACAAATAAACACTGTTAAAATGTTTAATTAGCACTTTTTAGGAGTGTCTTAACTCATTTATGCCGTGCAAAAGTTTAAAATAATTACATTGGGTACTTATTAAATTAAATCTGCACTGTAAGGTATTTATCGCTTTGTTTACTGTAAAAAAATAAAACTACCTTAAATTTTAATTCAGGATCTTTCACCAGAACATCTCGTGATTCTCAATCCAAATTAATATGTTACGTGGCTGCTTAAACTCAGTGTTAGCCAGAATACTATCTCGTTGGTTAGTTCTCTTGCATAACAGAACATTTCATTTAAAATCACATCCAATCGAAGATCCTTTGAAAAATCTTTACAGTTTCTTCTTCTTTCAATAAGAGTTCTAGAACAGGTGGTAAATCGTTGTCTTTTGACTGCAATCCTTTCCTAATTGATTCACGCAATTAAAGATTCTGTACCAAATAATAATAAAGCATAGGAACATGAACTGTTTGAGAGAGTTAAATAATCCTAGCCTCATTGGAATTAGATTTGTCAATACCTTTATACCTTACCAAGAACACGATCTGTTCAATTTTTTTGTCATCAGGAATGCAATCTAGAAATATGGGATAATATTTGGCTAGTTGAATTTCATTAACAAGCTGTAATTTGAATCCAACTGAAAATTTATGTAAACTGGGTAAATATTTGTTTGCACATCACATATAAACAACGGAACAAGGGCGTAGCCAGGATTTTCATTAGGGAGGGGGGACAAGACAAGGAGACCATGGAGTACAACTGCTCCTCCTCCCGGTTTGTAATAATCAGACTCTATGACTAGCTCATTTTAGGGGGGTGGGGGCAGCTGTCCCCCCTCCTGGTTACGCCCATGCAACTGAAGCGAATGAAATGAAATTTATAGCAACACCAAAAGTGGCAACTTAATTTAAACTGCAGTTGCTAAAATATTTCTAATTCGTTTAAAAGTTTTGAGATTTAAAACTGTTGTTTGAAAACTGTGTGTAAATGTATGTTCTCCCATTGTTAAAAAATGGCTCATTTGAATAGAATGAAATTTGGAAGTTAATTGAAACAATAGATACCAAAATTGTTTTAAATAATTCATAGACTTTGAGATTTTGTAAAAATCGCTTTAAAGTTTGTTCTGGCATCCGTCAATAACGGATTAAGAAAACAGAATGAAATTAGACCATATGATGGATAACAAAGCATCATCGAAATTTTTAAAAGATTTGAATAAATTGAAAGGGTTTGCAAAAGTTGCATTGCATTTTTTCTTTTCTTTTATAGGGGGCGGGGAGAGAGGGGGAGGGTGTCACTTTAAGGCGTCTGGAGGTAAAACAATAAGAGGCTGTTCGACTTAAACAAATTACTTTGATTTCTTTTTTTTTTAATTATTACTATTTTTTTAATTTTGAGAAAATTGTGCAAAAATTTTACTGGCATAATATTAAAATTTCTAAAGTTAATAGAACAAAATTGAGTTACTATCGATGCGATTGAGTTTAATAACATTGTACGTATATATATATATATATATATATATTATTTTGAGAAAATTTTGTGTGACCACTTCGTGAAAACAACTAGTGGTCAGACAAAAGGAAATGAAATGAAATTTTGTTAAATGGTAGGCGGTTAGTAAATTAAATTTCAGGTTTTTAATTTTCTACAAATTTGAATTATTTTTGAGGTGTGACGTAAACTTTGATAAGTTTTTCGCGCATCAAGTAAAATCATCAAAATATAATTCAATCGAACGTTGCAGTGTTAAATATCGGTTACTTGCTATTAAAAAGAATTTTCCAGATATTCTCTTTTCAATTTAATATTCATTACTAGCATCTTCTTTTTAAATGACTTCTTGATGTAGGAAGCTCATTCACTAAAAGAAAACGTTAATTTTGAATGTAAAATATTTTCTCTATTGACAGTTTGTCCCAGTAATTTGTTACTCTCTAACCTGTAATCTTAGAACAATACAAATATGCAAAGGCAATAAGTTTGCTTTGCATATTTCTGCCAGTATGTTAATTCCATTTTTTGTACAACGAAAATGCAAATGAAATTGCGCGCGGTTAGTAAAAACCCATCAATGACGGATGAATACATTAGCTAGTAAAGTTATTAAGAATGATATTCTTCGGAATATTTTTTACCAATTCTTTTACTAATACGAAATGTATTTTTCAAATTCGAGCCAAAATGCCGCCCCGGACAGGGGTCCGGTTTGTCCGGCCTTAGGGCCGCCCCTGACCACTGCTCTAGTTTTAGGACTTTGCACACTGGTCTCTCCCCAGGGAGCTGTGACAAGTTGTTTGCTGTTTGATGTTTATGTTGATGATCTAATACACTCCCTGATGGATGAAAATATAAATGTACTTATGTTGGCAGACGATCTTAATATATGGTCATCTAGTCCTAAGCATAGGGCAAAAGACAGACTTGAAGTTTTCCTTAATAACGCTATGTCCAAACTCCATTCATGGTGTTTAGAAAACAATATGATTGTAAACACGGAGAAAACAACTTATCAGACTTTTTCATTGTGTCACCAACCATTACAACTGAACATATCTTAAAACAATATAGCCCTCCTGAGTAGTGAGAGTACTAAGTACTTAGGAGTTACGTTCGACCGTAAACTCACTTGGAAATTATATATTGATGATATCAAGAAACGGGCCGAGAAACGTACGATACTGCTTAAACAACTTGCTGGAGTTAGGTGGGGGTGTGATACCCCAATGCTACTTGCTACCTATAGGGCTTTTATAAAGCCTGTGATGACTTATTGTAACGCCCCACTTATTACAGTATCTGAAAGAGGTAGAACAAGACTGGAGCGACTACAAAATAATGCTCTCCACCTTGTCACTGGTGCTGTCAAGACTACACCTGTTGACGCACTGCTATTGCGGACTAATGAAATTCCTATGCTGTTTAAAATAAAGAAATCAGTCTTGAAACTATACCAGAAATTAATTTGCCTGCCTCATAGTGATAAGTGGGCTAAATCTGGACTTCGCAGGCTGAGGACTCAGGATGGCTTTCTGCAGGCTGTATTAAAAGAAATGGATGGATGTGATATCCCACCCTGGATCGAGCCTTTACTGCCCCCATTGGATGCGGGAGAAATATTATATCATCTAGACCTTGCGAGTCTAGTTTTAAAATCCCAGGGTTTTACTGAAGCTTTGTTCAGTGCGGGGATGGAGACTATTCACAATCTCTTTCCTCCTGAGGCATGGCTGCATATATATACTGACAGCTCAAAGCTTGAGACGGATGATGTGGTCGGAGCTGGTATTTACTGTGAGCATTTCGTTCATTACTTTTCATTGGGAACATACAAGACTGCTTTTGATGGTGAAGTCGAGGCAATTAAAGTAGCTCTAGCTCATCTAGACGCTTGCCCTTCTCTCTCCAAACAGGACCAGGTTGTCATTTTTTCAGATTCTCAGGCTGCTATTCAAGCCATTGCCTTCAGGCTCCCGACACTATGTCTATAGTGCAATGTAGATCTTTAATAAGAGACATGCACAATAAATATAAAACGATTGTCTTATAATGGATCCCATCACACTGTGGTATCCTACAGGGCCGGATTTACACATTTTTGCACCCTAGGCCAAAGGCCAAAATTGTGCCCCTCCCCCCCCCTTGAAAAATTGATTAATAATTCCAATTTAATATGCATAATTGTTTTTTTCTCATCAGCACTATATGTCACGTAAAAAAGTATTTTATAAAGTACAGTTTTTTTTTTTTTTTTTTTTTTTTTTTTTAAGATTGTCAGATAATTTATATTATCTATTATCATTTCGATAGGAAGACCCTGAATTATACCACTTAAAGCCAGGAAACAGTTCAGTTTTGAGAAACTTATGAAAAGTCATCGCAAAACAGAGGATTGCATTGTAAACTTCGTGCGATTTTTGGACACGTCAGACGTCCATCAGTATTCCTACCACAACATTCGAAGTTGGTACAGAAATTCGAAGATTGGATCAGATAAAACCAGAAAATCGCTTCGTTTAAATCGCAAAAAGTTATCGTTAATGTCAGCGATCAGATGATTGTTTACAGATAAAGTAAATACTGTAATAGCACTTATTTTCTTGGGTTTTCTTCTTTAAATATGGATCTTAGACATATATAATTAATTACAAAGTTACTTTAAGGTGTCGAATAAAATTTTTAGGAAATTAAATATAAATAAATACAAACTTTTTATACAGCCCTCTTACAGATATTTCCAATAAATAAAATCATTGCATTAATGAGGTGATGTAGAAAGTTTAAGCTTTCTCATAAGAAGGCTACACATGTTAATCAAAGTCTGTCAGGCACAATAAGCTTTTCAATATCAAAATTAGTAAACATAATTATTAAAACTAATCTAACAAACCTAATTAATTAGTCTAACAAAACTAATTAACTATTAATTTTAATCACAGTTATATATACCCAATATTTTACATTTTAAGAAATGAGTTTTAAATCATTTTAAACCAGTTTCCTTTAAAAAGTGCTGCTGTTTTTTTTTTTCAGCATTTAAAAATTTGTTTAAAAACATTACAATTACACTAACGTTTAATTGAAAGACGATTTTTAAAAAAATTGTTTTTGACTTATTAATACCATGATTTAATTTTTAAAAACCATCTTTAAAATAAGAGTACACATATTTAAATTATATATTTTCAAAAATAAAAATATTTATATATAAATATATATACTTCTAAATCTTCCTTATTCTAAAATTTATTATTTAAAAACAAAGAGCTAACAAGATAAATTACCATGAATCAGAATAAACTCTTGCACTTATAAAAAGAAAACCAGTAATAATAAGCCATAGCTCAACGCTAGGTCTCCCCTCAATCCGAAAGGGTAGCAGTAGCATAGCAATTCAGTAGGTTTGGGAGGGAGGTGGGGGGGGGGGGGGCTCAGTATGTTTTCATGGATTCTGGACACTGAAAAGGCACCAATATGTGGTTATTTTCTATCATCCTCCAAAGGTACCGGGGGGGGGGGGGGCGCTTGAGCCCCAAAGCCCTCCTCTTTCCTATCATACAAATAATACACACAATAATAAATACTTCCCTTCTTATTTCTAACGTCACTGCAGGAGCGTAACCAGAGAGTGGGATATCAGGATATATCCTCTTGCGAAACTTTCAAAATTAGTTATTAAGAGCTTTCAGATTTTTGTCGTCAATAAGAAATTAAATTTACCAATACAAAATTATATCTCATACAATTCCCCGAAAAAAAATTCTGGCTACGCCCCTTGCCTCATCGACTAGCATATACCGACTATGTTACATCATAAAACTATTAAAAGTAGAGTACTATTAAAAGTGGCGTTTTTTTCCTGCTCACCTTTATTAGCAGTGTCCACATTGAGTAAAGATTCTTTTGACTTTGTCAAATCTTGTTTAACTTTCTGCAAAACTTCGGTATCGGTTTCTGTTCTTGGCATTTTTATGGGTAACATATCAGAATCAGAATGCACTTTTCCTGGCAATCTTTTAAATGGAACTAAGAAACCAGAAACGCTCGTTTCATTAATTGCGGGATGTTTCACCGATATATTTTGGATGAAAGCGATGCGTTTTCAATTTTTTTTTAGTTATAGACGCATTACACTCAAAACAATAGACTTTTTCTCGAGCAGACATATTTACCGTTCTGTGTGTGTGTGTGGTGTGGTTTTTTTTTCGGGAACGTTGGGATATCGGAAGCGCACAGTCGGTCAGACCCCTTTTCGATGATAACTTACTGAGGTGTTCAAATATAATGCTAATATTGATACTGTAATATTTAAGTGTATTTGCAATTTTTTTTTCAAAATAATAAGTTTTTCAATAAGTTATCTTTCAATAAGTATTTGTACAATAACCTTGCAATCTCTAAATGAATAGTTCACCTCAATAATAGTGCATTAATCGTAATAATTTCACTTTTGAATCATATTATTAATTGTATTTCTTAAAATTCATCTTTAAATAATTTTTGTTATGATATCTGCTTAATTCATTTTATTTATCAAGTTTTACCTTAAAAGTCAGTTTCCTTATATTACAAGTTTGCTGCCCTATTTTTTTTTTTTCCTCTTTTCCCTCCCATTCTTTTAAGCTAAGCCCCTTGTGTGTTCACATAATTTAAGTTTTATTTTATTTTATTTTCAAATATTTTGGTGATGTTTCGGCACTTAATAAGATAAATTTTTCTTAATTTTGAGCATTTTCCCATGCGATTTGACCTTTTACTGGCCTAGGTACTGTTTTGGTCAATCATCTTTTTTTTCTGTTTCGAATAACGCACGTTTCAAATTCTCGCCATCTTGAAACCAACCGCCATTTTTTTTTTTTTTCGAGCGCGTCCTTTCACACTCGATGCATTCTTCCCGCGCAAGTGTGGTCTGGAACTTTCTCGAAAGACGCGAACGTGCTGGCGATCGCTGATTGGCAGAGAGTGACGCCCTCGAGTGAGTTAGCTTCGCGCGGGGTGCGATCCGATCAGTTGGAACTTCGGCGGCAGCGGCGATGCTTGGTGCGTGGGCTTAGCACATGAAGTAATCTTTTTTTGGGGGTTCTCACCCCTCTTCAGCGATGTAGATTAAGTCATCTTTTGACGCAGTCATCTAGCAAAATCGTGGCCATGATGCAGTAATTTAACATCGCCCTTCCAAAAAAACACCGGAGCAGGACAAGAGATGGTGGAAACACGACGATCTAGGGCGGCCAAGGCGTGATGTCTCTGGACAGGTGACACGGTTATCTCCTCCGACATTGGGAATCGACCGATGATGCCGGATCATCTCAGGTGAAATTTTTTTTGGTACATCCTATTCCATCCACCGACCGTTTGAAGTCCAAGAGGATAAAATGCAGTGATTTTCTTGCCCCTCCACCCGTCCAGTCCTGACTCAACTCCTGCATCAGAGATTGACCATCCGAGGCCCTTAAGTTTATGTGATGAACTGTGTATCATGGAAACTGCTCGATGAGCACTGCACATTGCACTTTAGCGCCATTTGGCGTGGACGATAATGTCCATTACCCCCTTAACGTTGTTTTTTTCTTAGCGCTCCGTCCCGTCCTTTTTTTTTTTGTAATATTTAGCTACTCGTTAAGCCATTTTTTTTCTGTGTGACATTTTCCTTTTTTTTTCACAAAAAACGTCAAAATTATTTTTTTTTGCTTTTGCAAGAATGTCATTAATAGCATAATATAATTTTTTTTTTTTGAGTGCAAGTCAGATAACTACATGTGTAAGCTATTATTTCAATAACTGTTTTTAGAGAGGCCTCTCATAAACTCTATAACGACATGTAAACAACAATTTCAGTGATTATAAATGTAAACTTTGGCTCTAACGCTGATTAAATTCTCAGTTTAACTGAATGTGAAAATGTGTATTCATTGGTGTCACAAAGTGTAAAATGTACTATTGTTTGAGATCCTTGCGGTAATGTTCTAGTATGTAATGCCTGCTCTCTACCAATTTTTTTAAAGCAGTAAAAAGTGAGACGAGTTAGATCACAAGTTTGAGCAGTAAAATTTTGCCAATTTCAATGTAATGAAAATATGTAATTCACCCATATTGATCTTTTAGGTTCTAAATCATTTAATTGTCTATTTAAGTTGTTGGTGTCTTAGGTCTAAAATTGCAGCCAATGTTCTTAGCAAATTTTGTTCACGAGTTCACAGCTTTAGATGTTAATTTCTATTCAACTTCTGTGCCAATGTTTTCAGTGCACTTTAAATTTTGCGCCATATTTACAGATTTTAAATAAATGTGATTTATTCTTGCAAAAATGTCTCATTATTGTGTAATGCATGTTTCTCCCACACCAAGTTCCTTTTCAGCTGAGGCCCCTCCGACCATAACCTGGGGTTTGGGTTAATTCTTTTGGTGTTTTGCTGTTACATTTTGAACATAACGCAATCCTTCGTTAATTATTTTTTTTTACTTCATAAATTCCTATTTGCAACACGGCATTACTTTAAATGATTTTTCTCTCCGGTACCCATCCTTTCCTCAATGTGACTGTTCTGCAGCGGATCTCTTAGTTCTGCGACACTTGTCATGGACTTGGACATGGTCTGTGCAAGCAATTCTGTGTCTGCGAGGGAGGGGGGGGGGAGTTAATGGATCTCCACACATCAGTTTTCTATAGATGATAAGAAATTGTAATAGGGAAAAAAGGACTTTTTCGGAAGGCATAAATGTGTTTTTCTTGGGCAATAACCACTTAAAGTAAGTCGTTTTTGTTTTTCCTTTCCAGTTCTTTGTTCTGCGCCCTTTAGACCATTGCGCCCTAGGCCATGGCCTAGGTTGGCCTCCATGGCCTAGGTTGGGAAATCCAGCCCTGGTATCCCAGGTAACGAAAAAGTGGATGAGCTGGCCAAAAAGGGCCATTTTGTTAAGCAGGCCCCATGCAATCTAGTTAGCTATAAGTCAGCCTCATCAAGAATTAATCAAATGTTTAAGACAACACATATGGCATTACTAAAAGATCGAACAAAGGAAAAATCGTGGAGAAATGCCATCCTCAATCTCCCCGACTGTCCAAGAAGTAATGCAGTGGCTGCCTTTCAACTGGCATCTGGACATGACTGTTTATATGCCCATCTTTACCGCTTGAACTTGGTGGATAGTCCTGCCCCCTCTGCTACAGTGGTGCGACAATGGATGCCGATCATATCCCCATTTGCTTAGCTCTAACTAAGAGCTGTATCCATTCCCGATACTGGGACGCTAGAGATTCTTTAAACAGTTTAGTTGCCTGATTTTATGTTTTTAGTGCTTTTAATGTTTTAAATATTCTTAGTTTGTTTTGTTTCTCTGATCTCTGTATGGCATAAGGATAATGTCTTGCTACATTGGAAATAAAAATTATGTTCATGGACGATTTTTTTGCCATTATCTCTACCAGATTCTCCCTTGGTTTGTTATGTTTGGTTAGTTAATCCATTTTATTATTTTCTTTCCTTTTATAAAATTTCACGACAGTAATTTTATGAACTAGTGTAAATAATTTAAGATTGGAGTAAAATAAGTGTTTTCGAGCTAAAGCAATTACAATTTTCAATATTATCCTTTGTAAAAAATATTGAAATAAAAAATCAAGACACTTTTGCTAAAACTTATCTTGGTGACGAAATGTAAGAGCAAAGATTGCTTGTTTTCTTTCAGTTGAAATCATTGTTTTCCATTAACTGCTGAAAACGCAAATATATTTTAACTTGTAAGGTGCATCGTATCTGCATATTTAATTTTCGAAATTTATTTTGTGAACCTCTATATAAATAACCCTCGAATCGCCACTGAATGCACGCTTCCCTTACATACCAAAAAAATTTATTAAGTTATAAGAAATAGAATAAACATACCTTCAGACAATGAATCTTTAATTTTTGAGGCAGAATGCAAGTCTTCTAAACAACTATTATGAGTTGATGGATCACTGTCTTTCTGCAAATATATACAGATTAGATAATTCAAATATCTGTAGAAATGATAAGAAGTAATCAGATTGGAAGCTTAATATTTGGTAAATTTAAGAAGTTTGTTATATTTTGGAAGTATGAAAAACAAAACCTCAGCCATTTAAGTTGTAAATAAAACATTCTTACAGTATATGTTTGTTTAATACATTTCATCATCATTATCATCCACTTCAAGGAGTAAGCAAGATGCCTGTTCCAGCTTCACTGATCTAATTACCATTTTTTTTTCAGTCAACCATGATCTCTTCTACCTTCTGGGATATAATAGAGACAGCCTTGTGGAGTCAGTCTGCAGTGTGTTGTACATGATCTTTCCATTTAATATGATACTTTTGTATTTTGTCACATACCTTCAGTTCATTCCTGATGTTTCAGATCTTATAAATAATTGTGTATCCCTTAATTGACCTTAGATTATTTCTCATTTCCATAGCCTGAATTTTACTCAAATCCTGGTTCTTCAGGGTCCATGTCTCCAATCACTAGAGAAGGACTAGTGTAGCCATGACTTGAACTTTTAAACATGAGCTGTGTTCTTTTCCAGGTATTCTTCCTGAGGGTTCTATTCAAGATGGTGCAGATGCATTGGAATTTTTGCAATTTGTCTTGCATAGTCATAAGTGAGATAACATCCCAGATAGTTGAAATGTAAAACTTGTTCTGTGAATTTATGCTGTCTGACAATTTTGGTAAAAACTGGCTCTTTATCCCAGAAAGTCATAGTCTATAGGTTTTTTATTGAGATTTTCATTCCATAATCTTTGCAAGTTTTACAGAGACTATGCTTCGATCTCTGCAGATCATCCTCGTTTTTTATGAATAATAACTCATAATTAGGGATCGACCGATAGTATCGATCCCTACTATTTTTTTTTAGGTATCGTATCGGTTCTTTCGATTCTGAAAGTATCGGTTTCTGTTGCTTTCATCCATTTTCACTGATACTTTTCAACCAATACTTCGCTTTTCAGAAGAAATCAGGCAGGCGCAACACCATTCTAGAATATTTATTTTGGTAATGAGATGAAAGGCGTTGTTTCATTGACACATTTATTCGCGTGAGTGTTTCCGAACTTTTATTTATTTTTTTTTTAAATTCTAACCATTGCTAAATGGATATTGTATCACCAAGTGTGGTCGAAATTATAGACGAAGAATCGCTGGATGACAGTTTAACAGGACAATCGTCTATTCATCTAAATTATTTTGAATTGGTGCCCAACACTAAATACGCTATCTGCAAGGATTGCAAAAAACAAATGTCGAGAGGTAGGCTATAATTTTACTTCAGTTTTATAAACGTTTATTTTTTCACTGTGTGGACTCAAAAAAGAGTTCATTCATATATATATATATATAAACACACATAATTGAATCTCCCTATAACGAACTTGCTCGGTCCAGTTAAAAAATTCGCAATAGAGAAAATTTCGTTGTACAGAGATTAGAGATTTTTGCAGTTATTTCAGCAAATATTGCAAACTTTTTAGTTAATTCGATGTTTAAAAGTATTAAATTATGACTTTCAATTGAAAATAAATTGGTATTTATTATAAATTTGTTAAACTTCAGTTTCTTACTTTTCATTGTATAAATGAAATGTTCAAAAGTAAAGACAATCCACGAATTTAGAGAATAAAATATCTAATGCATTTACGTTTATTTTACTTCAAAATTCTGTTGTTTTACATTTTGCATTCTGTGATTTTAAATTTTCATAAAAATATTTACATTTTAAAAGTTTGCTGAAAATAGAGTCAGGGCTCCCAAATTTTCTATCAAAAAAAGGGGAAAAAGGGACCACCCCTTTAAGAAAAAGGGACCAAAAAGGAACTATTTAATAAACGGTCATTTTTAAAGAAATAAAAAATTTCCTCTGAAATACAACCTCAATTTTACATCTCCTACTTCTTATGTCACTGAAGTAAACACAATGAAAATATTCTCACATGAATAATATAAAACTTCACTAAACCACTTTTAAGTTTTCATACATTATTTTTGAATTGAATATTTTGAAAGATACAAAATTGAGAGTTCCACTGCATAATTTATTCAGTTCCCTAATACACACTTATTGTTCACAAAGAAATAAAATTGAAAGATTTCATTAATCAAATGTGTAACATTCTTCTGGAAATGATTACTAACATAATTAGATGAAATCCTGGCTCTTATAATAACTAAACAAAGCTTAAACTACATTCTTGTAGACTCATACAAAACTCAAACACAATTTGCTGAATATGCAGAATAAAAAAAATAAGTAAAATTAAAAAAAATAAAAAAACTGAAATCCGCTGATCGGTGACCCCTCCCCTCAAAAAAAAAAAAACAACCTTCCGCTTTGCACAGGCCTTATTATCAAAGGTCAAAATTAACGGTCGCCACTCGCGGACTGTATTTTTGAAAGTGGAGACTGCAAATTTATGTACCAGTTGCCACAGTTTATTTCCCCACTCTCTTTCCTTTTTTTACACAAAGCTTATATTAATTGAAAGTAAAACAGAAACAGGGCATTAAAACAGATGTTGTTGATAGGAGTCAACTAAACTCCAAGATCGATGTCGGCATGGCGGGGAGGGGGAGAGCTGGATCATTGATAAAGGGTATTAGTACCACTTGACCAATTAGCAAAAGTAATCATCTGTTATGGAAATTTTCAAACGGGGATTACGACAATGCGTAAGATTGCAGTTTGAAGCAGACACCTGCATTTGTTTGTTTTTGCAAGGGCTCTCTTTCTGAGAATAAAATTCCGACGAGTAGCGAGCATTCATTTATAAATTCTTTTCTTGCGATCTATTAATACCAAAAAATAAAATAAAATAAATAAATATTTCAAGATTTATTCCGGCATAATAAGGCTTATGGCCAGCATAAAGTTGATGACAGCTGTCCCTCGTGGAAAATCAACAATGTTTGTCATGAACAAAGACCAATGGAGTACGCAAATGCAGCCGAGGAGATTTAAAAATAGGGATTTTTTGTTCTCGCAAAAAGGCAATTTTGTGTACCATATAGAAAATATTCAGAACTGGTTTGGTGCAATCTGAAAATCGTTAAAGTTTATTCCTAAGCGTTCATTTCTTATAGTCAGACACATACATTCAGATCAATGGACGTCATGAAGTCGCGCAATTAAACTCGCAAAAAGGCGCTTTTAATTTCTAAATGAATCCGTAATTCCCTAATGGTTTGTAAATATTTTTAATAACTATAGATAATTTGAATTAGGAAGGCCAGATAATGATTATACTAAGCAATCATTAAAAACAAAAACTTGCAAGTGTGTAAAACAGCCAGTTATAAACTACAGAAGCTGCCATTATTTATACTGACAGTTTTTACCAAAAAGCTGAAGTCTAGAATTATGATTGTGAAATAATTATCAAATATAACACCCACATTGTAGGATAGGCAGTGAAGTTATTTTGAATCCCTTTCTTACCCCCAACTGAAAGTTATGTTAGTTTTTTGTTGCTACATTAGGTGAAAATAAACAAAGCAGAGGTGCCTCTTTTTGAGTTACGCGAACGAAAGAAAACAGATGAAATGAATAAGCGATGACTGTCACTCTCCGATTCTGATAAGCATTCAATTAGGAAAAAAGTAACTTATTTTTAAAAGGAAATTTTATCGGGTTTCATTTACGATAAATGTCTGATTGCGTTGCTTGGAATTTTGTGAAGGAACAGTTATACATCGTGTTTAGTTAAGGGTCGTTTCCATCGATCATATTTTTGTTACGGTATCATTTTAATAGAAAGTGTTTCGTAAAGGGGCCCGTAAAACAATCGATAATCTTGACTGCGATGATCCATGTAACGGAAGGGGCAGGGGGAATGGCAAGTTTTCGAGTGAAAACTTGGACATACCAGGGCAAAGGGGGTAAAAAGGGATGCCAATTACTGAAAGGTTGTCGGGCGCCGTGCTTTTTAAAGAGTCGTAGTAGGGGGGCACTACAAAGAAATACCTTTGACAAACGCAAGGTAGTACTTACATGTTAATTCAAGGAAGGCTAGATGTAGCGTGCACGGATCCGATATTGGTACCCGGACAAAGCCACAAATTTCGCCAATCACCGTCCTTAGATGAACGTTAGTGTGTTCTGGAAAAAAGTATTGCCGGACTGGTTGCTACGATGTGACGTAGGTCGGTCGACCTACGTGACATCGTAGCAACCGGTAAGCTCTAGCCGTGCGCCGCTTCAAAGTGAAGATGAACTAAGGATAATGGTTTAATCAACAATGAAAAAACGGTCATTCTGCCGATTTCAGATCTCTTGGCCGACGCTGACGATACACAATTATACTTCTTCATTAAAATTTAAAAAAAAAAAACGGACCAATACGGACCAAAATAGCCTAAAACGGACCAAAACGGAACTGGCACCAAAAAACGGACTTTTAGGGAAAAAAGGGACTGATGTGTGGTATCAACCTATTTTCATTTCAAGTGACTTTGCATTTTTCTAATAATAAGTTTTACAATCAACCCATTTTTATTTAAAGTGATTTTGTTTTTCTTTAATATGTAGTTTTGCAACAAGTGTTTCTTTTTCAATAACTTACAATAATTTTGCTATCTTTTAATGAGTATTTTACCTTTTTTTTAAGTTAATAATGATATATCTTTAATGCTTCCTTAAATATTTTCTTTTAAATATTTGCTTAATTCACTTTATTTATTATGTTTTTGCCTTAAGTCTGTTTTTCTATGATACCAATTTGGTGACCCCATGTTATTTTTTTTTCCTTCCTACTTCTGAAGCTAAATCCTAAGATGTTTACTTAAATTTAAATGTTTTCCTTTTATTTTATACTTTTACTAATATTTTGGATTAGAGTTTGGTCCTATTTAGGAATAATTCTTAATTTTGAGCTTTTCCCCGTGCGATTTGACTATTTTTACGGCCTAGGTAATGTTTCGGTCAATCGCCATTTTTTTTTTCATTTCGTGTGATGCTTCATCTGATTTCTCACCATCTTGAAATCGTCTGCCATTTTCAGAGAAGATCGGTGCTTTGCACACGGACTCCTTTTTCCCGCGCATTTCTCTCCAGAGATTTCGAGAAGGAAGCTGGCGTTGGCGATCTGTCATTGGTTGAGGAAGCAGCGCGTGAGGGGGGGAGGAAGGAAAGCGCCGGCTGGAAAGGGAGGAGAGCGTCAGTTGAGTTTGGAGTGAGCTTGGGAACGGAGTTTCAAATTTTTTCCCTCGACTAGGCCTGGAGCAAGGAGACTAGCATCGGGTTAGTTTCAGGCCCATACAAGATGTCTTCTTAACAGGGACCAGAGCAGTCATGTGAGAGGCGGTTGCATCTTCCATCATAATTTTCTGAGCCGACCTTGTGATTCAGCCACCATGAGAAGGTCGTGAGCGATGCACCGGCGTCCAGAGGAGTGAGCTGCGGTCTGAAAGGGGAGTCCCTGTCATCGGAATGACTCAGGTGATGCTTTCACATTTTTTTGCAAGTGACGTCGCGGGAGCGATTTACATGTGACGCCGAGGTCTACATCGCTGGCCCGTGTTTGAAGGAGCGGTCCCTTAGTCCTACAACTCCCAGAATGAAGCAGTAAGATCTTTCCACGTCATTTTCTATCTCTAAGACCATCTCCCTCGGCTATGAAATTTTATCTAGGACCCCCCCGAAGTCTTGCGGCCAACCACTTGGACTCTCTTCCATTCTGCTCACCCTGTTGCGCCATTTTGGGCGCGGGCGTCAAGCCCTACATCCCCCTTAACTTAGTTTCTCCTTAGTACCAGTCCCCTTCAATAATTAACCTTTAATTTCACCACATTCTTAAATCCATGTTTTAATTGTTAAAGTTTTGTTTCTTTTTTTCTTTCTATTCTACAAAAATCAAAAATTTTTTTTGCAAGAATCATGTGTATCTCAGCTAAAGTTTGAAATGTGCTATTCTACATAGTTAATAATGTGTGCTTATTGCTATTGAAGTGTTACCCTTTTCTTGGGTGGCCTCTCAGGACACAAATAAATTTGACATGCATGACGGATAATCTCTAATCTTATATGTAAATCTTTGGCCAAGTGCCCAGTGAAAATTCTCTCTAAAGCTGTAAAATGTGTTGATTTATGATATTTCTGAAAAGCCACAATATGGTGAATCATGTGTGTGCCAAGTATTTAAGATGTCAGTGAAACGCTGAGTGTAGAAATCAAAACTTATGCCATCCCTTAGTGTCTTAAACTGCAATAGAATATCAATTTGAATAAAATGTAAATTTTTTCTTGTAATAACTTGTGTCTTTCTTGTGTATGCATGTTACAACCACACCAAGTTCCTTTTCAGCTGAGGCCACTCCGGCCGTAACCTGGGGTTCGGTTTAATATCTCAGTGCCTTGCCGTTGCATTTTATTTTTTTTAATTTTACTGTGCAATGTTCTAAGTTTATTTTTCATTTTTGCAATGTACTAACCACTCTTTTCTATGCAACACGGCAGGACCAAGTGGGAGCCCTTGATGCTTTTGAAAGTTTCAAGCATTAAAGTTTGATGTGGTTTTGGTCGTGAAGTGCAGGGCCTTATTATTATATGGGCAAATTGAGACTTTGCCCAGGGCCCCCAATTTAAAATGTTTTTTCTGAAATATTCTTTTTTTATATCAAAATTTCATGAAAAATACAACAAATTTCATAGACTGGGGGCCCCCAAATCTACCAATGCCTGGTGCCCCTGTTGGTCATAATCGGGCGCTGGTGAAGTGTCTTCATTATCGGAGTCAGTTTCACTTTCCTGGCCTCCATTTTTATCATCTGTTACTTTTCTACTAAGTGGTCTGTTCAAAAATTTAAATTTTCTTCAAAAATAACGAAAAAAATCAAAGGTAAATCTGAAATATTCGCTATGCGGGAAGATAAGCTCTTCGTTATATGGAGAATGTTTATACAGTAGAACCCCGTTAACTCGGACGTATTGGGACCAAGGCCGATCCGGGTTAATGAAAATACGGGTTACACGAAGATAGTGTCGAAAAATTGGTAAAGTGAAGATAAGCATAACTAATCGAAATAGAATCGCCTTTTAATGAAAAAAAAAACAGCATACAGAATATTTATTATACAGTATAAATATTTATGTTGTCTCAACATCTCCCGTCTGTAACACTCTTGATATTCTGGCGAACCCCCTGGTCCATGGGTTGCACTAGGGAAGTCATATTTGGCGGTAAAAACTTTACTGCTACGCCATTTCACTTTGCATCTTACTTAAATAATCTTTTTTTTTTCTTTCTAACCTGGCTCTGCGAACTTAAACTTAAACGCACGTAATCGCCATCAATCATACCAGCAAGGTTGAAAGCCTTGAAAGTTATTTGCTGAACGAGCTGTCACTCAAACTATGCAAAGAGGCTTTTCTGCCAATTAACACAGCCCGCAACTCCAGGGGGGGGATTTAAAATCACGTGACTTGCTGGTCGAAGCAAAGCACAGCGATTTCCTTTCCACGCCCTTGAATTCAGTGGTCTCAATTGGATAGATTACTTCCCATTCAGGACTTTAGTAAGTGCCAACATCCGGCCGTGTACCAGTACAGTCCCGCCAAATATTTGGTTACTCCCCGTAGTAGCAATGACTGCTTGTTTTCTGCTCGGTCGTTCATCGACTCATCGTTAACTCATCGACTCGTCGAATTCAGTCATCGGCAAGTGTACTTTTGTTTATCTGCAATAGATGAATTTTTATTCATGGATAGAAGTGATCTAGACAAGCAGTTTTGCCGATGGGAAGCCGAGAAACAATATCTTATCCGAAACTGCAGCTCTATAGCCATCGGGCCTTGCAGGTGTCCCCAGTGGTTTACACTTTACCCAAATTCCTATAAATATTTGCGCAATTTAGATGTGTCTTTGCATAATCTAAGGGAAATTTTGAACAATTCTTGAATTAATCACATAATTTACTTCACATTTCTTGTATTGGGTTTGGGGGGGGCAGGGGGTGGTATCCCCCCCTTGCCCCCTCCCACAAAATTTAAATTTGAAAAGAAATATTTACAAAAAAATATAAGTGTTTATTATATAAAAATAGTTTGTAATATTTAAATAATTTTAAAAAAATGTGTTTAAAAAAAAGAAAAGAAAACCTGTTTGAGCGTCAGCTGTATTATAAGAAAAATGGAAACTTCATTACAATGAGCAACTCTTTTGAAACCTCTATAATGTAAACAGCAAGAAGAGAAATCAGTTAATTTTTAAAAGTTATCCAAGAAATATGAAAGTTAAAATCACACTAAAATTCCTATACTATTGGCAATATTGCTTTTTAATTATTAATTATTATGAATGTTGTTGCTACTTACATACATTGATAAAAAGTGAAATTAATTTCTTACCAATCGAATAATTTGACTATTATTAATAATAGCTGAACAACACTTTGTCAAAATTTCACCCAAAGTCCCAATCTGAGACTAAAATAACCGGTACTTCACACTTTGCCTTATACATAACAAGATTCGATGGCCTAGGGGTAGCGCGCTTATCTCGGAATCAGCACCATCAGGGTTCGGGCCCGGGAGAGGAAAGATGTTTTTTCTTTTTTTTTCAGAGAAACGGAAATTTAGCATACAAAAAACGAAAACATAATAAACAGAACAGACATTTTTTGAAAATTTTGCTGCCATTTTTTTATTTTTTATTAACAAATATATTTTAAACAGTTTATCGGTTTCTTTTCGTTATTTCATCGGAGTCATCGGGAAACGATGATCGGCTTTATGGCCCCCCGAGCGGACATTTTGTACCAGTTGCCGATGAAATTTCCCCTATTTTGGATGAAAAGCCGTGATCGGCCATTGCTCCTTCTCCTCGGATTTAACTCACCCGCCTCTCATCGACCGATGGGTTATTGCTACTAGGGCCTAGACTACTCAGTTTCTTGATACAGTTTTTTTTTTTTTTTTTTTCGGTCCCGGTTATATGGACATCCGAGTTAAAGGGGTCCGGCTTAATGGGGTTCTACTGTAGTGTTATTTAAGGCTTAAAGTTACGTTTCCATGAAAAATTTCGTTATAGGGAGAAATTCGTTGTAAGTAGATTTCGTTATAGGGAGATTCTACTGTATACAGGATGAATCTAAACTCTTGGGCAAAACTTTAAGGGGTGATAGGGCACACAATGAGGAATCGTAATCACATAGCAATCTGGTGTGAAAAACACAGTTTTAAGTTACCCGGTAATAATCACTTTTTTAAAAGCATTGAAGTGTCCGTCTAATTTCTTAACCAAGTTTCATAAACAATAGGCTCATCTCCGAAAATTTCATCCATGAAATAAAATAAACTTTTTAGTCTTCTGTTTTCGGAGAAAAATACATTTGTTTCTGACAAAACAATGGTCGGAAAGCACACTGTTGTTTCAGCACTTTTTCCGAAGTGATTATTAACACCTACATGAAGAAGACGTTGCTGACCCCACAATGCTATGTGATTCTGATTTCTTATTATGTGCCCTTTCACCCCTTAAAGTTTTGCCTAAGAGTTTAGATTCACCCTGTATATAGGCTTTTGATATCATTGGAGATATTCTAGCTCTTGATATAGATTTCACGCTTAAGAGACATGCTTTAAATTTTTATTTTAAAAAATTGGTGCAAGGACATTTGATTCTGCTTGGGTATCATATAGATATCAAAATTGATGGGGGAGACGGTCCTTGACATCGTTTGATATTTCAGGGGATGACGACCTTTAAAGTGTTAAAGCAGGTATGGGCAACCTTTGAAAAGTTGTGGGCCAAACTTTAGGCTGTTAGCGAAGTCGCAGGTCAAACTTGCGGATTTTAGTGAAGTGGCAGGCCGTATAATTGGGATTTATATGGGATATTGAATGGCTTATACGGAGTTTTCAAATGTTCCACGGGCTGGACAGGGGCATTGGAACCGGGGGAGCTGTGGCTCTCCCTGGAATATTTCAGACCGGCTCCCTCTTGAGAAGTTTTCACACCATATCTGCTTATGGTACATTGTTTACCCCAAACCTGATTTCAAAAATGTAGTCTACTTTTTTTTAGGAAATTCACACACTGAATATTGGCACCCCTCGGCACTAAAAAGCAAAGAGAGGAGAGAGAAAGGATAGTGAGCACACTTGCTTGTGCCTTCATCCTTTTTTTCATTGTTTACAACTCATGGGCAATACATGGCAATAATGATTGAAATTTGTACTTCTATCTTCAAGAATTGAGAAGAATTTGCCTGGAAGTTGAATCATGGTTCTCCTAGGGCGATGAGTCCGGAGATTGAGAATGAAATTTTGGAAATGTTGGCACACTCGATGGAACATGCTCTGCAAGAAAAAAATGAAGGATGCAAATTTTTTGGCATCATTGTTGATGGAACAACCGATGCCGCTGGGAAAGAGCCAGTTCTCCTTACGTATTCCTGTATTCGATACATGATGAAATATTTATGGAGAATGGAAGACATGTTTTTAGAACTATTAATTCTCCAGTTGTTACAGGGGAAACCCTAACTAAAATTATGTATCAAGTGTGATGTTTATGACAACGCTACGCAAAGGATATCTGCTTTGGATGGGTTGTACCTTAAATGGAGGACTTTTTACGGGATTCTAACGCTTATTCACGTTACATCTGGAGAAAACAGACCAAAACTCCAGACCATTAGATCGACAGCCAAATGATGGGGCTCGAACCCGAGATCTTTACATTTCAGCCGTCTACCATTTTCAGTGTCTTATCCACTCGGCCATAGTGTGGCTAAATTTATGTATTAAGTATATCTTGTTTTATAAAAATAACTTGAACTGCATTAAAGAGCTGATGATCTTTTTATATTCTTCTATTACTATGTTTACTCGCATAACTATCGCCCTCGCGTAATAGTCGCATCCCTGTTTTGAAGAAAAAACTCATCAAAATATTTTCCCCGCATAAAAGTCGCAGTCACGTATTTGACCTTCATTTAGAAAATAGAAAATTATCAGCTGTACTCTTCCCAACTATAGCACTACTGATGCCTTCAGTAGAGATTTATTATAAATTATGTTATTAGAATTCTTTGTCATAATTTTCTCAAAGATTATTTGCGAATTTTATGTCTGTCAAAATATTACCATAAGAAGAAAAGTGCCTTTATTTTTTGTGCAACTGACGAACAGAGTATTCATAAGCAGCACATAATCTGTAAATATTTAGTAAGTTATTAATTTTATTATAATTAGAGGTACGGAAATTTCGTAAATAAAAATTCGCAATTTTTATACACTTAAAATTTATATTCAATGTTAATTAAAAGCATTGTTGCAATTTCAAAACATTTGACTGTTCTAGAGTCGTTCTTCTGTCCGTAACGACGACTTCACAATTACTAAAAAAGCGATCTGTGTCTAAGCTATCAGTAGGCTCCAAATGCTCTGTAAAGCTGTTTCAGTAACGATTGGAAAAGAGTATTTATTAGCTCACAATATATCCTTAACTTTGGGATCTTTATTCCTGTTCATTGACTGCAACATAAAGCGATGAAGGGCCTCACCATGGCACAGTGGTTATGTCACTGGAAATGATAGACGGCCAAAGCGCGAAGGTCCCGGGTTCCGGTCCCATCACGTGGCTGTCGATCTAATGGTCTGCAGTTTTGGTAGGTTTTCTCCAGATGTTCAGTGGCGGCTCCTCAATTTGAGCACATGAACCCCTAGAGGAAAAACTAAATAAACACATTAACAAATTAAATTTAAAAAATATACATTAAGTACACTTCTAGATTTTTGTGAATTTAATACATGAGTTTTACTCTCCCCCCACCCCCCCACCAGTGGCGGAACTACAGGGTGCTGAACCCCGCAACGCGGGGGAGCCCAGAATTAGAAGAGGCCCAAAAATTTTGTTATAACTTACACTAGATAAAAAAGGGAAAATACTGGGTACAGATTATCATAGAATAAATACAAATCTAATTTGAAGGGGGAAAAAATCAGTTCCGAGATTTGGATCATTTTAAATATTTCAACTCCCACTGAATGTTCCCCGAAACGAATACCATAGTGACCATGGCCTCTAGAAGTAAAGAACCGTTTTGCCTGAGAACTGCTGATAAGAAGGAGATGGGGAGAAAAAAGAGAATGGCACTTTGTAGGTGTACATGTACAAGATTACGGATGGTGCACGCGCAAGCACAAACAGTTTCATTTTACTATTTCCTGTTCTTTTCTTGGTAGCATCCAGTCCACGAAATTACTCTGTAGTGCTTACCTGTAGACGTTATCATAGCCCCTTCAAACTTTGCACACGTATTATTTGTTATAACACACAACTTTTAAGACCCCGGAAGAGAGTGTATCCAAAAAAAAAAAAAAATTAGGTTCACCCTTTTATATACAGTATGGGACCTTTTATCCGGCAACCTCGGGACCGACCTCATTCCGGTTTATGGAATTTGCCGGTTTTCGGGTCGCTGCCGAAAAATTAACCCTTTGTGCACAGTAGAATAAAAAAGTACCGGTCTTTAAGTACAAGTAGCTTTTATGATAATTACTGCTTATAATTATGTAAACAGTAAAGCATTCATAATAGATTTTAAAATAAAAATAATTAAATTTAAAACTTACTGTAAAATAAAACTTCAATGCTGCGAATCGCGGTATCTACCATGGGCGCCGGCAGTATATTTCCCAGGGGGGGGGGGGGGGGAAAGACTATTTTAACGTATGGTTACCATGTTGGAAAGAGCAAAAAAGCAAGGGAAAACACTGCACACAAAAATCCATCCAAAAAATCCCCTTGCCCTTGCCCTATGCCTAACGCTCATGGCATCCAAGTATTCTGTCAGATATGCAGAACCATCGCTACGGGAGAGAACCATGGTCCCCGCTCCCGCCGCTACGCACGCTCGCCTCCGCATTCCGCATATGGATTACAAAGACGGTAGGCATTATACAGCTTACGTGATGGCCAAAAACAATATACCTCGCTCGTTCCCTTGATAACATCATTGTGATGAAAATTAAAATCATTAGAAAAAATTAGAAAATGCCCACTATTACAAAACAAAATTTAAAAAACGAGACCTTACAATTAGATCATATACAATTTTGAGAGGAGAAAAGCTAACATTTAAACATTTATTCTTTATTTTGTTTGAACATTTCATTAATCTTTAGCTGTTTCAATGTTCCCCACAAAAATATCGAGACAATCTGAGGCACGTCGAAATAGAGAAGTAATCCGCCTGCTGTCTCCCTAACACGCGCAGCTGCAACGTAACCCATAACAGGAAAAGGAAAAACCATTTAATTAAAAGGACACAATTTAAATAAGTAAAAGCTCGACTATCCAGAAAGCACGAGAAATGCCGGATAAGTGAAAATTCCGGATAGTTAAGCTTGTAAAAAAAAAAAAAAAAAAAATTGTTTGTCGACAAAGCTGTTAAGGGGGGGGGGGGATCTAATCGGAAATGTTTTGGAATGATAATCAATGCATGTTGAAAAATACTCTAAAAATAGATCGGTGCGTACTGATCTATTTTTAATTGTGTGTTTTTAACAAAGTTTTTAATTGTATTTATAATAATATTCGTTTATATTGCAGTGTTACAAGGCAATAATACCTTTGCATCGCTGGGGAGAAAAATAATAGTAAATTAAAAATAAAACCACTAACAGGTAATTTCTTTAAACTAAGAGAATGATTAATACAAACGGTGATGTTTTCTCTGTCCCCCCCTCCTTCCCTCTGGAGCTTCTGTTCAGAGATAACACTGTTGAATCATCGGAATGCAGATGGGCAAAATAAGTAGGTCAGGACTCCCTAGCTATATGTAATCGGCACTTTTTCTGTTTTGGCTATCGGTACGGAGCTGATTTTTTTCCGTGCTCGCCGGCACAGCTGTAAAATGTTTTGTTTTTGTAACGTGTGTCCGTCATATTTGTTTTGTGAGCATTTTGTCTGTTTATTTTTTTTTATACTACAACGATTCGTGGAATTATTGATAACCTCTAGCAGTTAGAAATTTGCATCCTCTTCCACGTTCTAAGTTTGGACAGCTGTAATTCACAGTAGGAATTAGTCATTTGAGAAGACCTCCCCCCAAGGGGGGGGGGACACGAAATTTTCCGGTTACTTGAATGCCGAATAGTCGAGATTTTAAGTAGTGGAAAAAAATGGTATCTAGATCAGTGAGCCTTTAAAAAAAAAAAAAAAAAAAAGAATAAAAAAAAAAACCTGAAATCGGGGAAAGTGCCGGTTTTTGGAACTTTACGGTTTTCGGAATTCCGGATAAAGGGTCCAATACTGTATTTTAAAAAATAATACGCCATCAAATTACCATATCCAGTAGTATTAGTATTATAAAAAATAGGGATACACATATGATTGAATAACAAATATCGTTTAACGTATATAAATGTAACATAATTACATTTTATAAACATGCAATGCAATTTATTGATTTCAAATTCTTTAAAGGTTAAAAATGGAGAAAAGCGAAGCAGTACCAGTGGTGCATCACAAAAACGTAAATTGAAAAAGCAGCAAGAGTGCTTAGCCAAAATTCCAAAATTATCAAATTTTCTGAAACCAGTTATTGCATTTCCACAGATTCCAAGCACTATAGAAATCTAGATAAGTTAGAAAACAATGACAATAAAGAAAGAACTAAAGCTCATTACACATGTAGCGAAATGCATCATTGTATTGACCATTTGCATGAATAGAATTACTTTCGACATAGAAATAAAAAGCAGTTCTGCAAACGACGATAATAGAGAGAAAACGCAAGACGATTCTAATTATGATGAAATACATCATGACACGGAAGAATCACGTAAAAGATACAGTGAATTTAGACGAAGATACAAATGAAGATAATAACACAGGCCGGTTATTTTCAACGGACATTGCAGATTTTCAAAGCACAATATTAGCAGCCGTAGCCGATGTTTAAAAAATGATTATATTTTCCGATTCATGCCAACCATGGGGACCCTTTAAGCGAGATCCTCTGCAAAATAATCGCAAGTTTTCAGAAGAGTTTTACAGAACTTCCATAAAATATGGTTGTGGTGAAAGACTAGAGCTTTGCCATTCTTCTAAATTGGATGCAGTATATTGCAAACCTTGTTGGTTGTTTTCAACAGAGCCAAAAGATAACTGGAGAACACGAGGGGTTAGAGAGTCACAATCATGTGCAGTCATGTTGTATATATGAAAAATGGAAGAACAATGAAACAATAGATAAGTATTTGGAAGAACAAATTCGATACGAATCGAATTTTTGGGTACAAGTGCTAGAGCAACTTTTCAATAAACGTTAGTACATTCAAAGAATTGCTTATCATTTCGTGGTCACCTTGAATCCCTAGACAATGAATATCGTGGAAATTTTTTAAGCCAAGTTGATTTATTATCGAAATACGATAATGTTATGAAAGAAGTTTTGTGCATGCTACATGGAGCTACAAAATATTTAAAGCCATAATATCCAAAATGAAATTATATACTGTCTTGCAACACGTTTAAAAGCAACTTTAGTAAAGAATAGTAACGAAGCACCTTTCTATTCCATTATCATGGATACAACGCAGGACATAACGAAAAAAGACCAATTAAGTCAAGTATTTAGGTATGTAAAGATTGTTGCAAATGAAAAAGAAGAACCATCACCTGTTGAGATTAAAGAATCATTTTTAGTTTATTCTGAAGTACACTATCACACAGCAGATGGATTGCATAAAGAAACATTAAACCTACTTGAAAAGTATGACATAAAATTAAGTAAATGCAGAGGACAAGCATACGATGGAGCAAATGTCATGAGTGGGGCGTACAATGGTGTTTAGTCTCTTTTAAAACAAGATGTACCCAATGCTATATACATACACCGCGCATCGCATAACCCCAATTTAGTAATAAACGATGATGTTTAAAGTTGTTGCAATAAAATATCTACATTATTTGCAACTTTAGAGAGGATTTATACATTTTTCCGAAATAGTATAAAGAGATAAGACTTGCTATCAAAATTTAAAGGAGAATCCCAAATTATGCTCAAAAGATTAAACCCAACCCGCTGGGCTGGACGGTACAATTCCCTTTTAGCAATCAAACTTAGGTTTTTGGACATTATGAAAGCGCTATCTGAAATATCCTTGAAAGGTCAGAAAAGAGACGAACGCGAAGCATCTAGACTTCAGAAAAGCATGAGCAATTTTGAATTTGTTCTCTTATGAGCAATTTTGTCGAAGATTCTTAATGAAGTAAATTTGCCATCTAAAATATTGAAAAAGAAAGATTTAGATATTGTGATAGCAGCGGAGCGGAATCTTTGCAAACTGTAAGCAGACACCTCAAAGAATACAGAAATACATACAATTCCGCAAAAGATGAAGCTGTTGAAAAAGCAGCTAAATGGAAAATCAGTCCAAGTTTTTTGAAGAAGCGACAGAAATTTAAAAAAGAAACACTTTGACGAACTATCAAGTGACCACCTTTTGGGCAACGAAGATGATTTCCGCGTCAACGTCTTTTAAGTTTTATATACCGTCATATACCAATAGAAAACAGATTTCAAGGTATGAATGAGGTGTTAAATCCTTTTATTTTTTGGTACCGACCACGTTAGCAATAATGAAGGAAGCGGAAATTTTAAAATGTTCCGAATTTCTTCAGTTAAAATATAAAGAAGATCTAACAACAGAATTTCCATTACAAACAGTAATGGCCAGTGCTCTGATGAAATTTGTAAAACATCTATCATAAAAGAATTTGCCGAGTTACTTCTGATAAAATATTCAATAATATATGACCACCGTTTGGGCCACGAAGATGATTTCCACGTCAACGTCTTTTAAGTTTTATATACCGTCATATACCAATAGAAAACAGATTTCAAGGTATGAATGAGGTGTTAAATCCTTTTAATTTTTTGGTACCGACCACGTTAGCAATAATGAAGGAAGCGGAAATTTTAAAATGTGCTGAATCTCTTCAGTTAAAATATAAAGAAGATCTAACAACAGAATTTCCATTACAAACAATAATGGCCAGTGCTCTGCTGAAAGATGAAATTTGTAAAACATCTATCATAAAAGAATTTGCCGAGTTACTAAGCTGCCGAGCACTACTACCGAGTTACTTTACTTTTCCCGAGTTACCGAGTTACTTCTGATAAAATATTCAATAATATATTTAAATGTTTCAGATGTAATTACGGCATTATTATTCTTTTTGACTCTTCCCACCACAGTCTCAACAGTGAAAGATCCTTTTCAAAACTGAAGATTCTCAAAAACTATTTACGCAATTCAACAGGCGAAGAACGACTGCACAACCTCTCCATATTAGGTAATGAGCCAAAAACAGAAAAATACTATGGAAACGAATGATCTGATTAGAGATTTTGCAAATCTGAAATCCAGAAGGAAGCATTTTAAATTTTAGTTATAATTATATTAATATTTGTTTCAATTTTTAAAATAAAAATGGCCAAATAAACTCTTTTTTGTACGTGTGTGCGCACGCACGTATGTGTATATGAGTGTCTGTATATGAGTGGGATGAGGGGCCCACTGAAATATTTTGCGGGGGGGCCAGAAATTTGAAGTTCCGCCACTGCCCCCCACTATTATTAAATGCGTTTATTATAGCTAACGCACTGTATCGTAGGTCGTCGCTCGCACGTGCGATCGACCCGAGAGCCCTTTCAACCGGTCTCTGAGGCAAGACGCCGAGAGAGCGAGAGAGAGTTGCAGGGGAAGCGAGGCGCTTTCGCTCGCACAAAGTTATTGTGCTCACAGCAGATTTTTTTGCGGTTATCTCCTCTGGATTCTCTCTTGGCTTGTTGTGTTCGGTTAGTTAATCCATTTTTTTTCATATTCTTATTATTTTCTTAATTTTTAAGATTTTCACTACAGTATTTTTTACGAACTAGTGTCAATAATTAAGATGGGAGTCAAATAAGTGTTTCGGAACTACAGCAACGACATTTTTCAATGTCATCCTTTGAAAAAAAAAATTGAAAGAAAAAATCAAGACAATATTTTTGCTAAAACTTATTTTAGCGACGAAATGTAAGATCCAAGATGACTTGTTTTCTTTCAGTTGCGTGTATTGTTTTCCTTTAACTTCTGGAAATGCAAATATCTTAACTTGTAAGCGCGTCGTATCTGCATATTTAATTTTCGAAATTAATTTTGTGAACCTCCATTTAAATAACCCACGAGCCGCCACTGCAGATGTTACGTGAATACGCATTAGAACCCCTTAGAAAGTCCTCCTACAAAGGCACCCCCATCCTTGGCAGATCGCCCTAGAGTAGCGTTGCCGTAATCACACGAACGAACATAAAGCAATGAAAGTCGGTGTACCCACCGATGAACTCATTTTGAGGCAGTTGGAAGGAAACAAATTTTGAAAAGCTTTAGTGTAATATAGTTTAAGGTGGTCATACTTGCAGCCACAGATGGGAAAAATAATTGACCAATGAGATAATAGGTTTCATTTATTGTTTAATTTAACATGTAAGGGAAGTTCATTGGAAGTTTTTTCAGATGCTGTTTTTAGCATTGTGTTTAGATCCAAATGCTCTGACTTTATTGTTCAAGAATTGTTTTTAAGCTTTCTAATTTGTTCCACAAATGGTGAGCAAGTGGGTAACTTAAATTTTCTAATTTGTTTATTAATTTCCTTGATTTCGGCATCAGCTAGGATATGAAGCTTTTTGAATCTTGTGTTTACTTTTGAGAGATTCTTTGACTTAATTTTCACGCCTCTGGTTGCCGAGCACATTTACGCTCTCAACTGGGAGACTTAAGGTGTCTGGTTGAAACCCAGGTCGCGTCCGTCGACCTAACTGTTCGGAATTTTCCTTCGTTTTCTTATTCCATTGAGAAAAATAAGAAATTTTTATATGAATTCGCATCGATTCACAAATTGATTATATTTCCCATCCATTCTCAAATTTAAGAAAATTTTGCATAAATTCACGTATTTCATAAAAAAGAAAATTACGTACCTCTAATTATAATGTATTTTTCTGATACCAGTATTGTTTTAGCATTAGAGATTGAAGTACATATATAGATATAGTGAAGTACATTTCCCCGCGCAATAGTCGCACCTACACTTTCACAATGAAAAATTGGCAAAAAATGTCCGACTATTAATGAGTAAACAAGGTATATAATTGGAATCAAAGCTTGATTTCATGATTATTATTTTTCATTAAATAATTTCTAAGATCGTGTTCCGAATTTTTTAGAAAAGGTTACTTGTCTGTTCCAAATGGTCAATAATGCCACCAAAATTGCAGTAATTGTAGCCCAATTTATAACCCCACAATGTGTGCCCCAGCTCCGCCTAATTTTACAAAGCTCCTATGCCACTGGGGCTGGATCAAAAGCCTTGGCGTGCCACATCCGGCCCGCGGTTGCCCATATGTGTGTTAAAATATAATATTTCAGCCTTCGAAATACGTTTGAGCAGGGGCGTAACCAAAGGGGGGGGGGTTAGGGAGGTCATAACCCCCCCCCCCATGAGGGATTTCTTGCCATACAAAATGTATATTCTTCACTCCCTTATCACACACATGTATGCATACATGTGAGTTGCAGTAGTCATAAATACATAGAGTAAACTATACTATTTCATATAGCCAATTGGTTATTGTTATGTAGTAGTGGGTCGTGAAAAAAATCTAGTTGAAGATTTTTTGAAGAGAAGAACCAAAAAGTTTGGGAACCACTGCTCTAAATCAAGATTTTCTCAGTTTTAGTTCGAAATGGACACCCTTTCGATTATGGCACCCAGACCTTGCTTACCGTGCCACGTGACCCCTGCTCAGAGCTTAGAATTAAAACAGATAAAATTTGTTCATATCAATCACAGAAAAACATGTTAACAATGATCATAAAAACAAAAACACTGAAGATCAATTTCATTAAATATGGATACTTTAAGTAACAACTTTTTTTTAAGACTTGAAAATTGAATTTAGTTTATCATTTTGGATTTTTCTTTAACCTTCATTTAATCTTGTCATTTTTAAGCATCTTTTATTTAGACCCTCCAAGGCGTAGCTTGAAAACGCGCAAAAATATTTTTCTTCATATTGTAGCTGTTTCAATGACAAAATTAATGATACTAAAATTATAAACGAAAGCTATATGTAAAAACAATTTATTCCTTCTTTGTGTTGCAAAGAAGTTAATTTTTTGGCAGTGACTTGAAAACTGGCGACTCCCTTGAACTTTAATTATGTTGGTGCAGAAGTTAAATGATTCATTTTTAAAACATTACATACTATCAAAAGTACGAATTATCAAGCATTTAATGATTTTATTGTCTATCAGATTAATGAGAGTTAGTGGTTAAATAATTGGAGCAGATAAATAAAACCATTAATAAATGTGTACTTATTATGCATTTTAACGGAAGAATTTACATACGTAGGAACAATATCTAAATACATATGTACTTACATAATACTGTACAGTTTATACATTATCACAATTTAATGCAGTTTAAGTAATCTAAAAAATATTTTCATATGTGAAAGAATTATAATTAAAGAAAATCTAAATAAAACTTGCAAGCTTTGAAGTTGAATAAATTTCATGTGTTTACTTTTGTAAGCACAAAATCGAGGCGTGAACCAAAAACAAAGACACATATAGTAAGAGCAAACAAGAAGCTGTTTTGGGTCTAATATGGAAACCTTTTATCTGGCTCTTAGCAGCAAGAATTAGGCGACAAAATAGAGGTCGAGAAAAATTGATTTAAATATTATATATTAAGAAAAAGTGATTTAAATATATTAATATATCCCTTTAACTAACTTAAAAAGTCCTCCTCCCAAGCCCCCCCCCTTGTTTGGTTTCTGTCAAGCCTAAATGAGGGGCACCTACCTATAGGGGGGGGCGGCTTGGGTGGAGGACTTTTTAAGGGAGTCTAAAGCATATTCACGTAACATCTGGAGAAAATTGCCCCAAACTCTAGACCACTAGATCGACAGCCACGTAAGGAGAAAGAATTCCGAACCTGCACACTAAGACGCTTTCCAGTGCTCAGCTTTTTATAAATTCAGCCATTCGTTGCCATGATTGAATAGAAAAGAAAGACTAGAACTACTGTAAATTCACATTTCAATGTATCCACTGCTTTTTCTTTTTAATGCTTTCTACTGGGATCGAATTTCATCATGCTGTTATTCATTTTTACAAGAACTACACTCTCGTTGCAAAAACCGCCCAGAATACAGATGTAGGTTTAAATGACATTAAATTATATAAAGTATCGGTATCGGCCGATTCCATAACTTAAAAGTATCAGTATCGGCTATTTCTGAAAATGAATTTATAGGTAAAGTATCAGTATCGGTCATCAGCGAAAATGTGGTGTTGGTCGATCCCTACTCATAATTATTATGAACAATAATAATCATGAATAATGTGCTATATTTAAAAATTTTTCTTCTAGATAACTATCCATCTTTTAAAAAAAAGAAAAGCTCTACGAAACCTCGAAATCACTGCAAAATTATCTGCAAGACCTTTGAATATATTCATGAACAACGCATCTGTATTATTTGACTGTTGTCACATTTTTTCTAATGCCTAGATGGCCAATAGTTTCAATAATAATATTATATTGTCTAAATAGATATTAAACAGAGTTGGGAATAAACCACAGTCTAGTTTGACTCCTTGGTCAATCTCAACTTGGTTGCTTTTGTGCACCCAGATCAGAATCTTTGTCTTTTTATATAAAAACTGACATGCCTAGATCAGGTGTTGAGGAAATCCCCTACTTCCACTGTGGACCACGGTACTACGTTCCATTGCACTGATAGTGTTATACTGCACATTTTATCCATTTTTTTTTTTCAAAAAGGACCTGCTATCTTTCACATCTTACAGTTCCTAGCACCTGCTTATTAAGACATTAGGCAACTTTGAGAATCCATTTTTACATTTGTGTGCTAAACTAAGAATTTTCTTACTTCTTTATAAGAGAATCCAAAATATCTTCTAGAGATCCCAAATATAGTTAATCTAATGAGACTGTGGGACCCAGTATTTTTGAAGGCAGTTTGATCCCTGATCCCTCATTTGTAAAATGAAGATTCAACAGTTGCTTCACTAATACATGCTGATATGTGGAGCAGCACTGTCTTGCATGAAAATTTTGCTATCCACAAATCTATGCTATTGCAACTGATTGAACAAAAAAGATTCATTATGTTTTCCATTGACAACACAGGTAACAGGACCTGAAGGATATTTCTGCTCAAAAATAACAGGATTAACAATAAACACTGTAGTAAACCCACACCATGCACAGACCTTTGGAGAATGAAAAGGCAATGGCTGCATTTGGAATGGATTTTCTCTTGTCCATATTCTGCAATTTTGATTATTGAAAGATGATTGGAGATGGAAATGAGCTTTGTTTGTCCACAAACTGTTCTATGGTTATGCATTGTTCACTCCACTCAACCAAGAAATCGCAGGGCGAAATTTTCTTGTATTGGCTGGTGAACAGGATTGAACTTTTAAACATGCATATTTTGTACGGAGCAGGATATTTCATAAATTTTTGGAACAATGCTAAACTGATCTAAATTTAAGGGATTTAATCTAGGCATTCTAAATTTTGTCCAATTGTTCAAGCACTGCATGTTCCCAAAACACTGCTTGACACTTCCTACAATACTGTAGCCACTTGCTCCGATGAGATTGAAACAACTGCTTTCTGCACTTTGCCACATTTCATGCCAAATGAACCTGTCTCTTCAAATTTAGTAATTATCTTCATTAAATTGTTTGCAGACACTGAACCAGATCTGCTTCTTATGTGTTTTAATGTTCAGAATTTTATTAATACTGATTGCACACAGTCACTGTTCTTGCAAAAAAAAAAAAATTCGTGAGGCTGTGTTGGAGAATGCGGCCATTGGTTCAGTGTGAAATGTCTATGTGAGGGAGTTGCTTTTAGTGTTAAAGATTGAAATGAAAACATAACATATGATTGACTTAGTTCTAAATAATTTAACTCAATACTGACAGAATATATAGTGCATAAAAACTTATTTCGCTTAATAATCAACAATGATTTTGTTTAACATCGGTATGAGATATGAGAAATAAGAAACATAAGGCATAGTGTCTACATTACTATTTCTGATGAACGTACAATATAGTGGTATTGTCCAGTTTTGTCAGTGTTGTATGCAGCTAGTTGCAGGGATGCCACAGCTGAAACCCCAGTTTGTCTCAGCATCGTCCCAAGCAACACAACAATGTTGTTTCAATGTGAACTTTCAATGTCGTTTCCACATGATTTTGTTCAGTTTTCTCCACATTGTTTCAGCATGGACATTGATATAGTATTGAAACAACATTGCAAAATCACAAGAGGAAAGCAAATAAAAAAACAAGATTTTATTTCTTTCATGCAAAATTATTAAAATCATACGGAAATTTACGAAAAATAAAATTGTTGATAATTATCTACTTGAAAACATTTTAATTCGTATTAAAATATAGCATTGTCAGAATGCATTTTTTACAACAGTAAATACGAATTAAAATGATGTTTTCAGTATGTGTTGTTGTTGCATTTCCTGTAAGAAACATACAGTAGAACTCCAATTATCCGAACTCCGGCTATCCGAATCGCTTTCAGAATTTCAGAGGGGGAAAATGTAGACGGAAATGTATTGCGATCCTCAGAATAATACTTCTGTCTACGCCCGCTATTGCCCTTCCCTCCACGAAACTAGTAGTGTAGGTACAGCGCGAGCAATGAGTTTCATTTACAGTACGGTACGTACATACTGTACTAATGTATAGCACTTGTAAGTACGCTTAACATGTAAACGTGTTGCATTTCCTTTAATTAATTAAAATATCTTTTTCTTTAAAATATTTTTTCTCTCCATTTTCAACATACATACACACAGCAATTAATTAAAATACATACTAGATCCTTCAGCGGAAAAAATCCAATTATCCGAATTTTTGATTATCCGAATGGAGTCCGGTCCCAATTGATTCGGATAATTGGAGTTCTACTGTATTATATTTTACCATGAAAATCAAATGTGAATATGTCAGATGAAATTATGTCGATGTAATTTAGCAGATAACATTTCTACTGCAAAACAAACTAATTTACATCTAAATGATTTAAAAAGCATATGTTAAATTGCCATTAAATATTGAAGCATTTACAAAATTTTAAAAATAGTGATGTTAAGAACAAAATAAAACTGAGTAACTTTGTTAAAACACACAAATATACAAAAAAATGAATCTGTATGTACATTTGAATGAATTCTCACTTTTCTGCTTGCTTGGGGTTTGTAATTTTACTATTGAAGAAGATTGCAAAACCTCTGGCCTTGTGAAATGTATGTGATGATTGATTTACATTTTTGTTTGTTTTAACAAATGTATTTAATTTTATTTCACGCAGGGTCTTTATATAAATAAAATTAGACTTTTGTCTGTACATTACTTTGAATTAAAAAAAATTACAAATTCTGTCCATTCCAATCACCAGGAAAACCCTGTACAACTGTAAAAGAAAAGTTTGTCATTCTGTATGTGAAGCTAACTTTGTTCGTGTATCACGTTAATGAATAAAGAAAATAAAATGAAATTTGGTGACATGATCAGCACCCACTAGAATAATAAATGTCGGAATATTTTAAAAGTTTAAATAAATGTTTTAACTTAGCTGCAAAAGTTGCTTTCTTTTAGGGGGGAAGACCACTTAAAGGCATCTTGGAATTAATATATTAGTTGGTTATTCAACTTAAAGATATTTCATCAAATGCTTAAGTTTATTTTATTTTTTAGATATAGTGAATAACACAAAATTTAATTAAAGGCCAGGAATGACCTCTAGACTACAAAACTCATTTCACTAAAATAAAACCTTAATTTTGAATTTAAAAGGATTTCTTTTTTTTTGTCAGCACTCAGTTACTCGCTGATCTGTAATTTTTTAAGGATGAAATGTGATAGGTGTAGCAGAGCTTTTAAAGAGCTTTAAAAATAAACCAATGGTATTAAACACTCAAATTAATAATGCTTCTTCAATAACTGCACTATGAGCTAATACTAAGAGTAAAACAGTATGTATTATGCAACTTTAGAAAAAATTCATAAACACAAAAATCGGCTTCAAAAATGGGGAGTTAATTCTTTGGGGGAAAATTTCTTATTTAAGAAAACATCGCAAAATTCTGTATGTTTAGCATTTCTTCCTGGGTGTTCCTGTTCATCCTGAGTGATGCTGTAAACAATTCCTTCCTTCCCGAGCAGTCTCTTTCAGGACTACTATTAGTTTATTTTTTGTAACAGTTCACAGTGCAACTTGTAAAGAGACATTCTAAATTCTTTCAAGTCTAGAGCAATTGAATTCTTTGAAAATATGTTTAAAAGTTGCATGATTTTCTAAAAGAACAGCCTTAACAATACACACAGAGATTATAACTTTGCTTTCTATATTTTTGCCAATATACCAATTCCATTCTATATACTCCTACAATGCTGTCTGAAATTCACATTTTGCAATTTGAGTGAAATTAGAGGCAGACACATTTGGATATTTCAGAAAACTCCAAAATTTGCATATTTTATCATATAAAGCATTTAATTATATTATTCTTATTAATATGTAATGTGATATCTTATTTCTTTATTTTGATTATTAGGTACATTTCGACACTGATCAGTGGGAAAAACCTGTACAAGGGAGAAAAAGAAAGCTGAAGAAGAATGCAATTACCACTATATTTTCATTTTCTCCCCAACTGCCGAAAAGGAAAGCTCGATCTAGAGAATGCCCCCAGATATTAGAAAGAAATGTCAAGGACACAGTCCTTGATAATGATAGAAGCAATCAGCTTATAAAAGAATTTAAAAAAATAGAAGATTTGAATCAAATCCTTCAATCTAAAGAAAAGAGCTTTCAACTTTAAAAAACAAAGTAAAAAAATTGACTCGGGAAAATTGCATATTAAAAGCAGACCTAAAAAAGCAATTCAAGAAAAATGCTTTTAATGGGATCTTTAATAAAGATCAAATTGATGCTGTTATTAATAAAAGAAAAGTCGCTAAATGGTCCAATGAAACGATTCAAAAAGCTCCCTCGCTAAAATTTAGTTGTGGGACAGGAGGATACAAAAAAATTTTGGAGTTCCAGTTTCCTTTCCTCTCAGTTCGCACATTGCAGCGCACACTACAAGATCTGTATTTTAAACCTGGAATTTTGTATGAAATTCTATCAATTTTAAAATTGAAAGCTGCTTCATTCTCAGATAACGAGAAGCAATGTGTTTTACTGTTAGACAAAATGTCTATAAAGGAGAAGGTGGAATATGACATGTCAAATAACATGTATTTTGGTAATTTAACTTTTCCTAATTTAGAGGGTAAAGCAAACTATGCCCTAGTTTTTAAGATTTGTGGAATATCTGTTAGGTGGAAGCAAGTAATATCTTATCATTTTACAGATGGTAAAGCGGAAGGTATGATGCTTAAAAGCATTATTTTAAATATCATCAATCATGTTGAAGATATGGGTCTCCATGTTAACAGCATCACATCAGACATGGGATCATTAAATCAATGTGGAGAGCTTTTGGGATAACTTGTGATAAAATTCAGGAACATGTTACTTATATTTCTCGTCCTTATAGTAATGATCGAACGATCTAATTTATTGCTGATGTTCCCCACCTTGTAAAAAATATTAGAACTTCATTATTAAATAATAAATATTTTGTAATTCCTGAGTCTTTTAAAGATAAATATAATTTGTCCAGCTGTGTAGTAGATCCTAAGCACATAGAAATATTAATTAAGCACCAAGACACTTTGTACCTAAAATTTGCTCCTAAACTAACTCCTGGCCATCTGAATGAGAATCATTTCAGTAAAATGAAGGTTTCTCGTGCAGTGGATTTTATAAGCCATGATGTTAGTTCTGGATTGAAATTTGTGACCGAAGAAAATAATGATATTAATTTAATAACAGCAGCTTGGTTTATAGATATAGTTAATAAATGGTTTAAATTAATGACTTACAGACATGCCGTAAATGGAATTAGTAAATTTAAGCTTGAAAAATATGATGAAACTATATCTTTTTTAATTGAAGTAATAGATCTTTTTGAGCATTTAAAAGTAGTAAGTAACACGAACAAAATAGCCTGGAAACCTATACAAACAGGGGTAATAATATCAACAAAATCAATCCTAAGGCTTCAAGATAAAAGATATGTAAAGTTTAATTTGTTAAGAAATTTAACTTCTCGATTTACACAGGACTCCGTGGGAAAACATATTCAGCATCATTCGAGCAAAACAACCCATTCCAACAGCTCTTCAGTTTAAAAATAAATTAAACTTACAATTTCACAATATTTAAAGCCTGCTTCTACCTCAAGTTATGAAATTAATGAAGGGAATTTTGTAACACAATTTTTAGATATGTTCAAAGATAAAAAGGAAATTTCAAAACCATTTAAAATTGTATTGCCTGCAACATGGGATAAAATAGATAATGTTGAGTTAAATATTTCTGAAAAAATTTGCCTGTATAACATTGCTGGTTATATTTTGTCAAGAGTTTCACAAAATGATAAAAGTCTGCAACAGTTGCATAGCTTCTGTTGGCTCAAAAGAAAAAAATCATGCTAATTATGCAACGCTAGTATCCTTCAAAGAATATAAAGAAAACTGAATTTTTTATGTAAGTGATCATGCATTTAGTTTTTTTGAAAGATGTGAAATAATTTTTCGTTCATTAGAAAATGGATTGTTAAAGAAAGGTAATAACTGTAAAACACTTGTTACAGAAAGGATTGATGCAGATCCAGTTGTTAATAGCATTGACTTCTTATGTCACAATATTAAAAATAAAAGGAAAAATAATTTATTAGATTTAGACTCAAAATTTTTGGATTAAAAAGAAGCAGATTGAATGCTGCATTGAATAAAAACTCAAAGCCTTCCAATTCATATAGCAGCAAAAGCATGTCTAAACAAAACAGAGTTCGATTATAAATTTTCTTTTTCCAATACTTCCAAGGTGAAAATAGAATCCCATAATGTTTAGTATTTCTTGATATACAATATTTTGGCATCTACTGATTTAAATATCTATTCACTTGAAGGGAGAGCGTGTGGAGAGAGCTGGGTTTGAACCCAGGGACTTATGGATGGCAGAATGAGGCACAATCCGGCTCGGCCAAAAGGTACCTATTCGACCAGCCTTCAATTGCCGGGTGTTGTGTGCGCGGAGGTGATCGTGCCGCCACACTACTCCCCCCCTAGGGAGTCAGTCGGAGGCTGATGAACGATATTCCAAGCGTTATGGAATGCTGCCACTCATTGTGGACTTTAAGAGATGGCTGCCACTCGTTGTGGACTTTGTGAGGTTGCTGCCGCTCGTTGCAGACTTTGTGAGGTTGCTGCCGCTCGTTGCAGACTTTGTGAGGTTGCTGCCGCTCGTTGTGGACTTTGAAAGAGAGCCGAGCGAGAGATGGGAAGAGGACGGTGCTGTTGCCATTTGTCGCTGTAGGTGAGGAGAATGCGTGTTCGTTTGTCCGGGTCGCCAATGAAGGGAGAGCGTGTGGAGAGAGCTGGGTTTGAACCCAGGGACTTATGGATGGCAGAATGAGGCGCAATCCGGCTCGGCCAAAAGGTACCTATTCGACCGGCCTTCAAATGCAGGGTGTTGTGTGCACGGAGGTGATCGTGCCGCCACACACTTGTAATTTTTTAAATTATTTAAGTTTGCATAAAAGTATATTAGCAATTACATTATAACTACACATTGTCTACAAGGACTTTTGTTTAGTGTACTGTTGTAGGTTTTATCATTTACGCTATTCTTGAAAGTAGAGTTAAGCTTGTTGATTGAATTGTGCGATGATTGTTCTCTTAATTCCTCCAAGACTTCTTATGCAATTTTGATCAAATTTGGCCCAGTAATAATTTGCTTAATATATGTATCTTATTTGTTCATATGATTAATTTACCTTTCCACATTGACTGAATATGTACTTTTTTATGTCTAAGGATTTTTTATTATTCAAATATCACTCATTTGCAATACAATGTAAAAATTAACATTTTTTATCTATATATAAAAGAGGAAAGTTCGTTTGTCTGTTCACTACAGGCACCCAGACCGTTCGACACATCTGGATCAAATTTGGTACACTGACTAAATAGGACAAGAGAAAGCCAATGTCGGAAAAATGAAATTAATCGGATTAATTGTTTTTGAGTTATTTTTATTTTTTGCGCAATTTTCAGCCACTTCTTTTCTTCTCCGAGGCCTTCCTTTTTATTTTCAGTGGGAAGTCCCATGTCCTTTTTATATCATTGCAGCTATAGGATTCAAATTCCAGTCTAGCCACGTCCAATTCCTAGTAACCTCTGTACGCTATCAGGCGACACGTCCATTTTCTTTCCATTGCAGCGAGAAGTCCCATGTTCTTTTTTTTATTATTGCAACGGGAGAATTCACATTCCTTACCTTTAGAATCTAGATTTTAAAGTCAATGCCCATTTCTCTTCCTTTGCACAGGCAATGCCGGGCCACGCTGCTAGTACATTATAATTACATATCATGTAGGTAAATACAAAAAAGTGATCAAAGTTATTTTATGTGAGCATTATTAATGTGTTTTATCTGTAGTCAGCTATTCTTTCCAATTCTCTAAAATTTTAGATCATGTTAACCTTAATAAATTTAAATTCAAAGAATTATATTCATTCAAGTTATCTTCTGTCATTCGTTTCATGACTTGTGTATCTGCTTTAAAATTAGTATACCTTTTCATGGTTTTTTAAAATCAGATTTTACTTATTTACAGTACAATATGTGTAATTATATATTGCACATTACTGTTAAGACTCATAAGATTCAAGTAATTATGCTTTATCACTTGTCAGATATTCCACCTAATCCTCGTGGCCAAGCACATAGCGCTCTCAACTGGGACGCAGAATGTGCCTGGTTCAAATCATGGCCGCGTCCCTTGATCTAGCTATTTGCAGTTTTCCATATTTTCCCCCTAAATTTCGCATAAGTACGAGTTAAAGACTGCCACCTGTGGAGGACAACCCCCCCTCTCTTGATCTGATCCCTCGAGTAATTGCCAGCAATCCCAAATCAATCAGTCAATCCACCTGATCCTCTAAAAGGTTCAGCATGTCAACACTCAATATTTTCAAATGTCATTATTCAATGCAGCCCTTAAGCATCTATTTTTAAATAATTATTTCATAATAATAATAATTTTTTTATGATTATGAAAGTTATAAATCCAAGTTTCTTAGATTTCAGATTTAGTAAATTGGTATTAAGTAATGTTCACACAGATTTAAGTATTTTTGTTACCTTACAACTATCTATCTGATCTTTTGAAAATATAGTTCCACACAAGTGTTTAAATCAGTTTTTTTTTTTTTTTTTATCTCCTTCACATTATTTTGTAACATATTATAAGAATTAATGGGATATTATACTGCATTTGTGTATAATATTGTTCTTAAAAGTATTGATTCTTTTTATTTGTCTGTTTTCCAAGTAAAATAATAATAAAAAGTTGTTGAGAAATCTGTTGTTGTGTCATTTACTTTTAACTTAAGCATGAAAAAAATGTTATTTATTTTTTACTATGCATATAATTTCAGGGTTTAAAATTGGAAAATCATAGGAATTCCATAAAATTCAGTCAAAATCCATGCAGGCTAACATAAAACTGTAAATTCTTTATGTGCAGTAAATACTTGTATACTTAGGAGTGAGAAATAGATTTAGCAATTCAGGGACGTAGCAAGGAAAACAATTAGCAGTACAATTCAAAATGTGGAAAAGGTAGAATTTCTTAGAAAAAAGCTTGCTATAATTAAGATTGTCACTAAATTTTGAGGGCATTTTCCATATAGATTGACATAAATAAAAATTTATTCAAAAAATGAGATAAAAATTTTAAGAAAATAACCAAATAAAAAGTTAGAAAAATAAGAACCCCTATAATCGGCATTACATATCAAAGATATGCATTCAAATGTGATTTAATATTCTATTTACTAGCAATATTTTATTTTTTAACCCTTTATAAGACCGTGGTAAGAATACTTACCACCGACAGTCTATTAAATACAGAAATCAATCATTGTTAGTAAATTTTCTGATTTTTATTCAATTATATTGGATGTATATTTTTCCATACATCTAGATTCAAAATTATATTTGGCTTAGAAACTTTTCTTTCATTCGTAATTTTAAAGAAAGATCGAATAATTACACAAAAATTGAGCACAAGATTCATCACTTTTAATTGTATGTTTTTACATTTAATTCCGTGTACAAGCAGCAGGTAGTTTTCCGACTTTGATTTTGTGAATAATTAATGTATTCTCCTGCAAAATTTCTATGTTTGCTTAATACTTGTTTTTCTAATTTTCATGCGAGATATTACAGTAGAGGGAAAATATATGAATTAATCCTAAAAAATAGGCCAGAAAAATCCCAAGTGCTTTCAACTCTCTGCACAAACTCGCCTTATAAAGGGTTAAACTGCAATATATATATATGTGGTGTCCCAGGATTATTGGGGCAAACTGTAAGAAGAGGTAGGGCACATACCACAAAGCAATGTGGGGTCAAAAACTGTTTTTCTTTACCTGTTAATAATCACTTTGGGAAAACATTTTAAGAGTTTGTCAAATTTCTTAACCAAGTTTTATATGCTATGGGCTTGTCTCCAAAAATTTCATTCATTCATGAAAAGAATTTTTTTAATATTAATTTTAGTTTCGAATTTTTTTGTGATAGATACATTAGTTTTTGGCGAACAATGGTCAGAAAATTCACTATTATTTCAGCACTGGTTCCAAAGTCATAATTACAAACTACATGGAGAAGAAATTTCAGATCCCACATTGCTATGTGATTTTGAATCCTTATTACATGCCCTGCCTCCCCTTAATGTTTGTAACAGTAATTTTTGGACACCCTGTCATGGTTCAGACTCTTTTCAGAGCAAAAAAAATAAGCACTTTTTAAGGACCCCAAAAATTTTCTTAAGTAGGGTCTATCCACAAATGAGTGCTTGGAGGAAAGGAGGGCTGTGAAATTGTGACAAGGGGGAGGGGGGGGGGACAAGATGTGTGACATTATACATTTACATTAAAATAAAAACATTTGAAATCAGAAAATTAAATTTGATTTCTAGCATAGTGCTTTGTTTTTAAACTGTAAGTATATGTATATGTAATGCAGCACGACATGTGCCAAGGGTGGTATGGTGAAGTGTAAGCAGGAGGCAAAGAATATTTTTTAAAAAGCATGACATCATTTATGAACAGCCCCTTATTACTTTCGTTATTACCAAACTTTAGATTTTCTTATTGTAAAGTTGGTAGGTTGTTGCTTTAAATGCAAATGTGCCAATTTTCCAAAATTGAAAAGCCCACAATTTCTTGCACATGTATGTACAAGCAATTAATACAGACAAAATAATTCCTTTTTTTTCTCTCAAGTAACATGTATGTCCATATACCGTAATTTATGGCAGAAACGCTGCACCTATCGCACCCACGAAAATGAGCTTAATTAACTAGAAAATTATAGGAAATGCCGCACCCGCGATCCCCTCCCTCCGAAAAAAAAAGAAACATCGCACTGGGATGTATTTCGGGGGGGGGGGGGGGGGGGGGGGGGGGGATAAGCGGTAAAAATATCTCCTTTCCCATATGTTTTAAAGTATTTACCGCTATTTTACGAAGCTTACAATTTCCATTTTCAAATAATCAGTGTCCGATTTTATATAAAACACCAGTTTTTGTTTTAAGCTTTGAATGTTGTGTATTGTTGATATTTCTATTCATTTATTACTTTTAATATTTATAACATTGGGGTTTATTTTAAAAGCACTCAGCGTTTCCTGAGCTTGCCAATTACTTGTAGTGTAGTTGAGTTTTTACTGTAATAATAGCGTAAGGCAGTGTTTATTCGGTGCAGTGCTCCTTCACAGGGCGCAAAGCCGCACGGCTAAAAAACAGAAATAACTTCTAGATAAACTTTTTTGGGGGGGAGGGGGGGGTAGAATGATTAAACTCGTACCGGGCGCAACAGACTAGTTTTGGTTGAGATTCAGTATTTTAAGAACAATCAGGCCAGGACTGTCTCCTATGGGGGTTCTCGGCTATTGAAAAGGGGCTCCAACGTATGACGTCATCGCATTACGGTACGATCAATATGAACGCAGTTTGAGGCTGGAAAAGGGGAATGAAAAGTTTCGATGCCAGACGATTTTACGGTCGATTAGACTCATCCCAACCATTCGCTTTGGCGACAATTAAAAATTGGGTCTTATATGCTTCCCATCATAGGTCGTTAGTTTTACTGCTGAGAGGCGTGATGACAGATTCGTGTTTTCTGGTAACTTTCCCAGCTTGACGAGGGAGTCCAGTATAGGGAGATTTTATAAGTTAACTATGAGGGAGTCCAGTTTTCCCTCAATTTTATTTTCAAATTCTTCACATAATTCTTTCATGTTTTTTGCTTGACTTTCTTCTAGGAGCGACATTCTTTTCTCCATTTTCTCAACTTTCTCCAACCCGGTTTTCATCTCTTCGAATGGAGCTTCTATCTCTTCCAATCCGGTTTTTACCTCGTCGTGTGTGGCTTTTATCTCTTCCAATCCGGTTTTCACCTCATCCTGTGCAGTTCTTAACTCTTCTAATCCACCTTTCACCTTGTTATGAGTTGCTTTTATCTCCTGTTCCAGTCCAGATTTCATATCAGCTTGTTCAGCTTCAATTTTTCTCATCATATCCAAGAGCTTTTTAAGTTGCTTGTCCATGTTTCTGGTCTATACCATTCACTGGAAAATGAAAATCTTTCTTTAGAATCCCACTTCTAACACCAAATGTTGCAGAAAACACTGCTTGATTTCTGGGTTCATCATTCTAAAGTCTAGTAAGTGTAGAAAGTTCTAGTAAAAAGTCTACTGCTGAGGATGGAACATGAAATTTGTTACTTCTACAACTTTGTGGAACAATCACTGTACAAATTTCACAGGCACCAACGGCCAGTAGCTTGTTTATAACAGTCTACTAAGTACAGGAGCTTTTACAGATGCTGTATTTCTCACACAAAATAAAACTCTTCTATAGAAAAAATTCAGTGAAAACTTATTGAATTTTTATAACAACATATTGAATTATTATGACATATTGAATTTTTATAATTTTTCATACACTTCCTGTTTATTTTTACCTATAAATATTGCCCAAATTATAATTTTTTTTATTTGAACCGACCAGTCTATATAAACTCTATGCACATGAAAGAATCGCCTTACTATCACGTTTTAGTTGTGATTTATACTGAATAGTGTGTTGTGGGATTAAGGCAATGACACTGCACGAGGGATCTAGGCCTATGGGTGGGGTGCCCTCTGTGGGGGTCTTTTAAAGGGGTCCTAACCTGTATTTATGCTAAGTTTCGCAGAAAACCACGGAAATCTCCGAACGGTTAGGTCGATGGACATACGATGGGACCTTCACCCATCTACCATTTCCAGTGACATAACCACTGTGCCATGGTGAGGCAATATATACTGAATAGAAAGGACCGAAAGCACCAATTCTGGTCATTTGGCATAATGAGACTGGATCCATGTGTCTAAGACTAATAATTTTGTAATTATGAAGGTATGACAATATAAACCTTTATGTTTTGGTCCACTTTTATGGCCGGGTACCTGTGTGTGATTTTAATCCTAATATGAATGTTGTTCTCGTGTCCATGGCTAGACAATTGCACTATCCATGGAAATAAGTGCCATTGCCACCGAAGGGGTTGGATTTCTGCTTTTGGTCCCTGATTTTGAATCAATTCCAGATGAGGGACCAACCATCGCCTGAAACCGGCACCCCAAGAAGTATCGTTTGAACATGGAGGACATTGGGGCCATGACTGATTTTATGTGAACCAGCTCCCATTAGCATACACAGTCCCACAGCAGTTCAGCCGTGAGAGGAGTTCACCCTCCCAAGCACTGGACAAGTTGGATGCTGTTTCACTTTCTGTGTTCTTTTGGTAATGGAGTTGAGTGACTAGACCACTGTAAGACAACCCTATAATTTTTTTTTAAATGGGCTGAAATTGAAACTGTAACTTCATTCAGGCTTACTTATGCTAAGAAAAATATATTTTTTAAAAAGTTCAGCATGCAATTTCTCAGAAAAATCATATAAACAAAGTTCAATTTCGAAAAATTAGAATGTTCACTTTATAGCTCTCATAAAAGAAAAGAAAATAATATAGCCTAATTCTACTTTATTTAGTTCTAATACTACTATTTTTTAATAATTTTGTACAGTAGAACCTTGATTATCCGAAGTAATTGGGACGAACCTACTTCAGATAAACGAAATTTTCGGATAATCGAGAATTCATCAATAATCATCTAGTTTAATATGTAGTATCGTCATTGAACTGCTATTATGACTATTTTAGCTGTTAAATAAATTAAAATTATGAATGAAAATAAATTTATTTCTGAAACAAAAATTTACAATGGTTTAAATGGAAGCTTCATCTGGTGCAAATTGGCAATCCTTTGCCGTGCAGCTCTATCCCGAAGTTTTCTTAATAACATAAGTTCAGAGGAATCGCACTGTTCCTGTTGTTCCAACCAAAGAAGGCCTTTTGAGAAACACTCAAAAGCATCATTGTTACTGATCTTATTTACTCCAGAATCATTCTCATCTTCATCATCATCATCTTCTTCTTTTGGAGATTTTCGGACTTCTGCTATTAATTCTTCATCATTGAGCAACTGGAAGCCTGCATCTTCCACGTCACAATTCAACCAATCTGTGATTTCTCTATCACAAAAATTTTCAAAATCTTTCATTGTGCTAAAAAGGCTAGAAAACTCAGAAACACTATCTTTCACAATGTTTGTAGCATTTTCATCTGCGCCAGTTGAAAAATGCGGCAAAAGTTTTTGCCAACTTCTTTTTAGTGTTGATTGCGGCACAGATTCCCAAGCGTCACTGATCATATAAATGCAGTCTTTGATATTAACAGTTTTCCAAAACTCAATTATTGAAACTGCACCAGATTAAGAATCTCCTTCAAAAAGTAATTTTCTGATTAAATTCTTTCAGTAATGCTGTTTTAAAGCCTCCAAGATGCCCTGATCCTTAAGTTGCAGCAGAGACGTTATATTCGAGGGCAAAAATAAACACCGGATGTTTCCAGATTTTAGAGAGTTATCTTCCGGATGAGCCTGGACAGTTGTCAAATAACAAAAGCACTCCATTCAAATGTTCTTTTTCTTGCCAAGAATTTACTGCAGGCACAAAAATATCAAAAAACCACTTCGAAAACAAATTGGAATCCATCCAAGCATTTCTTTGATTTAAATAGTGTACAGGAAGAGCAGATTTGTTTACATTCTTAAGACATCTCGGATTCTTATTTTTCCCAACAGCTAGTTCAAGCTTGTGGGAACCCGACGTGTTGGAACAGGCTAATACAGTGACCCTATTTTTCATTTTTTTTTTCCTTCTGGGAGTGGAAGCTTCATTTATCGAAGCTAAAGTTTTTTCAGGAAGAGCCTTCCAATATAGTCCTGCTTCGTCGCAGTTGTAAATTTGATCTGGTGTAAAATTCTCATCTTTCATATATTTTTCGATTTTTGCGACTAATGAATCAACTGCTGCGACATTACCAGACTTTTTTTCAACCTCGATATTGAGTTGTCTTATACCATGATGAATTTTGAATTTTTCTAGCCAACCATTACTGGCTTTGAAGTCATCAGAACTGCCAAGATTCGAGTTGAAAATCAAAGCTTTTTCTTGAATCATTGGCCCAGAGAGAGGTATTCCTTCACATCTTTTCTGCACAAACCATTTGTACAAAGCCGCATCTAATTCTGTATGATCAGCTAATTTCATTGTTTTTCGGAATTTGGCACCTTTCCCAACATCAAATTCAGCAAAACACTTCTTAATTTTTTCCCGAGTTCCTTTTCATCTCACTGACACAGGGTGTCTACCAAATTTCTTTCTTTTGGGAGGTCCCGGGAAAAAAAATCCAGACCAATGCATTTTACTTTGGGAAATTGCACAATGCCCCTACCTTGTCTTTATACTCGCATATTTTGTACAACTTCTTGAAATCAATTTTAACTGAAATATACAGGATTAAGCTTTCATCAATTGAGAAACAGAAGTAGTCACACTTTCTGATAGAATTAACTAACTGTTCTTGGAAATACGGTCCTAAGTCATAAGTTACCAAGTAAGCTAATTTGTCTTTTACCCTCCCGTCACGATTGATGAGCCCCCATTTTTCCCTCCTTATACAAAACATCGCTCGATGCTTTCGCGGTCCGAAAAATGTGTTGCAGTTGCTTTCAGTTTGAAGTCTGACAATTAGAGAGAAAGGGTTAAAAAAAAGGACACGAAAAAAAAAAATTGATTATTTTGGTGAATTTTCCGGACTTATTATCCAATTTCCCGGTTTTTTCTAGACTTTCTGGACCCATTTTCCAATTTACCGGCTTTTTCCAGACTTTCCGGAGCGGTAGACACCCTGTGACAGTTGTCACGCCAACGTGAAACTCCTTTGCAAGTTTTGCCACAGCTTCTCCCGATTTTAGTCGCGTAACAATATCATGCTTTCCCTGCATGTTTAATACGATTCTTTTTCTCTTAATGGAAGCCATGATAAAAAATAAAACTTGATTATAAAAAAAATAAAGACAATGCGTAAGCTCTATCAGATCCCCTAGCAGGTCAAAACTGCCAACTTCACTGATAGCACCAAGAAAAGAGTACAAACAGAAGAGTGCTGAAATTTCAAAAAATTTCTACTCTTAAACCATGAATTCTATGGAATTCTGGCCAGCTGCCAAAAGTGACTATACCTAAAAGATCGTCCTAACAGGGGTAGAAAGAGAATAGTAAATAGGTTTTTCCTTCCTTTCTTCCTTTTCCCTTTCTGGAATGGTATTGTCAACAAAGGTTAAGTGACACAAAGTGACTCCTTTTAAAATTCTGCTGTAATGAAAATTTCTCTGTTTTTGAAATGACAAAAAAGGTTAGGTTCTTTGCACTTGCTTGTAATCAGAGGGTGCAATAGAATTCGATTGTTCTGGGACTCGGCAGTATGACCTTCCGAATTTCGAAATGGGTTGTGTTTTTGTTTAGAACAGGGATATTTGGAATTGAGCTTGCGAGAAGGAATCCTATAAAAGGGAATTCCAAAATATTTATCTGCACTCGTAGTTTGGAAAGGACGGCTTGCAGACAAAAGAATGTAGGGAAAAAAAAAAAAAACTTCAAAAATGTATGTTTGTTAAGAGAAAATTTTGGATGATAGTAGAAAGTGAAAAAAAAGTGAAGTAGAAACCAGCTTCGGATAATTAAGGTTCTACTGAATTTATTTTCATTTGGAAATAAAAAAAGAAGCAACTAAAAATTCAGGGGAAAAATTTTCCAGTAAACTGGATGCACACGCTATGGTTCAAAAAATGTTGCTATATAATTTAAAAGCAAAGTGACGGATAGTTAAAATCATTTAAAAACAGGTAAAAACACATTAAAATCTGTATGTAGCACTATTGGTGGCAGCCACCACCTTCTTCAGCACAGGTCTTGGTTCTAAATGGCCAGCTCTCTTCCTCAGTAGGGCAGTCCACCCAGGATCGATCTGCGCATGCGTCATATCATTCACAACACCATCTGTGGTTATAATCTGTAGGGTTTCCATATTTAGGGCATAATGACTGTTTTTGTAATTGGCGAGTTTTTGGCTATTGTTAAAGTTGATTTCTATGGGATGTTCCTGGGCTATTTTTGCAAGGGCAGTAGTGGTTTTATTGAATTTAATGTCAGTTTGATGTTCCTTTTTTCGGTCTTTGATTTTTCGTTTCGTCATGCCAATATAGTAGCCCTGTTTATTGGTACTATTGTCTGTAAAGCTTAGTTTATAAATACCGATGGTTTCATCAGGATTGATATTATCTTTATCACTGCGAATGCGTTTGAAAATATTTTGATTGGGTTTTATGGGGATTTTGATATTTTTTTCTTTGCGGCTTCATTTGTGATTTTTACGGCGGCTCCCCTGCATTAGGGAATGGCATTGGTAAATTTGAGTTTCGGATTTTGATAGTTATTAATTTGTTCCAGTTTTTTGATTCTCTTTTTAAAAAGGTTTTTTACTATTGAATTTGGGTACCCTGCGTTTTTACATTGCGTTTTGATAAACTGGAGTTCTTCATTGAGGAGTGTTTCGTTTGAGCATACTGTAACTGCGCGATTGACATAGGATCGTATGGCGGCTATTTTAAATTTGTATGGAGTTTTTGAATTAAAATGTACTATTTCGTTATTATTGGTGGCTTTTCTAAAAACTGTAGTATTAATATTATTCATCATATCTCTATTGATTTTGACATCTAGGTAGTTAATGGTGGCATTTTCCTCCATTTCTATGGTGAATTGTATGTTATTGTCTATTGAGTTGATTTCTTTGAGGATATTATCAGTTTCATTTTTGTTAACTATTGCAAAGATATCGTCTACGTAGCGAAACCAAGTTTTTATGTGGTTGGATAATTTATAAAATATGGCCCTCTCCACTAGCCGCATTTTCCGTCTGCTATGACACCTGATATCGGCGACCCCATGGGCACGCCTTTCTTTTGTTTGTAGAAATTATGATTAAACTGAAAATATGAGTTGTGAAGGACAAGATTAAGTGCGCTATTTAATGTAGTGGAAGTGGAGCTATTATTAATGTTGGAGGTGATTTGTTTATTGATTATTGCATTCATTTCTTGGATATCTATGGAGGGGTAGAGGTTAGTAACGTCAAAACTGACGAAGCATTCCTGGGAGTTTATTGTAATATCTTTAATGCGTTGAATAAAGACTTCAGTTGAGGCTAAGATATTGTTACTTTGGGGCATGAGATCTTGTAAGATGGATTTTAGATATTTTTCCAGGTCATAAGACTGACTTATGACCTGGTATTATGTACTTATGACCTGGAAAAATATCTAAAACCCATCTTACAAGATCTCATGCCCCAAAGTAACAATATCTTAGCCTCAACTGAAGACTTTATTCAACGCATTAAAGATATTACAATAAACTCCCAGGAATGCTTCGTCAGTTTTGACGTTACTAACCTCTACCCCTCCATAGATATCCAAGAAATGAATGCAATAATCAATAAACAAATCACTTCCAACATTAATAATAGCTCCACTTCCACTACATTAAATAGCGCACTTAATCTTGTCCTTCACAACTCATATTTTCAGTTTAATCATAATTTCTACAAACAAAAGAAAGGCGTGCCCATGGGGTCGCCGATATCAGGTGTCATAGCAGACGGAAAATGCGGCTAGTGGAGAGGGCCATATTTTATAAATTATCCAACCACATAAAAACTTGGTTTCGCTACGTAGACGATATCTTTGCAATAGTTAACAAAAATGAAACTGATAATATCTTCAAAGAAATCAACTCAACAGACAATAACATACAATTCACGATAGAAATGGAGGAAAATGCCACCATTAACTACCTAGATGTCAAAATCAATAGAGATATGATGAATAATATTAATACTACAGTTTTTAGAAAAGCCACCAATAATAACGAAATAGTACATTTTAATTCAAAAACTCCATACAAATTTAAAATAGCCGCCATACGATCCTATGTCAATCGCGCAGTTACAGTATGCTCAAACGAAACACTCCTCAATGAAGAACTCCAGTTTATCAAAACGCAATGTAAAAACGCAGGGTACCCAAATTCAATAGTAAAAAACCTTTTTAAAAAGAGAATCAAAAAACTGGAACAAATTAATAACTATCAAAATCCGAAACTAAAATTTACCAATGCCATTCCCTAATGCAGGGGAGCCGCCCTAAAAATCACAAATGAAGCCGCAAAGAAAAAAATATCAAAATCCCCATAAAACCCAATCAAAATATTTTCAAATGCATTCGCAGTGATAAGGATAATATCAATCCTGATGAAACCGTCGGTATTTATAAACTAAGCTTTACAGACAATAATACCAATAAACAGGGCTGCTATATTGGCATGACAAAACGAAAAATCAAAGACCGAAAAAAGGAACATCAAACTGACATTAAATTCAATAAAACCACTACTGCCCTTGCAAAAATAGCCCAGGAACACCCCATAGAAATCGACTTTAACAATAGCCAAAAACTCGCCAATTACAAAAACAGTCATTATGCCCTAAATATGGAAACCCTACAGATTATGACCACAGATGGCGTTGTGAATGATATGACGCATGCGCAGATCGATCCTGGGTGGAATGACTTGCTGAGGAAGAGAGCTGGCCATTTAGAACCAAGACCTGTGCTGAAGAAGGTGGTGGCTGCCACCAAGAGTGCTACATATGGATTTTAATGTGTTTTTACCTGTTTTTAAATGTTGCTATATATTTTAAAAACTAAAAATTATTTTCATAATGGCCTTATATTTATTTTAAATAAATATTTTAGTTGAAAACTACAAAAAAAATTTTTTGTTATGGAAAAAAATTAAGTGATATATAAAATGTCATGTGTGCTTTACCTCATGTGCTTTATCAGATGCAGGTGAAGTTGTTAGTTCCTTACGAGCTTGTTTTAGTGCTTGTAAAACTGATATTGTATCAATTTCTTTTTCAGTTGCTTTTAGACCATCCAGCTCAATCTGCAATAAATACAATATATAATGTTTCAAATACATAACAAACAGCATTTAGAAACACTGATAATTAAAATTTCTGATTGACACTTAAAAATTCTAACACTGAAAACCTAAATCTCATATTTAATTCCATATACATGAGGGTTGTCCAATTGTGTTTGATGTGAAGTTTGTGTATGAAGTTTGGTGTGGTCTCGAAAAGATTTTAATTAGTGTTCTTTTAAACAGTACAGTCAGAGTTTCTAGAGAAGTGGTCGCCGAATGGTGGACCGCAATCTGTGTCTGAACTGCAGGCAAGTTTTTCTTAAACCTTGGTGAAACTGTATATTTTCAAAAAATAATAATGCTTCATTCTATAATTATTCATCCTTAAGGTTAATGCCTACATGACGGACTTCAGATTTTAGAAATGGAATGGATGCAAGAACATTTTTACTCTTCTAGTTTGTTTATCCATTAGCATCACTTGGTGAATTCTGAAATTTTTGGTCGACTCACCAATTTGTGGCTGCTACAACAATTAAGGAAATCGCATCCTTCTCCAAGACAAAGTTTGAATTTGCTCCTTTCCATGGCAACAAGGTTCTTCAAGCTGAATGAACAAAATTTAAATGACTAGGGTTGTGCTCTTTTTGTAGGAACAGGAAAAATTGGATAATGTCATTCCTTTCAAAAACCTTGCATCATGTGTATTCCGTATTCTAAAATTTTGATTGGGTAGCCACCTGGGTTGTGTAGTGGCTAGAGAATCATTCAATCACAATATGTGTCTAGATTCAATTCCCATCATAGGCTTGGGTGTCATTTCGTCCGTTCCCACATAAGAGGCAATGCTGATCTACCTATTAGGTGCCTCCATAATAAACAGACCAGTACTTTGGGCCTCAGTGGCGAATGACTGATGACAAGCAGAAACAAGCAGTCATTTTCTTGGAAGTGCTACGTGAATGAACAATTTTTGTAGGATTCGGTTCATCTGGAAACATCCAAACAGTGGACTGTTGTTTAGTTTCCGGCTCTTACGAATATATCCTAGTTTCATCACCCGTAACAATGTTGTATATGGATTTTGCAGTTCCCAATTTGATTTTTTTTTTAAGCATTTCCTTACACCAATTTGTACTAACCTCCTCTTTTTGAGCTTCTGTCAAATTGTGTGGAATCCATCTGGAACAAATCTTTTTAACATGTTCATGCAAAATCGAATGTATTGAAGTCTGTGATATGGCAAGGGATGCTTCAATCTCATATGTGACATGCCGATCTTCTTCAATCATCTTGTGCACAGCATCGATGTTTTTTTGGATCACTACCGATTTTGGTCGTCCTTCACGAGATTCATCACTGACGGACACACGACCATGATGAAATTCTGCAAACCAGTTATAAACAGTCTTTTCTGATGGTGCTTCATTGCCAAAAGTTTCATGAAGTGATACTAAGCATTCTTGTCAAGTGAGGCCTTTTTTAAAATCATAAAAAATCATCCAGTGGAAACCTTCACGAGTTACAGTAGAAGACCCAAAATCCGCCGATCCAAAATCCGCAAGGCTCTAAAATCCGCACAATTTCAATGTAAACAATGAAATCTGCCTTGCCAGCTGCAAGTTCAGAAAACTACAGTATAACAACTAAGAAACTAAATAAGCTATTTCCACTTGAAAAAAAAATATTTTAGGAGTCTGCGAGTTCTAATCGTAACATTGATAACCTTCAAATGAATGACAGCGACATAATTGACTCTGAATTATGGTCACATGACACAGACTCTGTAACAAGTGAGGATGATCAAAAATTGATAAATTAACATTTAATGAAAGTTAGGCCGTGAGAAAGAAATATCTCAGATTTGTAGAGCAGCAAAGCTGTGTTACGTGCAGAAAATAATGGAAAAAAAAAACTATAAGAACATCCCAAAGTCTTAAACTACTATTCTACTATTGAATATACATGTTTAGATAAGTTGTACTATAATCTCATAACTTTGTATGTTGTATTAATCCTCTGTATTTTTATATCATGATTCTGATTATAAGTAACATTTGTTTCCCTTGATCTTTATTGTATTTTTTTTCTATTATTTTCTGAGTGGGGTGGAAATAGAATAAATTTCCTATTATGACCCCAAATCCGCAAAATTCTAATATCTGCACAAGGTCTGGAACCAAGCTGTGCGAATTTTAGGTCTTCTACTGTATTTCCATTTTTTTCACTCACTTGCTTCTTCACTTGCACTGTAAACAAAATACGTAGCCAATTTGTATGATGCCACTGATTCCATCATTAAAAAAGTGTGAATTTTACGAATATCCAGAAGACAAATTTCAGTAGTGCCGTCTATTGGTTGTTTGCAAAAACATAAAAGGCAACCTTCGTAAGAGATTTCTAATTGTTGGTGCCCCTTGAAAGCTGCTAATAATTGGGCAGAGGCCTTTTGGAACCACGAATTCAAGATGCACACATTTACCACCTGTACACGGTGGTCTTCGGGAGTAGGTGGAAAATCCAACAAGCAATCTGACATTCAAATCAGGAATGCCATGTATTTTTGTGCTTTCTTTTCAACATCAGACAAAAAGAGTAATCAGTAATTTTTATATAGGGATGCACCGAATATTTGGCTGGTATTCGGTATACTGCCTATTTGGCAGACAAACCGAATATTTGGTTCGGCCGAATACTTAAATATTCGGCAACCGAATAGTAAACAAATTTAAGTATTCTCCAATCAGTAAACAAATACATATTTTTTATATCATGAATGAAAGATATAGTATAGTACCATAGTACTAAATTGATTTAAGTTGTTACTTACTAATATCACATGTGAATAAGCGTTAGAAACCCTTAGAAAGTCCTTCTACAAGGCACCCCATCCCTGGCAGATAGCCCTAATAATCAATTTCAGCATTTTACGTTGCTGAAAATAATGATCACAAAGTTATACGAAGTGAATGTTTATTCACTACATTTCTAGTGGAACACAATATTCCGCTTTCTGTATCGGACCATGCAAGTAAATTATTTCCTAAAATGTTCCCGTATTCGAATATTGCCAAAAAATACAGTTGTTCCAGAACAAAAACTGGATTGATCATTCAGTCAATGGCCAACAATGATAAAACATAAATAATTAATTATCTGCAGAATAATGTATTTGCTCTCGCTACAGATGCCAGTAACGATATTGGGTCGAAAAAACTCTATCCATTGGTTGTTTCCTTTTACGATGGAAGAAAAGGGATTATTCACACAATGATACTATCCCTCCTGGAATCCAGCGATAATACTGGCGAAGGTATTTTTAAGCTGATTAACAGTGAGTTTACGAAATTAAATATAAAGTGGATAAATTGCGTTGCCTTCTCTTGTGACAATGCGAATGTCATGATTGGACAGCAGAAAGGTGTGGCTGCTTTCATGACTAAAGAACAACCGAATTTGAAAATTATTGGTCGCCCATGCCACCTTATTCATATATCAGCACAAAAAGCAACCAAAATGCTAAACGTGGATGTGGAGTTCTTTCTAACTCAAGTTTTTTACTACTTACAAAAAAGTAGCAAAAGAAAAAATGCATTCGAACAGTGCCAAATAATTTGTGGTACAGAAGTACACAAAATAATGAAGCATGTTGGCACACGCTGGCTGTCCCTTCAAACTGTGCTAAATAGAGTTCTTGAGCAATGGGATCCTCTCATTAAGTATTTTCTGGAAACTGTTGAAACTGAAGAAATTAATTCTCAGTGTTCACAGTTACAAACATTCTTGAGATCTGCCACTACCAAATTAAACTGCTTGTTTCTGCAAAATGCCATTGACATTTTTACAAGATCCAATTTAATTTTGCAGAAGGAGCAACCTTGCATTCATCTCTTGAAAACAGAACTCAACAATTTATATCATAACTTGCTTGTAAGGTTCATCAAACCACTATCTGTTGCGAAAGCTGATTCAGCTTATTCAGTAAATTTTTCGAAAAGAAAACACCAGAAGGACGATGAAGATCTTGTAATAGGATCAAAAACTAGGATGTGCTTAAGGGATGCTGGATTCTCTGCTGAAGAAAAATCAGCATTTTATTCTTCAGTCAGAAATTTTTTTGTTACTGCTTGCAACTATATTTTGGACAAGATGCCTGTCCAAGATTAATTTCTTCAGCATGCTACTGTAGCTGATATTAAACTTCAGCATACTTCTAGTTATAGTTCAATTTTATATTTTGTTGACTTGTTCAATTTAAATTTGGACCACGATAAGCTCGAACAAGAGTTCGCCCTGTATCAGTGTGACAAATTTCCTTTAGAAATAACCGATTGTGAACGGTTAGATAGTGCTTGGCACAAGATAAGCGAAATTAAAATTAATGGAGTATTAAAATACCCAACACTTCCTAAATTGATGCTGGCAATTCTTGTTGTGCCACATATAGCAATGCACCCACTGAGAGAATATTCTCAATGGTAAAAAAGAATCAAACTGAATTCAGGTCCAGCTTAGGAATACAAACTCTTGAGACACTCTTAATTGAAAAATTAACTGTTGACTCTTGCTATAATAAAACTTTTACTTCAGGGGAATTAAAAGCTGCAAAAAGTGCATGCTACAGACAATTAAATTCAAAATAATACTCCCACTCTTTTGTTACTTGTATATATATGCACATAATCACATATTTAAGAAGTGTGACTTATTTGAATTTTTACCTAGCATTTAAGTTAATCCAGCATTTATACACATTCAAGTTTCTTTCTTTCTTTCTTTTTTCCCCCCCATGAATATTGATTTAAGCAAAATATTCTACATTTTAAGAGAAAGTATAAATTGAGTTAAATTTTGCATTATATTTTTGATCCTACTAATTTCTTTACTTCTATTTATTTTATTATATGTTGTATATGTATGCACACAATCACATATTTAAGAAGTGTGACTTATTTGAATTTTTACCTAGGATTTAAGTTAATTCAGCATTTATACACATTCAAGTTTCTTTCTTTTTTTTCCCCATGAATATTGATTTAAGCAAAATATTCTACATTTTAAGAGAAAGTATAAATTGGGTAAAATTTTGCATTATAATTTTGATATACTAATTTCTTTATTTATTTTATTGTATGCTGTATATGTATGCACTCAATCACATATTTAAGAAGTGTGACTTATTTGAATTTTTCATTTAAGTTAATTCAGCATTTATACACATTCAAGTTTCCTTCTTTCTTTTTTTCCCCATGAATATTGATTTAAGCAAAATATTCTACATTTTAAGAGAAAGTATAAATTGAGTTAAATTTTGCATTATATTTTTGATATACTAATTTCTTTACTTCTATTTATTTTTATATTTAAACATTGTAAAATTTAAAAATTTTTAGAATGATTTTTTAAATAAAGTTTTTTTGAATCAGTATGAAATGAAGTTTTTTATGCAATCTTTTTAGTACTATCTTATGATTATTGTATATGCATGGTATTTGTTATGTTGACGTATAAACGTCACACATCGATTCGAGTAACCTTAAGGTATGTTACTGAGAACTCCTGTGCAATGTTGGCAGGTCTGTACATATAGTACAACTTTAGTTAAACGTGGTTATAATGTCATTTGACACACCATATTGTTACGAATTTTTGGGGCAACCAGCTGTTCTGGGGCTTAAAATAGTTTAAAATTCGTATTCTAAGCTTCAAATAGTTAAATTTTGCTTTTTGTTGCATCAAAATTGGTTAACCAGAAACGGAGATACGGAGGTTTTGGTTTTCCCTTTGTTTTTCTATGGGGTTTCTAGAAGTCTCGAGAAATATTGGTCCTAGGCCTTCGGTAAATTCACTTTCGAGGACTTATTTTTGGTGCCAAATTTGGCAATATTTTGCCAAAAGTCATCAAGCTTGGTGACATTTTGGTCATTTGGCACAATTTTTCCAATGGGGCCTGGAAGTTGGTTTTCCTGCATTAAAAATGCATAATAACCTAACATTTCTCTTCTATCATGTAATCAAAATTCCCGCTTTATGTGGTATCCTCGAGGAATATACTTTTCTCCAAAACTCTTGTAGCTTCTGTGTCGGGTATAAATATAAGTGTGTTTCAAAAGCCCCCAGTTCAGTGAAAGTTGAGCACCCGTAGTGTGAATAGAGCTCTTTGAGTGAGTACGCTTGCATTCTGAATTGATAGTGCTGTAGAAGCCTTGTTTTGGCTTGCTTTTCAAAGCTGTTTTTAAAGTGCTGTGTGTAAATTCTTGATTGCTGAGTCTTGAGAAACTGTTAGTGTTATCTCTCTTATATTTTCACTGAATTTTTGCCTGTGAAAGTGTTTTATTTTGTGTGAAAAATACAGCATTTGTGAGAGCTTCAGATCTAAGGGGACTGTTAAAAGCACATTACTATTTGACTGTGCTTATGAATTTTGTACAGCTGATTGTTCGACGAAGTTCTAAAAGCAATAAAGTTTGTGTTCCATCCTGACAAGTGACTTTTTAGTACAACTTTCTACTCCATGTGGACTTTAGAACGACGAACCCAGAAACAAGCAGAGGTTTCTGAAACATTTGGTGTCAGAATCGGGATTCTAAATAAAGACAAACTCTCCAGTGCATGGTGTGGACAAGAAAAATGGAAGAACTTAAAAAACTGATAGAGGAGATGAAAACTGATATGATAAAAGAGATGAAATCCGGACAAGCTGATTTAGAGAAGAAAATTGAATCCGTACAAGCCGATTTAGAGAAGAAAATTGAATCTGTACAAGCCGAATTAGAGAAGAAAATTGAAGCCGGACAAGAAGAAATGAAATTGGGATTGGAGAAAATGGAGACTGCTTTGGGAAAATTAGAGAAATTCGAAAAGAGTGTGCAGAAAAATCAAGAGATAATGGAGAAAAGAATGTCGCTCCTAGAAGAAACTCAAGAAAAAAACGTGAATCGGATTGAATGAGGTCGGATGAGGCCGTATCATTGGATTGAAAGAGGCCGGTTGGACTAATCGGGGAATCGCTCGTCATTTGAGTCGAAGCGATGCGACGATTCGAAGATGCTGGCAAGAATGGGTGGAAAATGGCAGAGTGCAGCATCAGGATGGTAGCGGTCGACCATGGGCTACAACAGATCGTGAGGACAGAGTGATGGTCCGATCAGCTGTCACAGCGCCTTCTTCATCTCTATCAACCATCAGACGTTCAACCCAAACACCAGTGTCCATCATGACCATTCACAGACGGTTGAGAGAGCGAAATCTATGCTCGCGCCGACCGTTATGCCACCTGCCACTGACGAGCCAGATTACAGTGGTGCAGGGCTCGATCAGGTTGGAATGATGCCGACTGGGGACGGATAGTCTTTAGCGACGAATCCCGCTTCCAACTATGTCCTGACGATCATCGAAGACGTGTTGATGCACAGGGCAGAGGGGGGGATCCTGCTTTCACTATTGCATGCCACACCGGCCCTCAACAAGGCATTATGGTCTGGGGTGCCATTTCCTTTGACAGCCGGACCCCTTTCGTCGTCATTAGAGGTACACTTACTGCACAGAGGTACGTGGACGACATCCAAAGACCTGTTTTGCTACCGTTCCTTTTGCAGTGCCCTGGGCTGGTTTTACAGCAGGACAATGCCAGACCACATACGGCTCGTGTTGCTCTAAACTGTCTGCAAGCTTGTCAAACTCTTCCTTGGCCTGCCAGATCTCTCTCCCATCGAGCATGTCTGGGATATGATGGGAAGGCGATTGCATCTGGCACGGACTGATTGCATCTGGCACGGTCTTGATGACCTCGTTCGATAATTAGAGCGAATTTGGCAGGAAATACTGCAGGAGACTATCCGGGAGCTTTATCAGTCTATGCCACGCCGTGTGGCAGCTTGTATACAGGCTAGCGACAGGTCAACACCTTATTGAACTTGTTACTGTAACTCTGAAATAAATTATTCAATTGTTCTGAAATTTTAATCATTTACTATTCTGCACATTGTCTTCCTATCCACCAATTTTCGTCTCAATAGGACACCTCCTTCTTGGTGCGTCGATTTATTTGTTATAGAGTGTAGTAGAATACAACTTAAGTCAAGGATGCAGAGATCTGCCGAGACCCTTCAAGAGCAGGCTTCGGACATAGATAGGCTGTGTCATCTAGCCTACATGGCAAGAGCGGCTCCAGCGAGTGGGACATGGGGGCCATGGCCCCCTCCGAGCTTGGATTTCACACGTTCCGTAACGATTTCATACATTCAATTTGCGCTTTGAACAATTTGCGGACCTATCTAAAAAGTCCAATGGCCCCCTCCGAAAATTCATTCTGGAGCCGCCTTTGCTACATGGACCACCTTGATGATGTCCGAGAAGAAATGGCGGTGCGGTATTTTATCAAAGCCATCCGGTATTCTGAAATTCAAAAGGCACTCATGCTGGAGTATTATAGAGATTGGAAATCTGCTCTCGTGTTTGCTATGAAGCTAGAGGCAACTCAGCGGGCCGTGAGGAAAGATCGTCATGCAATTAGAGCAGTGACGGTCCAAGATAGAGCTTATTTGGACACAGAGAGCTTAGAGAGCAGAATAATGAAGAAAGTTGAAGATCTAATGGAACGAAAATTAAGATCTGGTGGAACGAAAGATAGCCCAAAGAGAGTAAAATGCTGGAAGTGTGGCGTCGAAGGACATGTACAAAAGTATTGTGGTCGAAAGTCTCATGGTCAGCAACAGAAATCTCAGAACGGATAGGAGGGAAACTAGGAGGTGGCCATCTCGCGGGGCAGAGGTTGCCAGATATTAAAAATCCCCACCTAAAAGTCTTACAGATTTCATCAGTGAATGGTGGCAGTAATGGACTATTTGTACTCGGATACATAAATGGTTCTCCATGCCACACGGTCATTGATAGAGCTAATGTAACCATCATAAGGACAGGTCTTGCTAAGAAATTAAATTTGAAGACTATCTGGACTCTGTCCTCACTGACCCTCCAGACTGTGACAGGTGACAAGATCGAAGTCGGCTGGAAAAGCTAGAGTGGAAATTATGTTTGGAAATGAAAGATACGACCATTTGGTGTATGTCGCCAATATTACGGACTCTTTTATTCTCGGACTGCACTTTTTAAAATACACAAATTTAATTTGGACTTTAAAAATAATGAGCTTCGTTTAGACTCTGAAGAAATAGCTGTGTTCAACATTAAAAATTACGCTGTTTTACCTGTTCAACAAATAATAGCTCAGACTGATATCACTCTTCCCCAAGAACTGATTCAATACTTTCTGGAACAGTAAAAGAAATCAATAAATTCCAGTTTGGATTACTTGAAGACCCAAACAATAGTGATGCTGTCAGAGAAGTACTTGTGGGAGCAACACTTGTGGACTTGTGAAAACTAACGTTTCTGTTAGAGTAGCTAACGTGACTGACAAGTCGAAGGTTATAAAGAAAAATGAAGTGTTGGCAACATGCACTCCTGTTACCTGCATTAATGAGAACTGCAACCTAATGACAGCTAAATCATCCGAGTGTCTGACAAAGGAATTATTACAAGACGTGGAGTTAACGGCAGAACAGAGAAGCGCTGTGGAGAAAGTAATAGCTGAATTTGAAGACCTCTTCTCTCGTACTTGGGTGACTGGTCGTACCAAGTTAAAGCAACACAGGATAGATACAGGCAACCATTCTCCCATCAAGCAACATCCTAGGCAGCTGCCATTTGCTAAGCAAGAAGAGGTGAGCAGACTTTTAGAGGAGATGCAGAGTGAGGATGTCATCGAGCCATCGACTAGTCACTGGGCCTTGCCGATTGTTTTGGTCCGGAAGAAGGATGGTTCCACCCGGTTCTACGTTGACTATAGACATATGAATGACATTACCAAGAAAAACAGCTACTCTCTTCCCAGGATAGATGACACTTTAAAGGGAAATGAATGGTTCTTCACTCTGGAACTCAAGAGTGGATACTGGCATGTACAAATTCATCCTGATGACCGTGAAAAGACTACATTCACTACGGGACAAGGATTGTGGCAGTTCAAAGTTATGCCTTTTGGACTCTGCAATGCACCTGCTACATTTGAGCATCTACTGGAGATAGTGCTGAGAGGACTTTCCTACAAAGCATGTCTTGTTTATTTAGACAATATCATGATCGTCGAAAAGACTTTTGAAGAGCATCTCAAGAACATCCGAAAGGTGCTGCAGAAATTAAAGGAGGCAAACTTGAAACTGAGTCCATCGAAGTGACACTTGTTTCGTAGGGAAGTACGTTATCTTGAGCACATAATATCTGCCCGCAGAGTCCAAACCGATCCCGAAAAGACATCCACAGTCCAGAACTGGAGTCATCCTGAGAATATCCATGACTTAAGAAGTTTTCTCGGTCTGTGTACTTAATATAGAAAATTCGTGAAGGGTTTTTCTCACATTGCAAGACCACTTCACAAGTAGACCGAGACTGGACCAAAATTTCTATGGATTGAAAAATGTGAGGATGCATTCCACGAACTCAAGACGGCCCTAACATCTTCGCCGATCCTGTTGTATCCTCACTTTGAATGGTCATTTATCCTGGACACAGACGAAAGTAAGGAGAGTGTTGGAGCAGTCTTGTCCAAGGAGATAGATGGCCAAGAACATGTCATTACGTACAAGAGCAAGTTCCTTTCAAAGGCAGAATGTAACTATTGTGTTATGAGAAATGAACTTCTTATTATCGTTAAGGCCATGGAGCATTTCCATCATTACCTGTATGGCCGAAAGTTCCTGCTCAGAACGGACCATGCCTCTTTGACCTGGCTTTTAAACTTCAAGAATCCGGAGGGCCAGATAGCCAGGTGGATACAGAGGCTACAAGAATATGACATAGAAATACGCCATCAGAAAGGAGTATCTCATGGAAATTCAGATGCTTTGTCGAGAAGGCCCTGCATAGAAAGCTGTCGCTATTGCTCCAGGGCAGAGAAAAATTACCATCTGAAACATCCCGTTGTCTGCCAAGTTACATCATCGGCACCATCCCAAGATCCCTGGAGTAACGAAAATGTTCGGGCGGACCAATTAGCAGACAGCGACATCAAACCTATTGTGGAATTTATGGAAAAATCCAGTGCTAAGCCCAGTTGGCGAGAAATATCATCTTACAGTCTGGCAACAAAACAGTACTGGGCTTTATGGAATTTGCTTCGCCAGAGAAATGGAGTCCTGTATCGTAAATGGGAGTCGAATGACGGCAAGATGCTCTGATGGCAGTTAGTACTCCCTCGTTCGAGGATTCCGAAGGTTCTAGAAGAGCTGCATAATGGCTTAACTGGGGGCCATTTTGGCATAATGAAGACCCTGCAGATAGTTTGCGAGCGCTTCTACTGGGCTAGGGCTCGAGGTGATGTCAAAAAGTGGTGTCAAGCTTGTGACGCCTGTAAAGGCCCAAAGAAACGGAGCCGTGGAAAACTACATCATTATAATGTAGGAGCGCCTTTTGAGAGGATTGCCCTCGACATCCTGGGACCTCTTCCGCGAACTCCGGATGGAAACAAATACATCCTAGTTGTCATTGACTATTTCTCTAAATGGCTTGAAGCGTTTCCTATTCCCGATCAAGAAGCTATGACCGTAGCAGAGGTCTGCTTAAGTAGTAGTCTGCTTAACTGGTGCAAGAATGGATTTCCAGGTATGGAACCACTCTGCAACTTCATTCCAACCAAAGAACAAACTTTACCTCTGCAGTTTTTAAAGGACTATGTCAACTTCTCGGAATCGACAAAAACCCAGACAATTCCTTTACACCCACAATCCGACAGCATGGTGGAGAGGTTCAATCGCTCAATTTTGAACGACCTCTCATTCCTGGTCTCTAGGAATCAAGAGGACTGGGACAAGAAGCTCCCCTGCTTTCTTCTAGCCTATAGGAGTGATGTCCATGAGACTATCAGCTTCACACCTTCCCAGATGCTTTTCAGAAGAGATCTTCATCTTCCCGCCGATTTAGTGTTTGGCCGCCCTCTAGATGCGCCTTCATCGCCATAGGAGTACATGGAAATGGTTTATAGGAGTACATGGAAATGGTTTGAAGATGTGCATCACTTTGCTCGAGAGCGGATCAACCTGAACACTGAGAAGATGAAGAGTTGGTACGACACGAAGGCTACAGGACCAGATTTCAACGTGGGTGACAAAATTTGGCTATGGAATCCTACTCGACAGAAAGGATTGTCTCCCAAGCTGCAATTGCCGTGGGACAGTCCTTACACAGACTAAACGATGTTATCGTACGGATTCGTAAGTCTCCTAACTTGAAACCAAGAGTTATTCATTACGATCGGCTAGCCATTTACCAAGGTTATAATTAATTATTTGAATATTAGACCATGGTAACTATGGTGTAATTCCCCTTTCTTTCATCTCTCATTTCTTTCCTGTCTTTCTCTTCCATTCCTTTTCCCTCAACTCTCTTTTACTCAGCGCTTACACCATGTTTAGTGTACATATTTGTAATATATTGGTTTTTATTAATGTGTATTTGTTTACTATGTTTATTAGTGTAATTGTTTATTATGTTTATTATTTATTTATTAGTGTGTATTTTCTTATTGTGTTTATTGATTACTTGCTTAAATTATGTTGTTAAGATCTTGTTAAATATTATACACTGCAGATATTTGTGAGACCTCCTAACTGGAGATGCGCGATTTTTCCAATGGGGCCTGGAAGTTGGTTTTCCTGCATTAAAAACCTAACATTTCTCTTCTAGGACATAATCAAAATTCCTGCTTTATGTGGAATCCTCGAGAAATCCCTGACAGCACATAAGCTTAAATCAAGTTTGACATTTCTTTGAATTTGACGCATTAATGCAAGCTTGACAGTTCAACTCATTCTAAGCTGACAGCAAGCTTGCAGGAGTCAAGTTGAATTGTCAAGCTTAAATACAGCTTGATTTAAGCTTGACAATTGATACTAGGGTGATTTTTCCTTTTTAAAGGAGTCTGATGGCGCCATCTGTGAAAGAGAATGGACATTAATTGTCTAGCGTCCTCAAATTTGCTGAAAGTTCATAAAAGATGTGTTTTATTTTATACTACTAGTGCCATATTACCGGCAGGGCAAACGGGGCAACTGCCCAGAGCCTACAGATTTTAGGGCCCAAAAATCTTACATCTTACAGTTTTGTAATTTTAAAATAAAATTACAAAGGATAAAAAAAAAATTCAGAATTTAAATAAATTTTTTAATTATAAAGTATGAACAATGAAAATAATTCAAATTTACATTTGTATAAATTAATTTAAACTTATTTTTAATTCTTCGAAATGCTCTATATCAATATAGCATACCAATATGTAGGAAAATAACCACATTTGTAAAGAGAATTTTTAGCGTTAAAAAATAGCAAAATTTTTCAATTATTTGTTATTTTAAGAAATATTTACAAAAATGACTAAAGTGTTTGTATTCCATACATGTTAGCAACTGTGATATAGCATTTCGAAGTAACGTTTAACTATCTGTTTCTTTCATTTCAGATTACTTAACACAAAATTTGTGTTAAGTAAACCCATTCTATATTTCCAAATATGGAAATTCTTCAAAATAAAAAACAATTATACTACGAAATTGATTTCAAAATCAGTCGTTTGTCTCGATTTTGGCCAGCAGTATTGCTTCATGAGTGTTGTGGTACTGAAAGTTTTAAAACATGTTTTTTTATTTTAATTTAATTTATTTTGATGCATTATTTTAATTTTGATGCATCCCATGGAAAAATAAAAGAAATAAATTACACATCGCCCACTTATCAATCTGGCGAGAAAACAGCGTGGTAAGTCACTTGAAACTTTAGTCATAGCTGCACAAGGCTCCGGTGGCGGAATGGATAGCGTGCTCGACTACAAAGCCTAAGGGCCCGGGTTCTATTCTAGCGACGAACACTCGATGGAAACAGATTAAATTGAAATTTCAGAGTAGAGGGGAAAAATGCACGGAAAAATAAATTATGTGGGGCGCGTTAGCCAGTAGGCACCCCGTGTATTTAGAAATTTTTTTGTTTTTGGAAAATTTTTTAAGCTTGAAATGTCAAGCTTAATGCAAGCTGGGCAAGTGTAAACTAGAACACTTGATTCAAGCTTGGAATTTTCAAGCTTAATTCAAGCTTATTGACTTGATAAATCAAGCTTGCTGCAAGTTTGATGCTGTGCTGTCTGGGACAGACTTTTCTCAAAAATTCTTGTAGCTTCTGCGTCAGGTATAAATATAAGCGTGTTTCAGAAGCCCCAGTTCAGTGCGAGTTGAGCACCCATAGTGTGAATAGAGCTCTCTGAATGAGTACGCTTGCTTTGTGAATTAATAGTGCTGTAGAAGCAGTGTTTTGGCTTGCTTTTCAAAGCTGTTTTTAAAGTGCTGTGTGTAAATTCTTGATTGCTGAGCCTTGAGAGACTGTTAGTGTTATCTCTCGTATATTTTCACTGAATTTTTGTCTGTGGAAGTATTTTATTTTGTGTGAGAAATACAGCATTTGTGAGAGCTTCAGATCTAAGCGGACTGTTAAAAGCACATTACTGTTTGATTGTGCTTGTGAATTTTGCACAGCTGACTGTTCGATGAAGTTCTAAAAGCAATAAAGTTTTTGTTCCATCCTGACAAGTGACTTTTTACTACAACTTTCTACACCAACTGGACTTTAGAACGACGAATCCGGAGACAAGCAGAGGTTTCTGAAACAATATAATCATTTGTGACACAATAACAGACTGAAGTTATATGTAGGGTACTGTCTTATCAGAGATATCTAGAAAGATGTTATAAAAGAATTGTCATTATAAACAAGTTCAAATGTATTTGCACCCTCCTCTAAACTATATTCATGAATGCCCCATTGCATTGTCGAATCTTTGCAACTTGGGCAGCGAGTAGATTAACTTCATCTTTAATACAATTAATACGATATCTTTAATAAAATTATGTTGAAAAGTGTTTTAGAATGCACGTGTTTGATGTGATTCATTTTTCATCTTTCTTGTATCTTTTTAAACTAATGTCAGTACCATTACTTGAAAGTTCATGAAATTTTTAGTAATAGGACTGCCAATTCATAAAGATTAAATTGCAGTCCTCAAACTTCATTAAACACTGAGAAGACGGTTGCTGAAACATAAACTGGAACAGGACAAGCTAGAAAAAATTTATCTGTGACCTTGTGGCTGTTGCCATCATAAATAAAATGTCAAACATATTTTTACATGCAAATTTTTTTAAGTTCCAAATTTATGTTTTAGATTTGATACTGTTATGTTTTAGATTTGAAAAATTTACTATGTAAATTGCAGCATTTTTATAGACCAAAAGCTGCTTGTAAGGCCTATTGTATTTTTGCTCTGTTTCCATTACAGAGTACACAGATACTTATATAGATATTCTCTTAGAGCACACTGATACTTTCTGTAGTAAACATTCTTTTATGGTATTGATTAAATAAATAAGCCAAATTTGAAGTATTGAATTATTTTTAATTTAATGGGTCGAATTCTGATTAGTAGCAGATTCAGAAAATATGAGGGGGGGGGGGGTTGAGCAGCTCAAAAAATGCATGAGAACTAACAGGCTAAATCCGAGATCAATTGTAAGTTAAAAATTTTCAGAACTTGTGCACACTTGAACTTAGAAGTATTAAGTTTAAGTGTGCACAAGTTAGGGTTAATGACTTCATTGTTCGACACTCCCCTTTAGATCTGTCAATTATTCAGGTAATTTTGATAATAGTAATATGTACAAGGTAAGCATGACTGTCTGTAATACATGAGATGAACTATTAAAATTTAAAAATAGAATTTATCCAGTATTACAGGTAATATATATAAGTACTACTTCGTTAATATATTACAAGTTTTTTTCTTTTTACAGTTTAAATTTAAAATTATTTTAACCATACTGGAGCCGCGTCTTACATATTCCCATTATGTATTTATTTTTTTAATTAATACACAGATAAAGAATATGCCACTGACATCTAGAAAATAATTGGTGAAACTAGAATTTATGAGTTTATGCACTCCCTATAAATACTAGATCATTGAATGAAACACTTCTGAACCTACTAACACAAATTTTAGACATCTTCTCTATGGGCGGGTGCTTGTACCCAGATGAAAATATCTATAAATCACTGTGTACGATAGTGGGTAGACTCATTGAAAGTAATTCTAGTGCATGAGTGTATTCCAAAAATCGAACAATAATTTCTTGTTACACAAACTAGTCATTTTGCTGCGATTGGCTACAATACTATGGACTATAAATTCTTGAACATTTCGTCTATACCAGTTGTGTGTATCACCTACATGCATAATTCTAAAATCTATTCTTCTAGTTTTGGGACACAGAAAATAACCATAACATTCATGAATTCATTCTAGATGAGAGCGGTATTTTTCTTTCCATGTACTATAATGATAGAATTATACTACTTTATTGTATTTAAAGTGATTTAAAATAAAAATTAACTCTTTCAGTTATAAAAGTGATGAAGTTTACCTCATCTAGTACAGTAATGTACACTAGTGTATTGTACTAGCACACTCTATTGGAAAGCAAAAATAAGTTCTTGTGCTCTATTTTCTCTGGAAAACCCTGGCTTTGCTAATTGTTTCTGTTTTGTACATTTTATATAATTCAGAAATAACAGAGCAAGAGGGTCATTAGTTCATTTATAAATATAGTGATATGTTCATCCTTTAGTTGCAACTACTGTGTTTACTCATGTAATAGTTGCACTTTCCCTCCCAGTTTTTCATGGTGAAAGTCTAGGTGCGATTATTATGCAGGGACATCTACTACACAATATTGCACTCGAATGTTAAAACATTACTGGTATAATAATAAAATGACTAAGTTACAAATGTTTCCAGATTATCTGCCGTAAATAATCTTTTCGTTAGTTGCACACAAAATAGAAGCATTTTTCTTCTTATAGTAATATTTTTATAGACATAAATGAAGATCAAGAACATGGCTGCAACTTTTGTGCAGGGAAAATATTTTGATAATTTTTTTCCTGCTTTTAAACAGAGATGAGACTATAATGCATATAATTATTGCACAAAGTGGGAAAAACCTCTAATCTAGGACAAAATAGAATACAGTGTAGCATCCATAATCCGGGAACCTATAATCCGGCAGCACCTACAATCCGGCACTAGTCTCGTTTTTGTTTTTTTTTCTCCCCAAAGGGATCCGGAATCTCAAAATCCGGAACTTTTAACGCTGATTTTAATTGATGTATGGCTATCTTTTTTTTTTTTTTCTTCTTCAATAGATAGTTTTTCACCAAATATTTTTCTTTTTGTTTCATATTTCGACCCTAACATGTCTTTGCCGATCACCATTACTTCCGCAAATATTTGAATCAATGCATTTTCTAATACCGAGATAAAAACAAAATTAATACGGCTTGGTTTGCTTATTATATTTAAATCAAAGCAGTCTAAGTCAAAGGTGCAGTGTAGCTGAATGAAGAATTCAAAGATAATGCGAGTGCTTTCATAGAACATTAATATGTATGAGTTTTTAAAACGAGACAGCATGTTTACTCATCATCGTAAACACGTGGCTTCTGCTCCTTCCGCTACCAGACACATTGACTTGTTTCTAGACATCCTGTCACCGTGCGAAATTGTCAACTATCGCGGGATGGAAGTCGCCAGTACTTTGAAAAGCAAGAGGGAAAGGAGGGGGTAATTGATATGTTTCGACATAATTAAGAAGCTGTGAAGAGACTGAAGAGAGTAAAATTGGGAATAATTCAGCTTGTAAAATAAAACTAGGGTACAAACTACGGAGAGATTTAATAAATTTGATTTTATATCTGAGAGTCAACTGATGAATGTGCATGTGTTAATTAAAAAATTAAATACAAAAAAAAAAAATGAAGCAAGTCAAATTAACCGATGTATTTAATGTAAATACAAAAGCTAATTAGATTATAATAATACTTTAATACATTTATTTTAAATTAGTATTTAAATAAATTTCAGTTACTATTTGTGTTATATTTTATGAAAATGTTCCAAAATCAACGATCTTTTCTGCTTAGATCGTTGAATCAACGATCTTTTTAGTTTGAATTAAACACTAAATTACATTTGTTCCAGTGTAGTTTAGTTTTTTTATTTTTTTCAATTTATACAGCGATTGTATGCATATTTTAAGACTACTTTTCATTGATAAATAATACGCTGGTCATTACATAACGTGATCGACGATGGTTTTAATGAAAATTTTCAACACATCTGTAATCCGGAAAAATCGGTAATCCGGCACCGCGTCATTCCCGCCGATGCTGGATTATGGGTGCTGCACAGTATGAACATTATGAACAAATATTTGCGATATACTTTCTATACATAAAATTAAAATTTCACATGAAGTATTTCTCAGTAAAACAACTCGGGTAACAAGATGAATTCCAGATTTTTCTCATGGCAAACCAGAATATATGAAAATTATGAATCAATATTTGCGATAAACTTTATAAACATAAAATTAAAATTTCACATGCAGCACTTTTCAGTTAAATGACTCAGAACATTTTGTATACCGATGCATACAGTTATTGCACACAGTAATGTGAAAAAGCCTCCAAAATTCGAATGTAGGGTAAATTTTCAATGAAACAATTATACATTCATAAACAGATGATGTTTCCTTTTTGACAAAGCAAAACAATTCAAGACAAAATAAAATATATGAAAATTTGAACAAATATTTGTGATACACTTTATATTCAAAAATGAAAATTTCTCATGCAGCATTTTTCAGTAAAACGAGAGCGACTCAGGTAGCAAGATTGATTCCGAACTTTTTCTATGCTAGTGCACACAGTTATTGCAAACAGTCACTGGTGAAAAGCCTTCAAAACTCGAATATGGAAAAAATTTTAATTGAAATAATTATTTCTAAACAGACTCTTTTTGAAAACTAAAATTAAATTATGATAAAATTTCATACATGAACAAATATTTGTTACACTTACATAAGTGAAATTAATATTTCTCATTGGGCACTTTTCTGGTTCCAGTCTTTGTTTTCTTATCTTCCTGCACCTTTATTATGCAATCAGCATCTCTTATAGGCATCAATCTGGGATACTGTAGATCAACTAGCTCAGGTAATAAACAGTTATAATAAAATTTAGTCAGCTTTTCAACCATTTTGGTTTTCCAAAACTCGAAATCTTTATGAATATTTTCCACTTTCATCCCTTTTGGTGTCCACAAAACAAAGAGACAGTATTTATGGTTTGTTATGTTTAACTGTCCTTGAATCTGATAATATGTATGCTTCTTATTTATTCCTAATATTACTTTCTTCTTATCAGTTTTCCAAAAAGAAACTTTTCTTGTAATAATCGCCTCTTCAGGAGTTAGTTCTGTACAAAATGATGGGCAATGGGCATTTTACTTCAACAGTACCATCATCACCTAGCAAACTATCAGGTAATGCAGCTAAAAATGGTAAGATGCTGTGTACAAATAAGCCATTTTGTTTTACTGAATAATTTGCTGATTTCAAAACAAGCATTGCACTTTCTTCATGCTTGATACCATAATTTGTGGCGTCCAATTCAAAAGGCAGTCAAAAAATACTTTTTTTTCCTAATTTGATTTAATTGTTTCTATTTATATTTCATCTCTTGCTAAATTTCTTTATGTAAAACTTCATAAAATATTCAATTTCTATTCAAATGAAATTACTTCATGAAACAAAAATATACCATTGAGAAGTATGTCAAAGGTTACATAGATATCCAAACAAAACAGACATGAGAGGGAAGTTATTAATTTCAAGGATGAGAATTTTCCATGCATCCATTAAATTCTGCATTTTAGTTATTTTTCACTTAAAAAAAAGCAATATGACTAGCGTATATGATTATGGCCAACGATATCTGGGTTTCATAACTTTTAAACCATTTGTTTAGACAAACAAACATTTATTTACATACATCAATGTTTCACGACCTTTTTAGATTTGCGATCTGGAAAAACTGTATTTTGCATCAACTAAAAACTAATAAATATTACATAAACATGTATATTATTTATAAATCATTATTAAAATATCGTTTTTAGTTAGTAACACATTGGTAACTGATTATTTTTAAAGTAAATATAATATGCGAGACTGGCACCAGTTTACAAAACAGAGGTTAGAAAACACTGACATAGATTATACATATACACTAATAATATTTGAAAGGCAGTTAAAAAATAATAATTAAGAAAACTTGTTTTCGAGTTTGATTTATCACTCATTATTTATGTGTTTTTCATATCTTGCTTTGCTTTATGTAAAACTTCATGAAATATGCATTTTCTATTTGTGATATATGTTACCATTTCATGAAATATTTAAATGATATGTTTAGAACATTTTATATAAAAGTAGCACAGATTTAGGTCATCTGAAAATTTCAACTCTGGTTAACACTTTAAATTTTTAAAATCTTACATTTTTTTCTTTTAATACCCATACAGCAAGCTCTAATATACACAATGCAAAAAGAATTACTTGAAATTATCGGAATGTTTTTGAGTAATTTCAAAAACTGCTTGCCATTGACATTAAAGCCTCAGGAGATCCGTCATGAAGCCTATTAACTCCATGAAAATACATTATTCAGGGTAAAACCACATGATCTGCAAAAAATGTAAGTCCTTGCACAAGTGCAGAGTTCATTGCAACATACCAGCGAAGCCTCTTAACTCCATGAAAATACATTATTCAGGGCTAAACCACATGATCTGCAAAAATGTAAGTCCTTGCACAAGGGCAGAGTTCATTGCAACATACCAGCTTGCTTGTAGTTGCTGTGAAAATACACCATTCGTGCAGTAACCGCATGATCTGTAAAGTATTTTTTGTCTCTCTGCCCATTGCTATTAAAATAATTCTTTCACGGTGCCATGAAACTAGCCACTACGCTTCTATTGAAAGCTCACACACAGTTCCTTGATGAAACTCTTCACCACCTTTATGTACAAAAATATAATTCCAGGATATGATATAATTTAGTTACACTACTACATAACAGGCAATTTCTATGCTGTTACAGGATAGAAATACAGTCAAACCCCACTATAGTGAACCTTCAAAGGACCGAAATATTGGTTCACTATTACCAGGAGTTCACCATATCTGTTTCACAAGTAATTTTAACTAAAAAGTTCCGAACTCCTCCCTTGAAATACACATTGTTTAAATAAATGACCAATAAAATAAAATACAAAATGACTAAAAATTAACAACAAAAACATGTTAATTTACCTTTATTAGTTTTTGCTCTACGTCTTGAATACAAAAAAATTGGTAATCTTTAACTGATGACAGGCTGATTTAAGAAAAAATTTATCCATACTTCTGTTGAAGGACCAAAATGTTTCAATCACTTTCGGTTCTATATTTTGTGTACACAAACACTTGTTCAGTACTTGAATTGCTACTTTGGCATCCATCAGTTAGAAGGTTGTTTTCAGTTTGTTCAATTTCTTCATCTGAATCAGATGAACAATTTTCAATGTCACCATTTTTTAATTTAATTTCCTCAATAATGTCTTTGAGATTTTCAGATATAATGGCATCATTATCGCACATTTCGAAAAGCTCCATATCAAACTCTGAAAATGTTGTCATGCCATGTTTTCAATCCATTTCGCTAAAGGCAAGTTGTCATCTTCTTCGTCATTTTCTTCAGTAACACCTTTTGACAGACCAGCGTAACGAAAACAGATATGGATGGTTGTTTTTGTAACAACTCGCTAAGATTTTTCAAGCATTAATATAGCTTTAAGGAGGGAAACATTGCAATCAACACCTTTTTCACAGCCCTCCAAAATCCTTAAAATCAGCTGTTTTTGGTAATGGCATTTTAAGCTTCGAATTACCCTTGATCCATGGGCTGTACTATAGATGTTTCGTTTGGTGGCAAGAAAACAATCTTTATCCATTTTAGGTTTTCAACATCTGAATGAGCTGTGCAGTTATCAATCAACAGCAAAAAATTTCTTTTTGGGCCGATAGTTCTTTATCCCACTTTTGAATCTCTTCTTCAAATAGATCAGATGTCCTCCACTGAGGTGTTCCGTTTTATTAATATCTGTTTTTTCTGAATTGATTAAAATATGTATCAGTTCTTTTAAGTATTTAAGTGTTGTACAATAGTTTTACAATTATCTCATTGGTATTTTTCTTAACTCATGTTGTTTATAATAGTGTGCTCCTCCCTTTAATATTTTTCTAAATTAATTAATTACATCTGTTTTGTTTATTTATTTTTTGCCTTAAAGTCCGTCTTCTTTAATAACAAATTAGTTGCCCTTTTCACTTCCTCTCTTCACCCTATGCTGGCCTCCTTATGTGTTCACACCATTTAAAAGTTTTCTTTTTCTTTTTCTTAATTTGGGTACTGTTTGTCTATACGATGGCGTTTAATTTTAAGTTATGGGTGTTTTTCCTTGCAGTTTATGCTATTTTTCGTCGGTTTGGGTACTGGTTCTAATTTTTACTGAACTTCTTTTTTAGCAAAATAGCTATCAAAATTTTGTCATTTTGGGAGTCTGAAATCGCCTCCTTGTTCTGTTTCTCTTTTTACAGCACAAAAAACATCTTGACTCAAGTTTCTCAGAAGAGGCTAACTTGCTGGATCACACTGACTGGCTGAGACAGGCAGGTCAAAGAGTACAGCTTAGGTTGCATGGGGCTAGCAGGGATGTGCCAGCTGAAATTAAATTTTGGAGCAAATTTTAGAGCAAGAAAAAGCAGGGTGTCTACCAAATTTCTGAAAGTCCATTTCCCAACTTTTTCCTGACTTTTGGGAGCTAGAAGGACAGAAGCGTATATAAGTTTCCATTTCTGGGGGGGGGGGGTATTTTAAATGTTATTGTTATTAGAGTTAATATTATTGTTTTAAAATATCTGCTGGGAGGCCCGGTCGACAGACTTTCAGCAACCATTCTAATGAAGAGATAAGTCCTCCAAATTGAACACTATCCAATACTTTAAATTCAAAAAATAAAACGAAACTCAAAGAGCGCACACTTTCTAAGAAAAAAAGGGGCCAATTGCTTGTGTTATATGCGAGCATGCATACATAAATATTGAGAAATATTAAGCAATAAAAATAAAATGATTGAATAAATCACGTATGATCATCTACTAATCCCGTTCACGATACTTCTAGCACAAATTTTAGCCACTTTCGTCTTTCTACACTTCAAATCCGGAACACTGAGTTAAAATAAATAAACAATGAATGAAATTCTATTGCAAACCAGACGGGTGATCACGTGCTGACGACAGCTTTTTTACCCTCCCGTCACGATGGATGAGCCCCCATTTTTCCCTCCTTATGCAAACACATGGCTTGATGCTTTCGCAGTCCGAAAAATGCGTTGTAGTTGCTTTCGGTTTCCAGTCTGACAAATAGGAAGGGTTAAAAAAAAAGGGATACCGAAAAAAAAAAATGATTCTTTTGGTGAATTTTCCGGACCCATTTTCCAATTTCCCGGCTTTTTCCAGACTTTCCGGAGCGGTAGACACCCTGAAAAGACATTTTTTGAGCAATTTGGAGCAAGAAAAACAGATTTCTGGAGCAATTTGGAGAAGTTATGGGTGTTTTTCCTTGCAGTTTATGCTATTTTTCGTCGGTTTGGGTACTGGTTCTAATTTTTACTGAACTTCTTTTTTAGCAAAATAGCTATCGAAATTTTGTCATTTTGGAAGTCTGAAATCGCCTTCTTGTTCTGTTTCTCTTTTTACAGCACAAAAAACATCTTGACTCAAGTTTCTCAGAAGAGGCTAACTTGCTGGATCACACTGACTGGCTGAGACAGGCAGGTCAAAGAGTACAGCTTAGGTTGTGTGGGGCTAGCAGGGATGTGCCAGCTGAAATTAAATTTTGGAGGAAATTTTAGAGCAAGAAAAAGCAGGGTGTCTACCAAATTTCTGAAAGTCCATTTCCCAACTTTTTCCTGACTTTTGGGAGGTAGAAGGACAGAAGCGTATATAAGTTTCCATTTCTGGGGGGGGGGGGGTATTTTAAATGTTATTGTTATTAGAGTTAATATTATTGTTTTAAAATATCTGCTGGGAGGCCCGGTCGACAGACTTTCAGCAACCATTCTAATGAAGAGATAAGTCCTCCAAATTGAACACTATCCAATACTTTAAATTCAAAAAATAAAACGAAACTCAAAGAGCGCACACTTTCTAAGAAAAAAAGGGGCCAATTGCTTGTGTTATATGCGAGCATGCATACATAAATATTGAGAAATATTAAGCAATAAAAATAAACACGTACGTGGAAAATAAAATGATTGAATAAATCACGTATGATCATCTACTAATCCCGTTCACGATACTTCTAGCACAAATTTTAGCCACTTTCGTCTTTCTACACTTCATATCCGGAACACTGAGTTAAAATAAATAAACAATGAATGAAATTCTATTGCAAACCAGACGGGTGATCACGTGCTGACGACAGCTTTTTTACCCTCCCGTCACGATGGATGAGCCCCCATTTTTCCCTCCTTATGCAAACACAAGGCTTGATGCTTTCGCGATCCGAAAAATGCGTTGTAGTTGCTTTCGGTTTCCAGTCTGACAAATAGGAAGGGTTAAAAAAAAAGGGATACTGAAAAAAAAAAATGATTCTTTTGGTGAATTTTCCGGACCCATTTTCCAATTTCCCGGCTTTTTCCAGACTTTCCGGAGCGGTAGACACCCTGAAAAGACATTTTTGGAGCAATTTGGAGCAAGAAAAACAGATTTCTGGAGCAATTTGGAGCACAAGAATGTCAATTTTGATATACAAAATTTATTTTTGGAGGGAAAGGGAAGTCATCAAAGAATGCCAATCTAAAAAATGAAAATTAAGGGGGGATCTTAAAAAATCTTAACAAAAACTAATTTTTTTTTTTGGGGGGGGGGTTGAAGAGGGAGGAGAGTCAGAAGCTTATGAAATAAATAAAAAAATTCAGTTATTTTATACATTGCTATACAAAATATCTATTTTAAATCAAAAATACAATATTTACTAAACTATATTAATCCATTTATGCCTAGTGGTCCTTTTTATGATAATGTGCATCTAATTATGCAAGTAGCAAAGCGTTCATAATAGATTTAAAAATAAAAATAATTAAAAATTTATCAAAACTTACTGTAAAATAAAACTTGAATTAAGTTTTTAATTGTATTTCTGATAATATACGTTTATATTGTAGAGTTAGAAGACAATAATACCTTTGTATCGTTGGGGAAGAAAATAATAAATTAAAAATAAAACCAGTTATCTATTTCTAATGGGTAAATTCTTTAAACTAAGAGAATGATTAAAAAAATATAAAAAAAACGAGTGATGTTTTCTGTCCCCCACTCCTTCCCACTTGAGTTTCTGTTCAGAGATGACACTGAAAGATCAGAATACAGAGGGGGAGAAATAAGTAGGCAGTGGTAAATAATATATAATCATCACTTTTGCTCCTATTTTGGTTATCGGCACTGAGCTGACTGTGTTGTTTCTCCTCCCTGCTTGCCGGCACAGCAATAAAATGTTTTCTTTTTGTAACACGTGTCTGTCATCTTTGTGTTTTGTGAGCATTTTGTCTGTTTATTTTTTTATGCCACCACGATTCATGGAAATATTGATATCCTCTGGCAGTTTGAAGTTTGCATCCTCTTCCACCTTTCTAAGTTTAGACAGCTGTGGTTTGCAGTAGGAATTAATCATCAAATGATTAATTTGTGTGGGGAGCCGAAATTCGCCAGTCCAGTTATCAAATGTGGGGAGCCGAAATTCTCCAGTTACTTGAATGCCGGATAGTTGAGCCTTTATGTAGTGGGAAAAAAAGTATATTATCTGGATCAAGGAGCATTTCAGAAAAAAAAAAAAAAATGAAATCAGGGAGAAAGTGCTGGATTTTGGGAACTTTCCGGTTTTCGGAATTCCAGATAAAGGGTTCAATACTGTAGTAAAATGTTGACTTGTGCTACCCTTTAACTGTAAGATGTTTCAGTAAGTGCAAATTTTAGTGTAAAATGAGATACAGCCTTAAAGCTATTTGCTTTAAACAAAATGATTAATTGATTAGAAGATGACAATAAGCTCAAGTTATGTTTGATATTTTGTTAAGTAATGGAGATAAACTTCACTGATCAAGCTTAGATTCCTTTTTACAGTGTCAAGTCCTATTAATATCCATTGTTTTGAGATATTATGCTTTATTTTATTTGCATCCGAGGTTATGAAGTTAATATGATTTTGAAGTAGCAAAATGTGATCTATTTTTAATGTTAGTAAATCATTCATGTATTTTTTAATAAATAACTGTTACATGCAATATGTCTGTTTATTTGTGTATACATGTTACACCTACACCGTATTCTCTTTTCTTTTTTTTTTGCTGAGGCAATTCTGACGAAGATCTGGGGTCAGTGATCATTTGGTGGAATTTCATTTTCTGCACACATAACTCGAATGTCTCAATTCTTTAAAATTATTTCCTTAAATATTCCTTATTTCCTTAAATGTCAACATGGCACCATGATTAAGATTGGCTTTTTTATGAAACTGGAATATTTTTAGCATTTTTAAAGCATCTTGACTTTTGAGATTTGCTGATTACCATAAGTTTGTGCTTCTGTGATTCATTCATATTAGCACATACCAGGGCATTGGGTTGCACTTTTGAAAGTTTACCACTAGAGCATTTTTCTTTTTTAAACTTTAATGTTTGGTTATGTGTCATTTTATAAAACAATCCAGCATCAGCAGCTTTGAATATGTCTTACTCTTCATAGTGATAAGAGATACCATTCTATAAGTTTATTTCTAGTCCTCAACATCAGAAATGGAAACACTTCCTGATTCTCCGACAAATTTTCCTGAATTTATGTTATTCAACTTCTTAAACCGGTCTAACCAGCCATTTGAACACATGGAAGTAGTCTCACCAAATTGCTTGGCAAATTCATTGGCTTTTGCTTGAAGCATTTGTTCAGATACTGGAAGATTGCAGCTTCTATGAATGCCGAACCACTTTAGTAACGCTTCTTCAACATCCTTGTAATCTACTTTTCACAGCTTTTTTCTATTTAAATTATTTTTATGAGTAGAAATTATTATTAACTGCCTATTCTTCCACATGTTACAAACTGTAAGATCATTCCATGGTGACTGACGTTACAATTTGACTACATTTGTAACCTATTCACCAGTGGCTTGAAATATATATATATATATATATATATATATATATATATATATATATATATATTTATTTATTTAAATTGATCAAGAATATCATAAATAAGTACAATACTGTCATCCATTTTCAATATAAGAAGTCTCTTTGTTTTTTTTTTTTTTAATTAAGGGAAATCAAAAAACGTGACAATGTTACACAGAAGAGACATTGACAAAAATGAATTTTATATAAATTCAAATCCTCTTTGAACGAATAGTAAGAGAAGTAAAATAATTTTTTTCTAGTTAATTATAGATTTCAATCTTTATGAAAACATTTTCTTTTGTTTAAAAAATTAAAATTTTTTAATGTAGAAAATATTTTATTTCTGTGACTGATGTTACATATATTTTGTGACTGATGTTACATTGACATAAACATGCTATAATTATATATTATTTCTTCTTTAAAACAAAACTACCAAATTTACTTTTTGAAACTGTATTAATCTAGTTGAATCATAATAAATAAATCATAGTAATGCTTATTATACATTAATAAAATTAAAAAAATAATGTTGTTAGTGTTTCACTAAAGGGTAATTCCAAGGAACTAGGGACACCAGTGAAAAAAAAAATTCTTATAAAGAATAATAGTTTTTTTCCCCTATAAAGTAAGCATTTGGGAATTTCTATAAAAATATGCAAAAATGTTGGCAAAACATTTTTACATATATTTTTGTCTTTAGAGGTGTAGAAAGTTCATCTTGTTTTCTAAAAGAAATCAATAGGTATGTATAAAATCTTATTTTTTATTGAAATTCCGTTCCTTTATGAGAAGATTAGGCAAACGCAGAAACCTTTAACTGCAATATTTGCCTTGAGAACATTTTTTATAAATTAGCCCAAGCATTAATGTATCATCACTCCTAATAACAAAAAGTCTTATTCTCTTCCTTTATGTAAATATCTTTAATATTAGTCTCTTAAATATTTTATACTAGCTGCATGCCCGTTCTTCGGACGGTAGGAAACGAAAAATTTCCTCATATGTGTAATTCGAATTAATTCCAGTGATGTGGAATCTAGAAAAAGCAAAATTATTTCACTCTTGACTTAAAATTTGCGTCATATATGTAATAACCTGAGATCATTGCAATATAATGACACACACACACACAAAAAAAAAAAAAACTTTGTCAGCGTCATTCGGTATCAAAAAAGTGAAAATGGACCGTTTGCAGTGAACTTCTCACTTTCAAAATGTCTTATTTCCTCAGACATGCTGTTTTTTAGGTTCACGTTTTACCGTTAAATACTTCAGACACTACATGAAATGGACATTTTTTTTATTTAAAAAATACGTCACCCTCTCTTGCAACCCTTTACAGAAAGAAAAGATATAAGAGATAAGACTACGCTATTTATAAAGGCTTGAAAATTGTTTTTCTAGATTATGCAGTTTAATTTTTCTTCTCGCAAATAAATCCAGTATCTATAAAAGGAAATCGAGCCAAGCAAAGAAATCGTCTGCTCGCGGGTCCCGTTTTTATTTTTTTTTTCAACTGGCAATTTTAATCATTCTTACTGTATCCATGACAACCAAACCGCAAGATATCAAACCGAAACTCATAAGCATGTGCTCATAAGCACTGAAATGAAAATCCTTCTTTACTTAAAAATTCGTAAAAATTCTCCTAATTTATATTTTTTCTCCGTTTTTCTTTTAAAAGTGGGCGAATTGTGTGCTCCGTCTTTTGCCCAAATATAAAAAAGTTACGACAGATAGAATTCAAGATGCAGCAGTTTTAAAAATATTTTACGAAAGTCAGCGTCAAATTCAATTTTATTTGAAAAATTCCCAAAAATCTGCAAATTATGTTACACAGTCCGAACAAACAGTTTTTAAAAGAAAATTTTCTCCTCTATACGATGATGTAACTATCGTTTTCTTGCGAGTGAAATTACCGGCGTTATTATGTATTACACAAGAAAAATCACTAAAAATCGGACAAAACATAAAATAAAACATTTTCCAATTCGAATTTCGAAAAAATCGCTTCGAGGTGTGTCGAGACCCGTCTTGGAGAATTTCCGTACAAAATTTGGTAGGTCTACGATCACCCATTTCCGAGCTACGCGAGACACAGACAAACAGACAGACAAACGGACAGTTTACACACTGTTTTATTTATATAGATTAGTTCTATTTGTGAATTTTAAACTTATAAAAATGTGTAAATGTGTATTATAAAATATGTGTAACATTAGGCACATTTCTGTTTTTCAATTAGAAAGCTACTTAAAAATATTGTGTTGTGTTGCTTTGCGGAGTCCTCTCTTCATAGTTTCATTGATTACTTATTTAATTATTTAATTACCTCAGTTCTTAATTACGTCTTTGTTTTGTAAGTTTATTTTTGCAATAGCTTGATAATTTAAATACCTTAATGTTAAAGTTTCTGTACTCTCCTGCTGTTTACATTTAATTTAGGTTTTTTTACTTATTTATTGGTAATCTGAATTAATAGCTAGTGTTTGGTATCAGTTTTGTGCGCAGGAGATGAGGAGACGACTCCTAATATCAAATTTTGATTTGGGGGCTGTTTTTGCGCCTTAATCTTAAATCCTTTGTTTTGGGGCTTTGTTTCTTGTTGCTGGGGGGTCCGCTGGATCCCCTGCCCTCATCATAACCGAAGTTAAGGCTGGGGCGGCATATTATATCCCGCAACATAATTTATTGCGTAGTTGGCCACTCAGCGACGGATTTCGTCTGTTGGTGTTTTTTTTTTTTATTGCCCCCTCTGTGGTATCCTTCGTGCAGGGAGAAATGTGAAAGGAAGCTTCAAGAGGACGTTTTTGACTGAGAAAGATGACGAAAAACTTTGATGCCTGTGAGAAAAAATGAAGGGAGACATGCCTAGATCAGGAGAAATGGTCATCGAGATAGAGAACTGAGGTGATCATCTGTGAGCCCCATTTGTGCTCATCTTGGTACATCTACGATTCCAGATACCTTCTCTGTAAGATTCTGGAGGGCCAGTTTAGAACGCGACCATAGTGCGAATCCAGCAAACTCCTGCGATCCAGCCTCTGCCTGGAGCCATGTTCAGTGTGCGAACCTACCTCCACAACCTCTCACAGAAGCAGCATCTTTGCGTTATCAACTATTACAGCGGGCCCGCTTGTGAGTAATAACTTTTGTTTAAGTCCTCGTATTCTCCCCTTGATTTATATGTATTCTGAAAGTGACTTGATCTCTACCAGATTCTGTCGGAATCCGCGGAAGTAATTGTCATTTTTATTTTTCTATAAGTATGTCAGATGTTCATTTAATAAATTGTTTACTTTCAAAGTTATTTAGAGTAAATTCTCTTGGGAAAGGGAGATGAAATAAGGGTTGTTTACAGTTTCTTTTAACTGACCAAAGGAACCTGGCTTATCACGTTTAAGAATTTAAAAAAGGAAAGGGCTTACACAACGCAAACTGATTAAGAGTTAATGAGTTTCACAACAATTGGGAAAATAAGCACTGACTGCTGCTGAAAGACAGAAAAGGTGATGAGATAAATTAAAGACTGAAGGAAATTATGAAGATCATAAAAACAAAGCAGAAGCAATAAAGAGCCAAAATAAAAGAAGAAATGGCCCAGCTAAATTACCTCAATCAATTCAGAAGAAGGTAAAAAGAGTAATTTATCTTGAAATTAGAGAAAATGTTTGAAAAGGAATTGATTGAGGAGAATGACTGAGGTAATTTAGCTAGGTCATTTCCCTTTTATTTTGGCTCTTTATTGCTTTTACTTTGTTTTTCTTTTATAATCTTCATATTTCCCTGCATTCTTTAATCTACTCCTTTTCTGTCTTTCTGCAGTAGTCAATGCCATTTTCCCAATATTTTTATGTAGGTATCTAATTAAAAAGCAGAAATGTGACTGATGCTACATATTTTTATAAGTTTAAAATTCATAAATTGAACCAATATTAAATATTCAAAAGACTAATATTAAAGATATTTTCATAAAGGAAAAGAAATGACTTTTTATATTTTTGGGACTAATTTTATTTAAGCAAGAAAATTTTTTTATAGAATTTTGTGACTGATGTTACATTAATATTAGGCCTAATTTACAAAAATTGTTTTAAAGATAAATATTGCAGTTAAAGGTTTCTGCATTGGTCTAATCTTTTCATATATAAATTAATTTCAATAAAAAATAAGATTTCATTCATATTTGTTGATTTCTTTTATAAAACAAGATGAACTTTCTACACTTCTTTAAGACAAGAACTCATGTAAAAACAGTAATGTTGCCAAACATTGTGTATAAAACTTTTAAAAAGGTGTTGTTAACTTTTTTAGCATCATTTTATAGAAATTCACTAATTTTTACTTCATACAGGGACTAAAGTATTACTTTTTTATAAGATTTTTTTTTTTTTTTTTTTGCCATTGGTGTCCCTAGTTTCATGGAATCATCCTGTATATTTGGATAATTTATAATCCCTGTAGATATCGGCTTGATTGCATCCATTTTGAATTTCTCTCATTATGCCAATTTTATCTTCAATGGAGAACTTTCACGTTTACTGCTCACCATAGTTTAAATTCGTGACACTTATTTTCAGGCTTATTTAACTGAACTGAGGGTAAAAACGGGAAAAGGAGGGCCTTTTTCAACATCGATCTGTGTCCATCCTTTTGACCAATAAAGAGTAAGCATTCCTTCGCATTTCCCCTGAATTTCCAGGAAATCAATATTGCAACCATCAAACATGCAAACTCTCAACTGAGACTTATCAGTAGTGATTGTGAATATTTTCAGTAGTTTTTCATGTTTGTTTGTAGTCAGTCGCTTATGCAATTTTCTTCCCCCCAAATAGCTAGGGGGAAAAATAATGTTCAGTTATACCCTATTAAAATTAATCTTAATTAAAAATAAATAAAAACCTCAATTATACTTTATACAAAACATTTTGGCCTCACCATGGCACAGTGGTTATATCATTGAAAATGGTAGATGGCCGAAGTGTGAAGGTCCCGGGTTCAGGTCCCATCATGCGGTTGTCGATCTAATGGTCTAGAGTTATGGTAGGTTTTCTCCAGATGTAATGTGAATATGCATTAGAACCCCTTAAAAAGTCCTCCTACCAAGGCATCCCTCATCTTAGGCAGATATCCCTCATGCAGGTTTGCCTTAATCACACACAATCACAATACATTTTGGGAATACAAATTGCAATTCATAATGAGGCGAATAATTCATCAAATTTTATATAAACTTATTATTATTTATATATAATTATTTTAATAACTAACTACACAACACTACAGCGATGAAAATTCACTCACAAACAAATTTTTCTGGAAAGCGTGATAGTAGCAATCTATTGAGAAACATAGCATAGATTGGCTTCCATTTCGGAGGGGGATCAGGATTTGTCACTAGAGTTAATATAAATACTTTAAAATAGATGTTTTTTAATAAATAATTTTTGTTTTCGGAGGGAGCTCTGTCCCTCTTGCCCTTTCAGCCTTTTCATTTTTCTGGGTTCGTTATATCCACAAAAATAACATTATTGTATGTATTGCACAACTCGGTACTAAACATTTCACTCATTATAAGCCATGTTCACTATAACAGGGTTTGACTGTATTTTTTTTTTCTCTTTTTCAAGAGCTCAGCAAGTTATTACAAGAAAATAAGACATTCTTCAGTAAATTCTATAAAGGAAGACACTGGTTGTGAGTAGGATTATGGCCAATTAACCACTCTAGAGATCTAAGCTGAGGCAGGACGGGGGGCCCTCCATGGGAGTCTTTTTAAGGGGTCCTAAACCGTATATACACTAAATTTCAAAGGAAACCACGGAAAACTTCAAACAGCTAGGTCAGCGGACGCGAACAGGGCTTGAACCAGGCACCTTTCGTCTCCCAGTTGAGAGCGCTATGTGCTCGGCTACTGGTTGGGCAAGAAAGATGTTGAAAAAATAGCTCTCTATGAAAATTACAAAGAAAATTATGCGGGGCAAAAAGTACAGAATTGAGGAGCTAAGATAATTTTAAAGCACATAAAGCATAACCTCATGCAAAACAGTTTAACTTACTTCAGATGCACGTGAACCAAACATAAGCAACACTTGGGATCTATAATCTACATTCAGTCCTACTGGATTATTTTGAAGATTTAACACTTCAAGACATGGTAATTTGCCCAGATGTTCAATTTCATTTAATGTTGATATAAAATTGCCATCTATCATTAGTTTAGTAACAGAAAATAGTTTGCACAGACCTACAAAATAGTAATAATAATATTATTAAAATTAATGCTTGAAAGTTACTTAATTTGCTAAACAAAGAAACTTCAACAAAAAAGAAACAATTAGGTCAATATAATAAAGATATTTGTTAGTTGAGACAAATTTATGTTGGAGATTTAATAAAGTTCTAAAATATTTTTCTGTCTTCAAAACGAAAAGATAGTATTACTATATTATTGTTCACGCTTGTGATTTATCATTGCCTCTTAATACAAACTCCATTAATTTACTAGAATGAAATGATCGTTTTTTTCATGCATTAATCCTGACGAGTAAAAAGAGGCAGTTTTTGCAAAACATTGTGTATTTTATTTAAAAATAAAGGTAGAAATTAAACTTTTTGTCCACTGTATTTAAATCACTGTATGATTAACTGTTTCACTGTATGATAAACTCAGTTTGGAACACTTTTCTAAAAGACTATTGAGTTTATCATCTTAAAATTTGGTATGGTATCAAAAAACATTTTATCTGAGAATAATATGTAGCAATTTTCAGTTTGATGAAAAGAAATAAAATCAGACTTGCCAAGCTGGGAAAATCAATATGTGTAAAACAGCGCACGAACAGAAATTTCGACACTTTTTGCTGTACAACGCGTGACCGTTATTTTTTACCTTTCACTATAGAATGCACGAGTATTATTTTTAATGCATTTTATATCACAATTATTTGTTTTAAGTATTAAATAAAGCTAAGAACAATAAAAGAAAATGAAGTTGTTGAATAAAAGGCAAATCAATTAATACACCATCTTCCAGATTTCTGGTAACAATTTATTAATTATAATCACTTAACTGACTTGAAAAAACTCTCATTTTGACTGTGCTGAATTCAAAGAAGCAGCAGTAGCTTTTTCGCCTTTATTCAGAAAATCTGAAGTAAAAGTTTTCTGGAAGCAAGATTTTTCGCTGTCGGCTTTCCAAAATCTTATTAAACAAGTTGCACCTGAATTCAATTCTGTTTTTCCGAATAATACTGAAATCCCTCTCACATTCAGCATGGTCAGCTGCTGAAATAGGAACATTGTGTTCGATGAAGAAAGATGTAAATAACAGTTCTGCATGAATAACGTCCGACTGTCCCAAGGGCAGATTAAGGGGGGGGGGGGGTGACCGCCCCCAAAGAAAATAAGAAGTTAATGTAAAAGATCCTAAATTGCTTCCATAAAATGGATGTATATGTCAATCTTCTAACCGCTCCCTCCCCTCACCCACCCCCGAGAAACTTGCATTAATCTGCCACTGGACTGTCCGTCCTCTTTGAAATATGTTTGTAGACTTTTGCTGCTGTTAGCACGTTTCACATTTTCACTGTGTTTTGACGAACTCACATGGGGAGAAATGTCATACTTTCATCCGTGAGAAATGCTGAAATCACTCCGGCACACGTTACAATAAGCAAATTTCGCTCCTTTGACATATGATACTATACATGCCCATTTTTTGCTATAACTTCTTTTTATAAGTTATGCTGTTCTAGTGGCCATTACAGGCCATTTATCGAAAATAATCCTCAGAAAATCAATCGAAGTATGCTCATACTACCGTCTACCAATGTCTCGGTCCAATGTACCGATATGCCCATACTACCGTCTACCAACCGCAAAGCGGGCGGGCGCTGATAACGAAGAACACCACGTGAGAAGCACAAGTCACAGGAGAAAGACCTACTCCCTAGCAAGCGATTCTCCCATTCGCTCTACTCTATGACGTCATGACTGGGTAAACCAATTAAGAAATACTTGGCATCACATCTAGAAAAAGATTTTTTTTTCTTTGCCTCAGTGGCAACTAAGAAAAATATTTTGATGATGCGCATTGTATCAACATGGATATGCGATGTCGATCATGATGCCGATGATGTGCACTTAGATCCATATTGAAAAGGCAAAAAGGCCCAAACAAAGAACATCATTTCAATTTAAAAACTAATACATTTCTTTTTAATATCAATTTCAGTTTTAAAGAAATAAACACAAGTTAGGAAGAAAATATCCGGAAATGCGTAAAAAAAAGTGCTGTATGCTTAAAAGCGTAAACAGCATTTGAAATGCATAAGTTTTACCCATAAAGTGTAAAAGTTGGCAAGTCTGTAAAATTAAAAATATTTTACTACAAAACTTCCTAAAAATTACTTCCTGAAAATCTTAAAGAAACATTTTTTCAAAATTTTTTCACACGGATCTCTAATGTTAGGCATTTTTAAAGAATAAAGTTAGTTAAATAATTTTGGAAAGTTTCAACTGTTTACCTGAAACAGATTTTTAAAAAAGTGTACCAAAGCATCAAAAATACACATTCCGAGAGAAAGGCAAAAACTGAAGTTTTATTGCAGTCAAACCAAGTTTGTTTACATTTTTAAATGCCATATTTTGAGTGTTTATATCAGAGTCGTGCTTAGAGTGGTAACAATCTGGACAACAGTCTATGGCCCCCTAAACTGTTGAATTTATTGATATCAAGTAGTCAAATAAACTTCCTGATCTAGAACTGAAAACTGCACAACAGTAGCATAACTGAGAAAAAAATCCAGGATTTCTCAGATAGAGGCCTCATTAACGTCATTTTGTTAACAAAAATCAAAATATTGAGGGATTGATTCCCTGAACCCTGTGTTGGCTATGGCCAGGGCCGGATTTAGCCTTTGAACCAGTCCGCGCAAAAGCAAACAATTGCACCCCTATGGAAATACAGTAATAGCTAAGCATTTTTAAAAAGAAAAGGCTTCATGGTCTTTTTTTTATTATTATTCTTTTGTGAACACCCCTCCTCCCCCTCAAAAAAAAAAAAAAAAAAAAAAAAAAAACAGTAATTCAGTAATTGACACAAATACATTAAAAATTTCACTTAAAATACTTAATTTATTGAAAAAAAAGAAGCTGGTAACAGGAATATATTTTAGACGAATTTTTTTTTACAAACTTTTAGTTCAGAAAATTGCCGTATGCCGAAATTTTGAGGTAATTTATCCTTTTCTAAGTCTTTTCGTCCTCTCCTTAAAATGGTTCCATAGGCATCTCGACGTAAAATGTGCCTACCTTTATGGTCGGTTAGAACGTGAACATGTTATGGAGATGCCCAAAGGCTTTAATTTTCCTGATGGTGCTACACAAAAATTGCTTGTTTTGAAATTAAATAAAACCATCTACAGCTTACATCAAGCCGGCAGACAGTGGCATTTGGAGCTTAATAATGCTTTGCTAATTTGTGGTCTTCCCGTTTTCAAAAACGAATTGTGTGTACCATTTAAAATGTAATGTCATACTTTCGATCTATGTAGACCATTTAATAGTATTCTCAAAATCTCTTTCTCAATTAAATGAAGTCAATAAATGTTGTTTTATTTAGAAACTCTTTCCTGTAACTTAAATATTAAATAAGAAGTCTTAAAATAACAGCTTAACTGAAAAAATACTTATCTTTAAAAAGTAATAAGTTTTAAATAAAACCCTTTAGTTCCCCACTATCCAACTTATAAACGTTTTTCGGAAACGCTGCTTGCTCGGCGAAAATGTAAACAATCTGAAGGGTGGAGTTGAGTAAACCGCTTCCTCAGCATGTTCAACCGGCGGTAATTAAATTCTGCTACACAGTTGCATTAGCTTGCTTCGCAAATAAAAGGCTGTATAGCCACAGCGCTAAAGAAAGTTTTCTTTGAATCGTAATATTTAAATGCGCAGGCGTGGTTTCTTGCGACGTCATTTTTGTACATGCTCTCGATCCAATCGGATTGATTTACGTTTAATATCTGAAAGCTTTCCATATGCAAATTACATTTTAGAATCGTATTTAAGTTAGAATTCTGAGGAATTCTTTGACAAGCGGATAGGGGCAGGAAAATAGATTAATGCTAACGGACTTAGAGGAAAATCGCACAGGGAATTTTTGATGCGAAGGGAAGGAAAGAGGGATTACTGTCCCTTCCAAATACCGACTTTCTTGGCACTTGGTGCACTAATTGATCGTTGATCTTGAGTTTTACATTGCCTCAAAGGAACATTCCTTCTTTTTGTTAAAAGTCTGGACATGAAATAATTTGAAGTATTTGAGAGTATAAATTTTCTCTCGTGTTTACCAGATCGATGCTCCCCCGATTTTGGATTTTATCTAGCTAGAATAAATACAATTTCAAATGTCATTTATTTCTTGTAAGAAAGAACGACTTTTCTTTAGGAAATTCAGTCTTAAAAAATGCAACATTCAAGCGTCGATCCCCTCAATCCTAGGCACTTTTAAATACTGAAATCATTTAAATACTTCGGGGATCTTGAGCCATATTATCACAAGCATTTTTTGACAAAACCATTTTTGGCTCATGTTGCATTAAATTTTTTTTTTTTAATATCTTTAAGAAGTGAGTATTATTAGTGAGTATTTACACTATTTCTAAAAGGCAGATCCATTTTCCCCAATGTAAATAGAAATTGAGAAAGAAAATTTAGTTTTAAATAATTATTTCAGCTGTTGTGAACTCTTGACTCATAGAGGTATGAGATTTGGGGCCCCCTATTTTTTTCAGGGTCCCCGGGATATTTTCTGCTTTTCCATGTGATAATAGAACTCTGAGTGAGATAACTAGTGAAAATATGCAAATAATGTTTCAATAATTTTGACTTTTTGGTGAGAAGCCAAGAGAATATATAGTACAATATAATCTTTTAAAATTAAATAAAAAAATATATTTAATTAAATTATTAAATATAAATACATATTTATTTATGTAGGATGTGGTAAAAATTTATTTCTAAATATTCAAAATGAATAACTTACAAATACCCCTTTCTGCTTATCTTTTTTAAAAACTAACTATTAAACTTAAAATTTTTGTCTTACAATATTTTTTTAAAGATAAATAACTTTTTAAAAAATCATCAAAGTCTGTATATTTTCTCTGTATAAATAAGTTTTCAAGTTCATTTTCACAAGAACATTTCATAATGTTTGTTAATAAATATACAGATTCATATGCTACAGTAAAAATAGAAAGGTGAAAAATACAGCATGCCGAAAGAGTGAACTCTTGCCAAAATTATCTCTAATCTGAAAATAACGGGTTACAGCATTGTAGGGAAACCATACGCATTTTCTTCCTCTGCAAATTCGGCTAAGTCCAATAGTATTAGCTATTTTCCTGCCCCTATCCGCTTGTAATTCTTTGCCACTTCTCGTCTATGCTGAATAGTGTAGGAGATGGCATATTCTATTTAATTTGACTATTTTAAACCTCGGTTGAGGTATGTTTCTTTGGGTACAGTTACCTTTTCTAATATAAATTAAAATTTTTTTGACCATGCCTTTCTAACAGAAAAATTCTAAAAATTAATATGAATATTTAAACTTAAAAATAAATTTGAGTGTTAGGGCTAAATTAATGTAACTCAGCCATCCACCCTTTTTATTGGGACTGCTAGTTCAGATTTATTGAAATTTAACTATTTTTCAGGTCTTCTAGACCTGGTTTTAATTGTAAAACTTTTGTGATTTTTTCCCCTGCTAATGCATGGGACTTTTTTGATAAATGTGTAACAAATTTTTGCATGGACCTTAATAAAGTTGGATTTTATCTCATCAATCTTAGTCATCAATTTTTTCCCTACAGTAGCTATTGGAAATTTAGATTAGTTAGTTATTTAGGGTAAGCAGAATTTTTTGGATTAAGATCCTTAAACTTTGTTTTTGGTCATTCAGACCAACAATAAACTTGTAAAATCTAAATTCGAAATAAAAGATTTAGGGGAGATAAAGAAAATTTTAGGTGTAGAATTTAAAAATTCAGAAGGAAATTGGGCAATTCACTAAAAACAGTATATTAGTCATCTTAAAGAAAAATTTAAACATGTTCCTTTTGTTAAATGTAAACTGCCAATGTTGCCAGGTCAAATTGTAACAAGCGGCGATGAACCTTCTGTTGAAGGAGGAGTCCCGTATAGACAGCTGATCAGATCGTTATTGTTTTTAGCAACTCAATCCCGACCAGATATTTTTTTTGCGGTGACGATGTTGGATCAATTTAATTCTTGCCCAACGTCAACATACTGGCGATTGTTATGTGAAGTTTTTAACTATGTAATTTCAACTGAAGATTATTTCATACCCTTGACCATAGACAACAAGCATTTAAGTAAGTGCATTCACTGGCGCTTCATGGGCCTTCGATCATGATAGTAGGCCATCTTTTTCTAGATTTATAATTTTCTTTAAAAATATACCAATTTCTTGGAAAACAAGAATACAAAAGTACGTCGCATTGTCGATGATAGAGGCTGAGTATATCTCCATATCTGAATCTTGTAAAGAATTACTTTGGCTGCATAACATTTATGAGAAGGTGCAGATATTTTAAAAATTAAAATAGAGAAACCTGTTATGTTCAGTGACTCTGAAAGTACTATTTATTACTGTAAAAATCAACTTGAGAATACTAGAAACAAACACATTGATATAAGATTCCATTTTGTACAAGAACTTTTAAACAATGGACGTTTTCAATTATTGAAAGTTCCAGGAAAGTGGAACGTAGCCGATTTGTTGACCAAGCCGGTCACAAAAGATAAGATGTTTAAATATAATCATCATATTTTCGACGATGGGAGAAAGGGGGAGTTTTGTAGGGACTAATCATTTTGAAACTTAATTTATTCTAACATTAAAAACTTAACTTAATCTTTGATTTCAATAGCTTAAATAAAATGTAACTAAAGTTTAAATAAAAACCTTTTCCCATGTTTCAAAACTCAAATCCGTTATCCCGTCGTCACAAAAAAAAAGGGTTTAATAGATGTTCTGTTGAAGCAGCGTTACGTTTTTTGTAAACGGCCACATGAGCATCTTTTTACAATCAAAACAATCTGTATCAGCAAAGTTGAGATGCTCTTACACTTCTTGCTGAAGTTAATATTCTTTTTTGTCCTGATTTAGCACACGAATCGTTCTTTCAACAAGTAAAAATCTTTATGCAAATTTTTAACCGTTTCGCTGGATGCAAATATCTTCGCTCCCGCACTCGGCAGTCCCTGATTGGATGTTACGTCAGCCAGCGGTTTCTACCACTGTATAAAGGCTCTCAATCTTAGTTTTTTGTAGAGAGCACAGGGCGAAGTTCAGCCCACGGCTAGGAGCCGCATTTAATTAATTTAATTTAGACTGCGAATTGCAGGAATCTTTAGTTAAAGAAAAATGAAATTTTAAGTACAATCATTTGGCTGTAGTATTACCCTGTTGTGTTAATTATATAAGCTTTCCAAAATGCAAAATTCAAAAGTTTGTTGCAAATTTAGCTAAATGTCTAACTTAAAAATGTTTCAAAATGATTAATTAATGGCTCATGAGACCATAATGATTTTTGATATTCAACATGTACCCTACAAAATGTCATGATTACTTATAACTTGTAAGTGGAAATTGTTTTTAATAAACATATTTTAGCCTATTTATGGCTTTGTTTCTATTTTCAAATTTAACACTGGTAAGCAGATGTTAGGCCTCACTATGTTTTGTTCCTCAGGAACCACATTAATATTAACCACTTTGACAAGAATTCAAAACGTGCTATGGAATATTCAAAACGAAAAATGAGTGGAAAAAGTGAGAGACCTGGTCTCTTTCATTGTAAGAATTTTATTTTAAAAAAATATTTTGCATATCATTCAGTATTCGTTAGGAAATTTTACTTAAAAATGACTATTGTGGGGGGCCACTCTCTTGTGAAGGCCCCAGTTGTTCTCCCGTAAAACTGGCTGTAATGATACACTTTCCAAACAGTATTTATAAAGGGCTGCCGTGGTTGTATAGTGTTTAGATGGCCATTGTACCTCACTACGGTTCTGGGTTTGATTTCCGACATGGGCTTAGGTGTCGGTTCGTCTGTTCCTTCATAGGAGGAAAGGCTGGTCCACCTATTAGGTACCTCTATAGTAAAGAGACCCGTAAGTATATCATAAAAGAAGAAAAGTATATCATAAAAGTATAAGAAGAAAGTAGTAAGTAAGAAGAAAAGTATATCATAAAGTAAGAAGAAAAGTATATCATAAGAAAAGTATATCATAATGTATGTATCAGCCCTATTTGTCTTTCTTGTTTCATTATGTTGGAAAATGCATCAAAATCCATGAGTAGGTCTTATTTTTCTTTTTTTCTTCATTATAATGGAAAGTTTATTGCAATCGAGGTGTCTCTTTGTCTCTTCTTGTTTCATTAGGGTGGAAAGTGCATACAAATCCATGTGCTTGTCCAATAAAAGTGACGGAAAATAAAACTGTCGATTGTTGTGGGGGACCGAAATTAAAATCACTCAAAGGCCCACTGGTATAACAAAAACAGCCAATTCGTCTGCTAAGAGGGAACAGCTGAGGTTAACAAATGTGTCCTTTACAGCTATATGCATCCTTCCTGCAGTTTTCTGCTACAATCTGGATGTTCATCAAATGGAGGGGATGGGGATTTCCCACCGGGAGACCCTACAGCCAAAGGCTGTTTACATCTTACAAACCCCTCCTGGGGCAGAGATTAGAAGCATAGCACTTCAGAATATTGGCACCCTTCAGAAACTACTAATGATCACTGAGGGGATTTTCTGAAACACAGTTTAATGTGCATGTACATCACATGTACACAGTGGTCTTCAGTGGTACATGAGTATTGAACTCGCAACCTTCCAGTTTGCCAGTCCAAAGACTACGGCCTCCAAAAACCAGTTGTGAGAAAGATTAGAGGTTTTCAGCATGTCCTTCATTAAAAGGATTTTAAAGGCAAATACTTCTAGAAAAGAAAACTGCAGATTGAGACAGCTGTCTGTTATTAGATTATAGATATTGTTAGATTATAGATTGCTGCCTGTTATTAGTTATGAGATTTTCAGTATCCTCAAATTTAAGGTTTTTAACCCCCCCTACATGTATAAAAGAAAACGACTAGTTGAGATAAATGTCCACACTTAAAAGTTTTCTCTGCATCTTCTACCGTAATTTCCTGCCGATAATCGGCAGACGATTTTATCAGCCTTTTTTTAAATTTTGCATCGTATAATCTGCAGACAATCTGTAGCAGACTAGCGATATTTTTCATAAACAGTGTTTTTAATTCACACCGATATCGAAATAAAATACAATTCATGAAACATATGATGAATTATAAAATGAATTTTTTTTTAAAGTTAAGAATGCATATAAATAGCATAAAAGTTCATTTTATATTTCTTGAGAAGTAGCTATCTAAATGTCGCCGCCAAAATGAATGGCAATTAAGAGTAAAGAGTAGAAATATCATTTTGCTCTATAACCATCTTAAGTACAGTAAAAGCTCGATTATCTGGCATTATTTGCTGCCAAAATGCCGAAAAATTTCAGCTTCCCTTTTTTTTTTCTTTTCTAGTCTTCTCAAAAGTTTGATTAACTCCTGTGAACCAAAACTGTCCAAACTTAGAACAGAGATGCAAATTTCAAACTGCCACATTATATCAATATTTCCATAAATCGTAGTGAAACCCATGAAAGCATGGTATGGAAACAAAAACAGAGAAAATGCTCTCAAAACAAGTCCACAAAAACAAAACATTTCACAGCTGCACTGGTGTCTACGAGGAGAAAAATCAACATGGTCTTGCATTCCGATGATTCAACCGCTGAACAGAAGCTTCAGAAGGGAAGGAGACAGAAAAAGAAACAACACTTGTTTTTTAGGCAAGTTGGAGTGTATAGGCTGATTAATTTTATTTTTCACCAACTATGCGAAAAATTCCAGAGCTGGGATTCGAACCCAGGACTGCCGCATAACGTGCGGGTGCTCTACCACTGAGCTACTCTGGGACGATTCCCAGATGAAATCGTCCCAGAGTAGCTCAGTGGTAGAGCACCCGCACGTTATGCGGCAGTCCTGGGTTCGAATCCCAGCTCTGGAATTTTTCGCATAGTTGGTGAAAAATAAAATTAATCAGCCTATACACTCCAACTTGCCTAAAAAAAAAAAAAAAAAACTTGAAAGGTTGATGGAATCACTTTCTAAAAATGAAACAACACTTGTTTTTATTTTTATTTTTTAATTATTCTCTTAATATAAAGAATTACCTGTTAAGGTCTGCTCTCACTTATGCGACTGTAATATACTGCACCAAAGTAAACTTTATTGATGGGGGGGAAATACATGCATTTCTATGGCTGTAATGTTCCTTGTCTGAAAAGAGTTTGCAGCCACCCAAAGCTTTCCAATCTTGAAATACCACTTCTAAACTTCGATGGTGCCCGCAAATGTTTTTAAAAAATTACAGGTGTTTTAATTGCCTTTCGCAAATAGAATGGAAAAAATTGTCTGCCATTCCTAGTGAAACTGCTTTGTTACCTAATTGGACTTTTTTTAAACCAAAGTTAGCGATGGACGATGAGAAATAAATTTTATTAATCAAGGATTGTAAACAGTCATACGATCCTTCAGAATTATAGCAACCAATTGAGGCGAGATAATATTTGGTGTTTGTGGACTAAGGCCGATTGACTGCACTAGGGTCCAGGCCGGTCATTGGTGGAATAGGTTGCTTTGTACCTCTAAATATGAGTTGTCCTGGAAAATTTTCAGTGACGGCACGTCAAAATACTCTGCGAGACCCGTGAAGGGCGGCAACTGCGATCGATAGACGGCCTGTATTTTATAGGTGCTCTACCCCGCAGCGATGTGCAGGGTTGTTAAAAACCCAACCCACTGGGTTTTTTCAGAAGAAGGGATGGGGTTTCAGAACATTTGAAAAAAATTTGCTTATTACTAAATACAACTTAAAGCAATTAATTGATTACAGAAATCAATTAGAAATAAAAAATGGTTAAATTAATAGTAATAACTAATTACAATTATTAATCATACATGAAAAAGTGTATAAATCAGTAGCAATAGCAACTCCAATCATGGTTTGCTCTTAGATAAATTGATTATTAGTAATAATTTTAACAGTGATATACTAGTGCTTAATTAGAACTTTTTAAACTAATGATTTTTTATGGTTAAAAATCTTTATTCATTTTAATACAGATAGGCATAAAAATTTACCCTAGAAAGTTTTTGTGCCTATGTGAAGTCTGATTTTTTTTCCCCCCTTAGGTAGTGGTGGTGTGGGGGGAGGTAGGGAGCTGTTTATAAACTTTACAAGTGGTGTACTGATATTAAGTGATGCATTATCTGCATAATTAAAGTTGAAATTTTGAAAAAAACCCAGTTGGGTTTTTTCCAGTGGGCTTTTTCGAAAAAATCCACCCGGGTTTTTTCAGGTTGGGCAAAATCATAACAACCCTGGCGATGTGTGGGAAAAGCTCAGAAAAGCTACAGCAGTGTGACAAGCTTTTGATTACGATCAACATATCTCAATCAAAGTACGCACCTTGCGTGGGACCAATCGAAATCAGTCATCTGTTAATTAAAATGGTCCCTAAAAATAAAATGCCACAGATAATCTGAACCTCCATTTTCATAAGTTTTTAAACAGATAATCCATGGATTATCCACAGGAAATTACAGTAATTGGATGTTTAAAAAACCTCCAATTTTTACATAAAAAAGATCACTATTATAACAAAAAATGGGCAGTTTTGTTTGTTTGCCAGGAGAGCACAGCTTATGTCATCGGATGTGTCGTTCAGAGGTGTACATCCGACCTTTCTAGAGTTTCCCCACACAACTAGGTCTTCATCAGAAGGATGGGTCTTGAATATTCGGACCCCTTGTAAAGCGGCTGCTGGCGACATCAAGGGGACTTTTGGAAGAACAGATTACACAACATGTACATGGTGGCCTTCAGTGGTATGTCGGAGCTGAGCCCCTAATGTTCATAATCTAAGCCAATGTCTTAATCCTTGAGCATTTATGCCCCCCCCCCCCCCGAAAAAAAGAGCGAAAAGTGTCTATTATTAGAGGCTTTCAATGCTTCCAAAATTCAAAAGTATTTTAAAGCCGACTGCTTGTATAAAGGAAATGACCTGTTGAAATGTGTATCCGCTATTATAGGTTTTCACTGTGTTCACAAATCGAAGGATTTTGTATCTCAAGAGCATCACAGAAAAGGACCAGTTGAGAAAAGTTATAATAGAAATACTTTAAATTTGTAGTGCATATAGACACTATGATACAAGCACATACCCATAACGTGAGAATTTCCCCCCCCCCCCAACATTCAATGTCTCTAACAAATGATCAACGAATGACGACGAAGAGAAAAAGAAAGTAAGTTAGTAAAAAAAAAAAAAAAACAGCAATTAACAACCCAACTATTCGCGGATAGTATGTGGGAGTGAGAGAAAGTAACACCACACCGTGATCCAGTATCAATAACAGAAACATGCGTTTATGAAACGTGTACTATTTAAAACTAAATGGTAAAAGTAGTCTATAAGTGATAGTCACGTGAAAAGTAAGTAACCAGACACCATTAAGACTTAAAGATGACTGCAACTTTGACATCTGTATTAGAGATGAGTTTGGGCTCATTTTTTTAAGCCTGAGCCTGCCCGAGGCCGAGAACTTTTCAAATTTTAGCTAGATAAATGACATTCAATTCACTGATAGAATCCAATAAATTTTGCCGTTTGTGCAAATTAAAGACAAATATAGTTGCAAACTTTTGATGCACTTTCTAATTCTTTATATCCATGTTTATCAAATGATGTCCAATCTTATGACTAATTAAGCAATATAAGCCATCGTTCTGAAATACTCAAAGAGCTTCATGCACCTTCTTGGCACCCGTGCTGGGTTTTTTTTTTTTTTAAATAAGTACGCTTATTTTCCCCATGAATCACTTTTTAAAATCTGTTTCAAGGAGTGTGTTCAACAAAGGAGGAATTTTTCATGACCCCGAGCCCGAACGCAATCGTGAATTACAAAACCCAGGTTCGGGCTGAGTCCGTCTCATCTCTAATCTGTATACATTCTATTTTAACACAAAAATCAATATCCAAATTTGGAAACTTAAAGGAAAAAGAACAAAGCGATTATTGTAATGTACCCAAAAAGTTTTTTTTTTTTTTCTTTGTCCCTGTACCGGAAGCCCGCATTTTTAATCAGACCTCATCAAACCCCATCTTTCAAAAAAGTTCAGTCATGAATTCATTTGTTTGAAAAAACCTATTTTTAAAATCCGCCCAGACACAGCATTTGAACAGTACCTGACAGTCAAAATCCCGAATACCATTCAAAATCGAGAATACTATTCGAATAGTGAAACCGCGAATGCTGTTTGAATAGTATTAGCGATTTCTTTCCCTAGACAGGAAAACAGGAGGCCTAGGGGGCTGCACCCCCCAATTTGATATTTATCTTGCAATTGAAACTTAGTTAATAATTTGATACACAACCTCATAGTATGTGGTGCTGGAGGTGCTCCACCACTAGTCTGGCTAGGATTTTACTCCATGCAGACAGGAGACAAATCGGTCAGCTCGATGGATCTGTCTTTTCCTTTCTTGTTAAAAAGAACCAGATTAGCCCTTTTCCATACAGGAGGGAAAATGCCTTGCTCAAGGCATTTACTAAACAACAAGAACAGTTCCTCGTTAGCCTGAAAAGCTAACTGAACAATCGCTAGAGGTATCCTGTCCTGTCAGTGGCAGATTAATGCAAGTTTGTCAGGGGGGGGGGGTTACTTTGTCAGTGGGGGCAGTTAGTTAGAAGATTGACATATACATCCACTCTATGGAAGTAAAATAGGACCTTTTACATTAATTTCCCCTCCACCCCCCTTCAATCTGCCCTTGCATCCTGTCCTGGAGCTGTGCCCTTATTAAGCGTGCCCAGAGCTGCTTCTAGTTCCTTCATTTCTTTCCCTAGACAGGAAAACAGGAGGCCTAGGGGGCTGCACCCCCCAATTTGATATTTATCTTGCAATTGAAACTTAGTTAATAATTTGATACACAACCTCATAGTATGTGGTGCTGGAGGTGCTCCACCACTAGTCTGGCTAGGATTTTACTCCATGCAGACAGGAGACAAATCGGTCAGCTCGATGGATCTGTCTTTTCCTTTCTTGTTAAAAAGAACCAGATTAGCCCTTTTCCATACAGGAGGGAAAACGCCTTGCTCAAGGCATTTACTAAACAACAAGAACAGTTCCTCGTTAGCCTGAAAAGCTAACTGAACAATCGCTAGAGGTATCCTGTCCTGTCAGTGGCAGATTAATGCAAGTTTGTCAGGGGGGGTGGTTACTTTGTCAGTGGGGGCAGTTAGTTAGAAGATTGACATATACATCCACTCAATGGAAGTAAAATAGGACCTTTTACATTAATTTCCCCTCCACCCCCCTTCAATCTGCCCTTGCATCCTGTCCTGGAGCTGTGCCCTTATTAAGCGTGCCCAGAGCTGCTTCTAGTTCCTTCATTTCTTTCCCTAGACAGGAAAACAGGAGGCCTAGGGGGCTGCACCCCCCAATTTGATATTTATCTTGCAATTGAAACTTAGTTAATAATTTGATACACAACCTCATAGTATGTGGTGCTGGAGGTGCTCCACCACTAGTCTGGCTAGGATTTTACTCCATGCAGACAGGAGACAAATCGGTCAGCTCGATGGATCTGTCTTTTCCTTTCTTGTTAAAAAGAACCAGATTAGCCCTTTTCCATACAGGAGGGAAAATGCCTTGCTCAAGGCATTTACTAAACAACAAGAACAGTTCCTCGTTAGCCTGAAAAGCTAACTGAACAATCGCTAGAGGTATCCTGTCCTGTCAGTGGCAGATTAATGCAAGTTTGTCAGGGGGGGGGGTTACTTTGTCAGTGGGGGCAGTTAGTTAGAAGATTGACATATACATCCACTCTATGGAAGTAAAATAGGACCTTTTACATTAATTTCCCCTCCACCCCCCTTCAATCTGCCCTTGCATCCTGTCCTGGAGCTGTGCCCTTATTAAGCGTGCCCAGAGCTGCTTCTAGTTCCTTCATGGTGAATGGTGGATCGTCATCTGTGAGATTCGGCCTTGCCCCCCCCCCCCCTTGATCAAGCAGCTGTCTTACTTGGGAATGTAGAGCTTATTTAGCCTTATTCTCTTAGACTGCTCCAACCTTTCTTCACCAATGTGAAGGGTTGTGACAATTCTAAGATGGTCTGTACCCGTTTCAAGGTCGAACCAGGTGGTTAAAAAAAAATTGTTCTTATCAGTTATGGGCTCATCATGATTTTTTATAATCAAATTGTCATTTTCACCAATGCACTCGATGTCTTGGTATGATTCGAAATTCTTATCTGCATCTATTTCAGATGCCATTTTGCCAGTATTGACAAGGACAGCATTAAAGTGATTATCCAATCTCATATTTTTGAAAAAAAGATTGGAATTTTCCAAAAGTTTTATTGGCAATGCAATATCGTAATTTTTACCTTGCATGAGTTTACTAATCAGATTGACATGATTCAATACCTCATACCATAAGACAACAAAACAAAGAAATTTGAATTACTGTATTTGCATAAGCAGACCAGATGCTTCCTCTCTTACTGAACTGTCGATATCCTTGTCTTTGTAAATGCTAAGCAATGCATCACTTATTTGGTCAATTTGAAGCCTCAACAGCTTTACAGCATCAATACAACTTTACCATCTGGTGTCACTGAGAGACTTTAATGTTAGTTCTTTAACAGATTTTTAATGGAGCTGGAGGATTTTAAATCAAATAAGTATACTGCGCTTGTTGCCAGATATTCATAATACATAAAACACACATTCTATACATAAATACATAAAATTAAATTAAATTGTTTCATTAGGTTTTTTTCGAATAAATTCAGAAGCTCCACTGAGATTTTTTTTTCTCATTTTATTTAGGTAATTTTGCACCCCCTGGATTACTTTTACCCCGTGTCGGCGCATGGACTGATGGAGTGTTAGTCCGGCCCTGGCTACGGTTTTGCTGCACATGTGTACTTGTATGTCGAATCTGTTCCAACAAAATTCTCTTTGTGCTTTTTCATAAACTGTCCGTGTCTATGAAAAGGAGGGGGAGAAAGTATAATTTCATAAATCGCTTTCTTTTTAAATTTACAGCATATTAAGTAGTTAGAATGCAGCTTTTACATTATGGAAACATTAAAATCTTAATTAATTAATCACAGTTACTTAGAGTCAATAGCAGCAGAAAGTTTTTACTTGGGGGGGGGGCAGGTCAAGATCCACAATTTAGTAAGTAGGGAAATCTGAAGACCTGTAATTATTTTTTGTCCAGGGCCACTAAGACCCCAGGCACATCCCTGGTTTATAATTCTAAATCAACACAAATTATATATGTATGTAACTGTCTCAGTCTGCATCCAATCTTTTGGCAGAGATTTGAAAAATTGAAAATTTGAGTCAATTTATGTTCCATGTGTTGTTAATATTTTATCACCATTTTAAAAATTTAGTTCTAAAAGACAACACATTAAATTGGGGATTTTCTTTTCCTTTATATGCTTTCTTAAATATTAAATATCCACAGAAATTGAGCTTGATTGAAATTAGATGTTTAACTAACCCAGAATTAAAAAGAAACAAATAACAGTATGTTTAAATAATATAGAAGCTTTCATGTATTGCTTATATTCTAACAAAATAGCATGAAAATAGACATGTTTCCTGCTAACACCGAAGAAATGTTATGTCTGTATTCAGAATTTGGTTTCTAAGGAACTATTAAACAAACAGGATTTATACAGATTTCAAAGCTTCTGTTTTCCTGACTTCTACTGCACATAAGTTTTTTTTTCTTGACTTTTTATATTGCATGCTTTTGTGGACTTCATACTTTATTTATTTTCAGTGTTACTTAGTTTATTTCAAAACTTACACATTTTGAAATTTTATTTATTATAAAATCCTGATTATTGCAAATTCAAAATCAGTTAAATTAGGGAGAGGGCCTTATAATTCCCCCCTCTTTCACTACCCCGGTGATGACATCACAGCTGCCGTTTGTGATAATGTCACAATTTGTAGCAGTGGAAACCACTGGGAATGCATTTTGTCCTCTGTCCAAACAATTGGATTGGGAGTAGGGGGGCTTATAATCGGAATTTTACAGTAAACAGTACATGATAAATATATTTATAAAAAAATTTTATTTGACAATACTTCAAAAAGTATGCTTTTTAATAATTTAAAGATTAAGTATATTTCAATGAAACAAGGTATGTTTAAATATGACACATAACATATTTTGAAAAAATTTTTTAAGTTTAGAAAAGAAAGTGAAAATAATTTCTACAACTTATCAAAATTAGAAATTATGTGTTAAAATTAGAAATTATGAGTTGGAAATTTTTACAAAACCCAAGTTTTGAATTAAAATGAGTGATATGAAAGTTTAGATTTCAAGAAATAGTTTGTTTTAAAAATATATGATAAATCAAAGAAATTTTGTTCATTTCCTTCAGTGATTTGCCAACTAAGCAGTATTAATCAAACAGAAATTACAACTTTCCTTAAAATATAACATTTTAAAATCTTCGTTTAAATTAAGTACATAAACTGGTAAAATAATCCACTTGAAATAATTTTAAAGTGAGGGTTTTTCTCTCCAGGCAACTCAAAAAATCAAGGTATAGGTACAGTTAAAAATTTTGCAGTTCTTGTATTTTAATGTAAATTTCAATATTAAAGGATTCTGCTTCAAGTTTTAATTGCTTCTTTTTTAGCTTCAGCTCTTTCATTTCAAACTCTAGTTTCGTTTTTTTTTTTTTAAAAAAAGCTTTTTGTTTTCTTCATCTAACTTTGACTTATAAATAATGTCTAAAAGCTCTTGATATCTTTGACAAGCTCCTCCGACATAAGTTTTTTTTTTTTTGTCAATATTAATATGTTGTATTCCTCTTGCCTAGTAGATAGCATCATAAGCATGCCTTTTACTTATAACTGTTTATTCATGCATGTTTTCAATTGATAAAGACTTATTAATCATAAAACCACTTTCCACAGAAGCATTGGCATGGGACAAAATGAAGCATATTTTCATTAAATGCTATAGTTCTGTATATTTGAAATTATTTGTGAGAAAACTTGCTTAAAATCTGTCAACACCTTGCTTTTTAAGAACAGAAAAATTAATTTAGAAGTTTTCCTTCAATTCATTCTTGCTGGAAGAACACAATGTATGACTATCTGCTGAATCAAGAGCAGATAATTTTATAACACATACATCATATTTAACACATCATCATTTGGCTTCTTCAGGAAACTGATTACTGAATACTGTGATGATCATAGTTTTAAATTTTTGATATGAGTTGGCTTTGTGGCATGGGAACAGATTGCTTCCCCGTATGGCTCAATTTAAAACTTTTACAACAAACTTTTGCAATATGGTTTATGAGAGTCATCTGGAACATCTGATAACCATGATGAAATATGTGGATACAAAGCAGCATCCAACTATTGATAATTAAATAGTTTTTGTTTGCCATATCTGATATATAGTCACTAATCCAAAAAATAAATAACTAGTGCACAAGCACATATATAAATAAGGCATGTTCACTGAAGAATTCACAATCTGATCTTACATTGCAGTACATCAGAAATGCACGTATACACTGCAAGATAGAAAATTTTTCTTCAATTCACATCTCCGGTGTACATGAAATTGATCATGATGCAATGAAAAGATATCATGGTTTAATGCTCATAAGCAAATTTCCCAAGATAAGACCCTTTCTTGCTACTATGACCTTGTTGTTATGTAGTGATCACCATAGGCCAAAACAAGATCTGGACTTCTTAATCTGAGAAGTGCTGTTTCAAATTCATATTCAAGCTGGTCCAGTGGTAGTCGAATCTCTGAATCAAAATCAAAAGTTCCACGAAAAGAAGCACAGGCTACTTAAAATATAAACTGATTTATTAACAGGAATACAATTTAACAAAAATCCATCACCACAAAATCAAAATCAGATAATCGAATACGGTCCAGCCAACCAACCCGTCAAACTTTTCGAGACTGAAGAATGAATATCAGTTCAATTATCCAGCAAGAAGGAATCACGCCATCTACATTTGTTAATTTAAACTCATTTGCAATGCTCCCCACTGTGAACTCTGCTGAGTTCAGAAAAGTGAATTAAATCCATGAATTTTTCTGTTGCAAATAAAATGAATTCCAAATTAAAAAAATTTAAAGATAACTCTACAACTAATCTTACAAGTGTATTAATGAATCCTCAAAACACACAATTCAATTCATACAATCGATACTTAAAAATGTTAATACCAGGAATTAAAACTTGATTAAACTAAAATTTATATTCAAGTTTGCATTAAAACTGAGCTAATTAAAATAAATAATTAGCATTTAAATTTAGTTTAAGATAACTGACTTTAAGAACTCAACTTAGTCCAATGAATTCAATCTATTAATTTTAATTAAAAGCATCTCAAGCAATTTTTTTTTTCTGTAAAGTTCCAATGGATACAGGTGCTGGACCGAACGTCTTATAACACCTGTAGGAGTTTTGAGCTCTCAGGCTCGCACTTTCTGATCACATCCATAATGTACTTTCACAATTTTTCCCAATTTCCACAAAAGTTTTGCCTTGTTGACCCCCTCAATCAACACAATATCCCCGTCTTTCAAATTTTCGTATGGATTGGAAGTTTTCAATTGGTGTGCATTTCTAAGCTCTAATAGGTAATTCTGTTTCCACCTAGTCCACAGTTGTTTCCCTAACAGGTCCTGGTATCTTTTTCATTTTGTCCAGACGTCTTGCCTGAGCTTTCAATTATTTCAGAAAACATTACAGGAAATATTGAATGTTTGCATCCAAAATTTAAAAAATGAGTTGGTGTTAATGATTGCGGTGTATCAATTTCATTATATACATGTGTTAATGGATGTGAATTCAGGACCGCCTCTACTTCTAAAACAGTAGACATTTCTTCAAAGCTTAACAGAGCTCTTCCAAGAATTTTTCTTATACACACCTTCATGGATTGTACGAGTCTTTCATAAAACCCTCTCCACCAAGTGGCACATTCAACAATATACTTCCAAACAATTCCTTCTTTAGCAATAAAATTTTTGAATGCTTCATCATTTAAAATTTTTGAATATCAATGAATCTCTTTTTCACTTCATTTAAAAGTTTTGGCATTGTCAGAGTAAATCACTTGACAATTACCTCAACGCGACGTAAATCTCCTGAATGCCAGAAAGAAGCAATGTGTCGTCATATTCATAACCAGCTCCAAATGCAAGGCTCTTGTTACAGCACACGTAAATAGTACGATATAGGATTTGTGCATATCTTGAAGATTTTTGACGTACACTGAACGAATAAAATCGATCCTGCAAACAGAAAAGGTGGGAATTTCAGCCACTCTATCCTCAATAGCTGAGATGTCAATTGATTGGCAGGTTTAGCTGAGTATTTCTGACATATAAGACATTTTCCAGACATTGGGATCCAAAATCTAGCTCAAATTTGGGCCAGTGTTGCCGAAGTCCATCCATGTATAATATTATTATGCTCCTGCTTGACAATCAGTTCAGTTAAGTAAGAATTCTTAGGGAGTATAATTGGGTGTTTTTCTTCAACTGTAAGGGTTGAATAATCCAGCCGTCCTCCAAGTCGACCTTCTTCATTGAAAAAGGGAGCGAAATTAAATAAAGGGCTAACTTTCTTAATTGATTTCTTTTTTATTAGATCATTAACTTTGGGGAAAAAATTCACTTTGTTCAGCTTTAACCGAATAAAGCTTTGTGCTCTCAAGCTCTTCCGTTGTCAAGACTGCATTTGTTGCCTTTCCAGTTCTTTTCAACTTTAGTACGAAGTACTTTATCAAAGCAGTGACCCTCAGGAGTCCTCTTAAGTTACTAAACCTTGAAAGATCAAACAAATTTTTTTCTAACTGTACTAAAACATTCAAATTGACAGACGACATTATTGGTCTTTTTCATTTCTAACATCTGATCATGTGCGCCGATCTCTCCTTTAGATATCGGCCATTAATTTGAGCAAAATCTAAGCCACTCTGGGCCATAGAGCCCATTTGAACTGTTAGGCAACTCAGATGCTCGTATACCTCTCGTGATCAAATCTGCGATGTTTTCCTTTCCTGGCAATGGTTCCAATTTAATGGCACAGACAAAGCTTGAATCTCTTACTGTCTGTTTCTAAGAAATGTTTTAAATTTCAGTGGAGATCCTCTTACCCAAAAGAACATAATCTTGGAGTCTGTCCAAAAATAATGCGAAAGATTCATCTTAAAAACTTGTTTGATGCGGTTGCTTAGTCCGACAGCCAATAGGGCACTCATTAGCTCCAACCTGGACAAAGAAAGCATTTTCAAAGGGGCTACTCTATTTTTTGGATACCACAAACATTATATAAACCTGTCCTTCCTTTAAAAGGATTCTTAAGTACGCAACCACACCAAACGACCTGGGGCTTGTATCTGCAAAACAATGTAAATCCATTCTTTCCACGTCTTGATAAAATAGGTTATGCAAATAATATCGTGGCACGGAATAACCATTTAAATCAGTAACATCTTCACACCATCTCTTCTAAATTGATGTTAAATGATCTGATTGGTGTTAAAAGTCATATTCCAACCTATTTCATATTTCCAAACTTGCTGGATCAAATATTTAACTGTCAAAGTAAACGGCCTAAGAATATGAAGGGGATCAAATATTCTACCGACAGCCTGCAGCAAATAATATTTAGTATCAATTCGTCTAGAAAGAAACGTCATTACGGTTGTATATCAAAATAGAGTGAATCCTCGTCACAATTCCTCGATACTTGCAATACCTTGCACGGATTATTTTTTCTTTCAGACACTACTTCCATGTCTTCCGAAACAATCCCCACCTCTTTCCACCATTCACAGAGTTCTTTGGAATTGGTCTGCCATTAGTGTAATTTCATAGACGCACTTTCAAAAATTTTTATACACTCCAATGAAGAGGTAAGTGCTTCTTCAGCTGTTTTATCTCTGTCAATGATGTCATCCACATATATCCTTGCATTCAGAAATTTGATGGTTTTTGGAAATTCATCTCTATATTTATTAATATGATGTTTGATAGTTGAAGCTAATATCCAAGGACTGCTGCTTATTCCAAGCAATACCCTCATAAACCGATAAATTTTAGGTACTTGCGAATTACATTCTGGATCTTCAGAGATGAAAAACCGCAAAACATCTCTATCCTTCTTGTCTACTTCTATCTGCAGAAAGGTCTGAGTGATATCAATAATATAAGCAATAGGATTAAGACGAAAATACATCAATTCAGATGTCGGGATACAGATGTGACCCTGAGTGCAAACAGTCATTTAAGGACAACTGACCATAATTGTGCGAGGAGGCGTTGAACACAATGTGTAGCTTACTAGTAACTCTATCCTCTTTCAAAACTTCTCTATGAGGCAAATAAAAGACAACTTGATTCTTCTTGGGTTGCTTATTTTCATGGACAATTTCAATAATATTTTGTTTTAAATAATCTCGCAAGACTTCTCGGAACGAGCAAAAGAGATTAGGATTATTACGTAAACGATTCATCAAGTAGAAAAACCTTTTCTCTGCAACTCTTATTGTCAGCTAAAGAATCTAAAGTCATCCTTTCATGGAAGTTTAACCTTGTATCTAGAGCAACCATATTTTATTTTGGATTAAAATTTTCTCATTAAAGTGTTATCAAAGTTGTCAGTGATTTGAGAGTCAGAGTTAATTCCAATACTTTCCAATTCCCAAAACTTTTTTTAGTTGATCAGAAATTAAGCTTTCCTTTGTTAACACACCGAGTGTTATAAAGGAGTTACATTCAACCCTCCCCCAGTATCACCCTCCCCCTGAAAGCTCCAACCAAAAATTGTTTCAATTACCACTAAGTTCTTACTTAAATGTTTTATTTTTCCAGATACAATATTGTAGTAGTAATCCGCTCCTATTAAAACAGTTACACCTTCCTTATGATCATAATCATGAGCCAATTGTAGGCCTTTAAAATGGCTCTGTACAATAGATTTTGTAATTATTGGGGGTGAAATATCGGAAACAGAAATGTTATCAGTGACTAATGCTTCAATTTCTATTTCTGAAACTGGTATTTCTCTATTTTTTAGCTTAACCTTGGCTATTTCAAATGTCTTCTCAATAGGAGTTTCATGACCAAAGGTAAATACTGAAAGTGGTTTCTTTACAACAACAGGAAAACCCAGTTTATCAGATATTTTCTTAGCTATGAAGGACCTCATGCTACCATTATCCAAAAGAAGATGAGCAGGCTCTAAGTGGTTCTGAAATAGAATTTCTGCAGCACAAGTTTGCAACGAAATTGTATTACTACTGGTGGAATCTGAAACCGTAGAAAAAACCTGGGAGTTACTTAGTTTTTTCCTTGCTATTGCTTGGATTTACAATCAGCAATATAGCAAATGGCACGATTATGCTTCCCCCTATATTCTGTACATGTCATTTCCTTTTTCACACAGTCCCTAATTTGATGTTTAATTCCGAGACACAAAAAACATCATCCTAATCTAAGAAGGACCCTTTTCTACTCCTCAACATTAAAATTTTCACACAACTCAGAATTATGTTCATTTTCGCAAAAACTACATTTGTTAAAAATATCAATATTAGCAGGCTATTTACTAGACTTAACAAATGTGATGAATTCATGAGCAGAACTATAATTCTTTAATTCACTTTTAACTGGTCGATAACTAGGTGTTCTCGATCCAACGGGAGGGAGTCCTGATTTGTGAGAGGAGGGAGAGGCAGAATACTGTGTTATCAATTTAGTAGTCGTAGTTGAGAGACAAGATGTCTTCTCACGGGACTGCACTTCTTTTTTAAGGAACTCCAGGAATTTTTCGACATCAGATAAAGCTAATTCCTGCAGGTTTGTGCGATTGTACTCTAAACTAATATCACAAGGAATGATTTTCAGCAAAATAGGAATCAGCATACTACTATAACTTGCAGAAGAAACCAAAAGAGCTAAAAGGCTTTGAACCTGTATTTCAATTTCATCATATAATATTCTTAATTTAACAACCTCATTTGAATATTAGCAAGTTTGAGTGTTTAGGCTGATTAATTTTTATTTTTTACCAACTATGCTAGAGCTGGGGATCGATCCCAGGACTGTCGCTTAGCGTGCAGATGCTCTACCACTGAGCTACTCTGGGAAGATTCCCAGATGAAATTTCTCGCATTAGAACCATTGGTAATATCATCTTTCTCTGCAAACCACAGATGGAACAGATGAACCAATTAATTCGCGACAACTCCATTTACACCACGGTAATTATACATATTTTTAGAAAGTAATTCTATCAACTTTCAAGTATATTAGGCAATTTGGAGTGTTTAGGCGATTAATTTTTATTTTTTACGAACTATGCAAAAAATTCCAGAGCTGGAGATCGAACCCAAGACTGCCGCTTAATGGAGTTGTCGCGAATTAATTGGTTCATCTGTTCCGTCTGTGGTTTGCAGAGAAAGATGATATTGCCAACGGTTCTAATGTAAGAAATTTCATCTGGGAATCGTCCTAGAATAGCTCAGTGGTAGAACATCCGCATGTTAAGCGGCAGTCCTGGATTCAATCACCAGCTCTGGAATTTTCCGTATAGTTCGAAAAAAAAAAAAAAAAATTAAACACTATTTTCAAATCTTCAATTACACAACTATTGTATATCTCAAGCAGCTTCAAAAAAATATTTTCGTGAAACAATCTTACCGAACAGCAGGTTCAATTTCACTAGAATTCATTTTATTACAATCACCATTTCATCAATCCTCCCGCCGGCAAGTTGAACCAGAGGCCAATGCACCATTTTTCAAACTCACATTCAAGCTGGTTCAGTGGTAGTCAAATCTCTGTATCAAAGTCAAAAGTTCCACGAAAAGAAGCACAGGCTACTTAACATATAAACTGAACATAGGGAACAATAGGAACACAATCTATCACCACAAAATCAAAATCAGATAATCGAGCACGGTCCAGCCAACTAAACCGTCAAACTTTTTCGAGACTGAAGAATGAATATCAGTTCAATTATCCCACGCGAAGGAATCATGCCATCTACATTTGTTAATTTAAACTAATTTACAAGAAGTGCAGACCACCCTCGGAAGGGAGAAGCAGAAGTGAGGGGGGGGGGATGAGATTGTGGATGGAGTGAAGTATGTTCCTCCCTCCACAGTAACTCTTCTATGCAATAGGCTGAGAACACAAGCTGATTTCTACCAGTTTCTGGTATTGCACTTTTAATCTGGAAGAGAAATAGAGGAGACAGACTCTGTGTTGTGCAAGGAACACATGGGAGATTGATAAGCAGACAAAGATTACAATGGGAAATGTAGATTGACTGCTTTGCACAAGCAATCTTGGCTGAAAAGATAAGAGTTACTTTTTGGTCCAAACTCTAACTAATGAGTTGAATTTCATCACAAAATCTGATTTTTTCCTTCAATTCCTTTGAGTTTATTAGACTTTGAGCAAAATTAATTTCCCTGACATTCTAGGTCTGTAGAAACCCTGTTAAAATAGAACTATAAATATGTAAGTTTTACAAGCTGCAACCTCCCTCCCCAGAACAAAAATTCTAGATGCCTCTGAAGGTGACAGTGGTAAATTTACTTTAAAAACTCATATTTATTTAGATAAAGGTTATAAAAAATAGGCTGCCAGGTAAGAGTTATAAAAATTTATAAATCTTAATTATTTGCACTAAAATAGAACAAGAGAAAACAAAATTAATTTACCTTTTAAGCTTTTAATTCTGTTTGAAGAAAGGTATAAGGAATGAATATTCCCCAATCTAGTATGTAGATAATCCAAATCTTCAATCTTATTATTTGACAGATTTATACATGATAAATCAGACAATGTTTCAAGATTTTCAATGACCTCAATGTCATTATAGCTCAAATCAAGGTAAGTAACTGAAGGCAATAATTTCTAGAGAAAAAAAAATTAAAAAAATGTATTTTATAAACTGATAGTTAAATAAAATATAATCAAAAATACTTGACATATTTGTTTTAAAAGGTATTCTTACTATGGAGGAATCAATTCTTTCAAGAGAATTATGACTGAAATTTGCATAAGTAATATATTGCCACACAGGCCAGCTTTGAAAAGGAGGGCTGCTTGGTGACCAGTGCAAAATTCCACAAAGTAAAAAAGATGAAATTTCTTTTAAGGACTTGTGTATAATTAAAGTTTTCAGCCTTTTTCTTAATACATCTACAGAGATCAACTTTTCATACAGGCTACATTGATTAATCTATAGAAAAAAATAAAAACAATTTGAATTGATATTCTCATATCATACACAAAAAGAAGCTTAAAACATTTTACATAACATTACAATAATTACATTTCTTATGCACACTTTAAGAATAATTGAACAAAAGTTTGTCATCTTTAACTAAATTTATAGTAAAAAATTAGCGATAGCCCCGGCATGATTGGAGGTGATGGTGCTAAATGAGCTGTTAGATAACCAACATGCCTCCTTCATTTTTCCCTGTTCTTAAACTAAAAATTCTAACTTTTTGAGTGAAAAACAGTTTATCTTCTCTTTAAGCATTCCAAAATCAATAGTACACGAAGGACTGTGACCATATTGTTATGAATTTCTGCCATTTAACTGTTAAAAATAGTTTCAAAATAGTAAAAAATAGTTTAATAGTTATAGTTTAAATTAAATAGTTAAATTTTAACAAACCTCAAATAGTTAAATTTTGCATTTTGTTGAATCAAAATCATTCAACTAGAATGCAAGATATGAAGTTTTAGGTTTCCCTATTGGTTTACATAGGGTTTTCTAGAAATCATGAGAAATTTTGGTCCTAGACCTTAGCTAACCTCACTTTTAGGGACTTATTTTTGGTGCCAAATTTGGCAAAATTTCACCAAACTTCGTGACATTTAGGACATCTGGTACAATTTTTCCAATGGGGCCTGTATAGAAGTTTTTCCTGCATTAACATCACATAATATCACACCTTGTATTATTACTCTTCTAAGATGTAATCAAAAGGCGATTGTTTGGGGTCTTTCTACACATCCTGATTTTTCTAGAAAGTATGTCGGTGGGTATAAAAAGGCAGACAGACTGGGGAATTCAAGTTAGCATTCATCGAGCTTCTGATGAGTTAGTTGGCTGCATTGTTCTATGAATTGTGCTATTGAAAGCTATAGTTTGCTCGCTTTTTGAAGCTTCGTTTTTAAGTGCTGTGTATAAATTCTTCATTGCTTAATCTTGAGGCACTCTTTACGATTTCCCTCATAAGTTTCCACTGAATTTTTGCCTGTGGAAGTGTTTTATTTTGTGTGAGAATTCCAGCATTTGTGAAAGCTTTGGTACTGAGTGGACTGCTATAAACAAGCTACTGGCTGTTAGTGCCTGTGAATTTTGTACAGTTGATTGTTCGACGAAGTTCTAAATGCAATAAAGTTCATGTTCCATCTTGACAAGTGGACTCTTTACCAGAATTTTCTACATCTACTGGACTTTAGAACGACGAACCCAAGAAACTAGTAGAATTCTCTGCAACATTTGGTGTCAGAATTGGGATTCTAAAGAAAGACTTTAATTCACTATATGGTGTGGACAAGAAAAATGGAGGACCTTAGAAAACTGATATGATGAAGGAGATGAAATCCAGACATGAAGAGATGAAAACTGCACAAGAAAAGATAGAAGCCGGAAAAGAAGAAATGAAAGCCACACGCAATGAGGTGAAAGCCAGGGCCTTATTATTGCATGGGCAAATTGGGACTTTGCCCAGGGCCCCCCGGCTAGAAAGAGCCCCCAATTTCAAATATTTTTCTGAATTTTTTTTTTTATATCAAAATTTTATGAAAAATGAAACAAATTTCACAGATGGGGCCTCCAAATTCATCAATGCCCGGGACCCCTGTTGGTCATAATCAGGCTCTGATGAAAGCCGGATCGGGAAATATGAAATCCACACATGATGATGAAATCGGGACAGGAGAAGAAAACAGAAGTTGGATTGGAAGAGTTTAAAAAGCTACACATGATGAAGTGAAAACTGGATTGGAAGAGATAAAAGTCGTGCACAGCGATGTGAAAACCGGATTGGAAGAATTAAGACCTGCGCATAACAAGTTGAAATCCAGACTGGAGGAGAAAATACAAACAAATAAAAATAATATGGAGAAAAGAATGTCACTCCTAGAAGAAAATCAAGCGAGAAATGTGAAAGAATCATGAGAAGATTTTAAGAAGAAAATTGAAGAAAAACTGGACATTCTCGTGAAGCTGGGAAAGTTACTAGGAAACATCAAGCTGTCATCCTGCTGCCCAGTAGTGAAAACTTATGATGGAAAGACTTCCTGGAAAGTGTACATGACCGAATTTTTAATTGTTGCCAAAGCCAATGGTAGGGACAACTCAGAGAAAGCGAACCAACTGGCTGCTTTTCTTAGCGAAGACACAATAAATGTATTACAAACTATTGGAGATATGAAGATTGGAGATTTTAATGCCATTGCCAGTACCTTGGAGCTCAAATTCAGGGAGAAGTGACAGAAAGAATATAGCAGAATCCAAGACCTGGAGAGACCCTTCAGGAGGTGGGCTGTGAGAAAACATCGGCATTCTGTTGAAGTGGTCACGGTCCAAGAGCATGCTGATACAGACACTGAGAGCCAGTGGCAGGGTAAGAAAAAAATTAACAGTGTTCAAAGCCAGTTTTGCGAGGCCCCCCCACCCTATTATTTTAAGTAGCAACTTTAGAGAGGGGGAGGGGTTCGTTTGAAAAGCTGTTTGTAACCCTTTTTTGTTATATTAAACAAAATAAGCACTAATAAATGTTGTACTGATAACTTATTTGATTTTTAAAAATATGGAGTGACTACACTCAACTTTCCGTGCACTTGATATCAAGCGTTTAAATAAATTTCACTCAACTCAATCAGATCTAGTGTATAGGCTGCAATGCATAAGAATACTTTTTTGTAGCCCTGCAAAAAACTAATGTGTACACTCACTAAAATTTAAGCAGTATGTAAGACAGTGACGTATAATATACTTACCTAATTTGATGTCAATCAAATGCACCATTTAGACACTAGCTCACTTTAAAAGATTTGCATTCTTAAGCCGTAATATATAAGAATTACTTCTTGCAAGACTGTGAACAAACTGTCAGCTCTACACATACAAAAATCTATGTAGACAATGAGACCATGACTTATAATATACATACCCAATTTGAGCTGAATCGAATGCAGCCTACAGACACTAGCTCACTTTCAGGAATTTCTGTACATGGGCCATAATGTAAAAGAGCACTCATTTGTTGCCCTGTCAAAAAACTATAAGTCCTATACACAGCAAAATCTATACATGTTGTGTGACGATGACCTACAATATATATGAGCAATTTGAACTTCTTCGAATGTACCATTTAGACACTAGCTCATTTTAAACTATTTATGTCCAAAGGCTGTAATGTATATGAATTATTTTTTGCAATCCCATGAACAAAATAGTGTTGCAGAAAACTCTGCTTGATACTTGGGTTTGTTGTTCTAAAGTCCAGTATGTGTAGGAAGTTCTAGAAAAGTCCATTTGTCCGGATGGAACTTGAAAATTTTTGCTTTTGAACTTCATCGAACAATCAGCTGTACAAAATTCACTGACACTAATGGCAAGTAGCGTGCAGTCCGCTTAGTACAGAAGCTTCCAGAGATGCTGTAATTCACACACAAAATAAAACAGTACTACAAACTAAAATTCAGTGGAAATACTTGAGGAAAATCAGAAATAATTTCTCAATTCACACCAGCATTCGTCAACAAGCTTCTCGAATCAATCAAAATATTGCTTACAATAGCTTAATTTCAGGCAAATAAAGTGAACAGAACGGATATCTGTTTCGCTCACAGTCTACAGCAGGGGTGCCCAACCCAAATCGGTTGGTGGGCCAAGTAAAAATTTACTAAACTGAGGTGGGCCACACATATCAAAATAAAGCAAGAAACATAGGCGTAACTTACTATGGGCAAGAGGGGGCAATTGTCTCCCCTAGACTTTTTGTGGCCCCTAATGTGCCGCACATTGGGCATGCCTTGTCTACAGCAAGACTGACTTTACTGGGGCAGTGTGCTGTCATATTTATAGGTGTCACAGAAGCTGGGAGAAATTTCTTAAGAAAGGTTCCCTTTAAAGTGAAAGTTTTGATTACGTCATAGGAATACAGTTGAATCATTAGGCTATTATACAATCAAGGCATGGAAACAAACATTAGAGGCCCTATTGGTAAAATCATGCATATGTCCCAAATATCGCCAAGCTTGGGGACTTTTTGGCAAAAAATTGCCAAATTTAGAGCCAAAAAAACTCCCCAAAAGTGATGTTAGCTAAGATCTAGCATTAATATTTCTAGAGATTTTTAGGAAACCCTATGTTAATCAATGGAGATATCCAAAACTCCATATCTCCAGTTCTAGTTAACCGATTTTGATGCAACAAAATTCAAAATTTAATTATTTGATGCGTAGAATACGAATTACTAATTTAGCTCCCAGAAAAGCGGGTTGTCCCAAAATTTCGTAATACTATCAACTCCACACATACCAAAATCTATGCAAATCATGTAACAGTGGCCTATTATTGACATGTCCAATTTGTACTCAATGGATTGCACCGTTTAGAAGCTAGCACACTTTCATGAATTTCCGTCCATTGACCATAATGTAAAATAAATCTTTTTTGCAGCCCTGTAAAAAAACTATAAATCCTATACTCGCCAAAATCAATACTGATCTTGCAACGGTGACCTATAATATACATACCAAGTTTGAGCTCAATCAAATGCACCATTTAAACACTAGTGCGCTTTCAAGAATTTCTGCCCATAGGCCATACTATAAAAGAAATCTTTGTTGTAGCCTTTGTTGTAAAAAAAACTGTAAGTCCTATAGACACCAAAATCGTTTACCAGTTGTGAACGATGACCTATAATATGCATACCGAGTTTGAGCTCAATCGAATGCACCACTTAGGAGCTATCGTGCTCATTCAACTCACTCGCTCGCACACACGCACGCATCTCATAAAAATAGTACAAATTATCTCAGAACACCTCAAAACGTGTAAATACACCAAAATCTCGAAGTCGAATTTTTTTATGATTACACTACTTTCCTTACATTATACAAGTTCGGAAAGTAAAAATGACAATCTATTCATTTAAATACAGTAGAGCGCCGAAAATCCGGACGCCTAAAAACCGGAAATTTTTTGGATTTCAGTTTTTTCCCTTCCCTCAAAAAAAAAAAATAAAAAATAGATAAACTACAGGATGCTCAAGCATTAGACTAGTTTGTTATCATAACAATAGCGTCAATATATATATATATATATATATATACACGCACACACACACACACACATATATATATATATATAGTATAGTATATATATATATATATATATATATATATATATATATATCCAAAACCTCAGGATAAAATCTAACTCGTGACCTAACTTTCCTTCTTTGCATTCCAAAGATTTAACTGTTATTTCTAAACAGAAACGCAAAAAGGGGGTGGAGACACTTCCTGTTAGTGTAAAGCATTTAAGCTTTAATAATCGGTAGATATATTATTTTTAATTTAATGTTATTCTTTCTAAGGAGGCAAAAAAATTAATTAAACTCTTTATAACATCATTCAAGTCTGCAGTAAAAACATACATTAGCGTAAATACCATTGGAAGCCTTGTTTAAAAAAACGCATAAATAAAAATATCAGTAAGCACGTGCAATGAAGACAAGAATGTAACAACTTGTTTGGAAAGCGAAAGCTCCAGTCACAGACAAACCGGCTTCAGTCACTCCGGTGAAGGGGGGGAACGTCTGCGCACCCACAATCAGTGTTTTAGTGCATGGGATGGTGATAAAAATTGCTGTTATATCTTTTTATCCTTTGATACTGGAAGATTTTTTTTTATTTTAAGTTGTGACTACGTTCACGTTATTGAGCAAGCAATATATATGTGGCAATTTAGTAGGGCGCCTTTTTTTTTTTTTTTTTTTTTTTTTAAGTGAATTCAATAGAACAATTTCTACAGTACAACCTACGGATCGCGGCGATTTCGAAAAACGTTATAAAAATACATAGTTCACGGCGAGACCCCGTAATCCATGACGTAGCCGCTACTTTTTTTTTTTTTTTTTTTAATGACCAATATTCCGGAAAATCCGAGAATCCGGAATCGCCGTAGTCCCGTCCATTCCGGATTTTCGGCTTTGTACTGTATGAGTATATTTCAGGGTCGTATCCTGAAAATAATTTTGGAGAGGGTCCGACATTTCGGGTGGGAGGGTTCTGACTTATTGAATATCATTATATATAAATAACTCTCACACATATATAAATATATATACAGATAGAGGTCTGCGGTGCACGGAAATTCTCGGCGGCGGCGCGCCGGGGTAAATAAATCCAAAGAATTTAATATTCCTTGGCGGCCCGGTACTATTTGATCCGAGGACCGGGACCGGTCCGTGGCCCGTGGGTTGTGGATCAATGGCTTAAGTAATAAGTGAAATATTAAGAAATTAAGAATTAATGAAAGATTTATTTCAAATTTTAAATAAAGATATGATTTAAGTTTGAAGGGGGGGGGGATGACGATTGCTCTGTAAAAATTTATGAAAATGGCTATTTTTATGATTTTTTTTCCAGTTTACCACTAATGATAGAAATGCAACTTGCGTTTCAAACAATGAAGTCCTCTTTTAACTTTATCTGCCTCTTTTCAAGTCAATATTGATAAAATTTAATTTTTCAAATTTTTTTTTTTTAATTTGATATTCTTAATTGGAAACATTGGCCAGTAAAAGGTTAAGAAGAATCAAAAAAAAAAAATAAGCAGTTTAAAGTTTAGGTACGATTTTTTTTTTTTTTTAAAGTTTTGCAGCCGATTGTATGCTGCGGCATACAATCGATTGTCGGCGTGCAGGCCTAGACCTCAGCGGCGTGGACGTGGTACAAATGCCCGGCGGCCGCCGCATAGCGCGGCGGCGCAGACCTCTATATACATAGGGTATTCACACATTTTTGTAACGATTTTGCAAAGATATATATAGAAATAAATATAAGAATTTTAATTTCTAATGTGTTCAATCTGATAGCCCTTTCTTTGAACTATCATATTACATCTTGATTTCCAAGATAAAAGTCCTTTTCTTAAAACATCAAGGGTGATATTGATTCACTCTTCCTTCACAATCTTCCAGAGTCCACCCTATGTTTTGGGATGCCGCTTATAAAGAGCTTGTTTTAAAAGTCCAAATGCACAGTAATCCATAGGAGACACGTCAGAGGACTTGGGTGGGATGCATTTAAAGGGAATAGCTTCAATTCCAGTTTCATTTCTCTTTTTATCAAAAACTAGAGCAGTAGATTTAGAGGTATGGCTTGGAGCTTTATCCTTATGGAACTTAACACAGTGAAGAATTTGGATAAAGAGATGGAATTTCTTCTTTAAAAATAGGTGTTAAAACGTACTTCTGATAGTAATCCGAATTAATTTTGACATTTTTTTTCTACTTTCCTAATCGTAAGTTTTCCGTTATAAGAAAATCTAGTAATAACCATAAAACCTTTAGAAAACCTTCCCTTGTTTTCTTTTCTTACTTGTTAAGTCTTTTTCTCCTCTTTTTGCGGTAGTAAATTGACCTTTTTCTATTCCAGTCAGATAAATATGTATCCAAGCTTCATCAACTGTAACTACATATTTCCATTTTTTACCTGCCAAATAATTTTCATACAATGTTGCTTGAACATAAGAAGACACGTCACAACTTTCTTGAACTTATTTATTGGACGACACAAAACATCACATCGCATGCAGAACAATTGAACATTAAAAATACTATCGCCAACTCAGGGCGAACTAACTTCAAAAACTCAGCTTTAATTAAAATATATTTCATAAAGGCAAAATAATTCCACAAAAGCAACAAATAATTATGCATGAATCAAATTGCCGCCAACATTACCGGGCGAACTGAACACACGAGCTGAAGGCGAAACTCCACCTCCAATTTAAATCACTTTAGTAAGCAACACCGGAATTCACTTCCTATCCAAAAATAGAAAATAAGTGCTACCTAACCAGCCATTGCTTAGTGCTGGCATCTGTACTCTAAGTACATAACAACCGAATGCAGTCCAACAGGATTGTGCAGGAACATACTCCCACCCATCAAGAAGTCATTCTTGATGAGAAGGTATTAAACAAAGTTTAACAATTGGCCTTTTAAATAAACCCCTAGCAGTTTTTATTGTTACCACCCGTACCATACCATCTTTACCAGGATGCGTAGCTACAACTCTACCCAGCGGCCAAACAGAAGGAGGTACATTTTCCTCCTTTAATATAACTAAATCATTTAACTTAATATTTTCCCCAGAAACCTTCCATTTTTTCCTATTTTGGAGTGAACTTAAATAGTCTACCCTCCATCTCTTCCAAAAATTTAATTTTAATTTTTGTATAATATCCCAACGCGATCTACCAGACAGGTTATCTTCAATAGGTTCCGCTGGAGAAGTAATAACATCACCTATCAAAAAGTGTGATGGAGTTAATACATTTAAATCACTGGGATCATTTTCACTACCCACCACAGTAAGTGGTCTCGAGTTCAATAAAGCTTCTATCTGAGTCAAAAGAGTACACAACTCCTCAAATGTTAAGTTGGTATTTCCAATTACGCGCTTAAGATGAAACTTTGCAGAGCGCACTGCTGCCTCCCACAACCCACCAAAGTGAGGACTCACTGGGGGAATCATGTGCCATTCAATATTTACTTGCGATAAATAATAACTAATTTTATCGTTTTCATTAATGGTGGAAACAAATTTAAATAGATCTGATAGTTTCCTTTTGGCACCTACAAATGTTGTCCCATTATCTGAATAAATTGAACTCGGAGCTCCTCTACGTGAGCAAAATCTCTTAAGTGCAGCTATGAATGCCTCAGAGGAAAGGTCACTCACTAGCTCTAAATGAAGTGCTTTTGTCGCAAAGCAAACAAAAAAAGCGATATAACCTTTAGTAGTTTTAGCTCCTCGGCCGCGATGTCTTAAAATACCAGCTGGCCCTGCATAATCAATGCCACATATAGAAAAAGGCCTATTAGGAGTAACTCTATCAACAGGAAGCTCTCCCATCAGCTGCTGTGCAGTGGTTCCTCTATATCTACAACATTTTATACATTTATGTATACAACTCTTAATAAGTTTTTTAAGACCAATTATCCAATAACTCTGACGAATAATGCCTAACAATAAATTCTAACCAGCATGTAAATACACAACATGAAAATAATTTACAATTAAAACACTTATTTTATGCTGAGCTGGCAAAATCAATGGATGTTTAGCATTATATGAGAGAGGTGAGTTATACAGTCTACCTCCCACTCTCAGTAAGAAGTCCTTATCAATAAATGGACAAAGACCTAATAAAGGACTTTTCCTTGAAACTGCTTTACAAGATTTCACACAACTTATTTCATCTGAAAAATATAAATTCTGTACATAAGAAACCAAGAAATTACCTGCATTTTTTCTTTCTGTGGTACACAAAGGAGAAATCTTACCTTTAGAAACTACGTTAACCTTGTTACATTTTTCTCTGCAATTCAATATAAACCTAATACAAAAGGCAAAAATATCTACAATTTTAGAAAAAGATGAATAATATTCAAATAGTGAATCAACAATGCAGTTCTTTACAATTATGGAAAAACAAAATTTAGTCTTTTTCTGTTCTTTCACCACAGCATCAACGTTAAGTTTAATTTCTGGTTGTTTTGGCCAATTCTCTGTACTTAAGGAAAGCCAGGGCGGTCCCTCCCACCATAAGGAACACTCGGGAAGTTGTTTAGGAGTCAAACCTCTTGAAGCTACGTCAGCAGGATTTTCCCTTGTGGGCACATATCTCCAACAGTCAAATGGAGCCAGGTCCAAAATTTCGGAAGTTCTGTTAGCAATATAAGGTTTATAGCACCGAGGATGAGATGACAATCGCGCAAGCACCACTTGAGAATCTGTCCATGCGTGGAACTCAATGACATACTCATGAAATATATCTACCACACTGGAATACATTCTTGAGAGCAACAACGCAGCGTTGAGGTCCAATCTTGGAATGGACACTGGTTTCAACGGACACACTTTAGTTTTAGACATCAGGATATTCACTTTATTACCGTCTTGTTGTACCACATAAATAACTGCTGCAAATGCCAATTCCGAAGTATCGCAAAAGCCATGCAACACAAGTTGTTTGCCCATGTTCTGGATCCATCGAGGAATACGAATCAAACATATTTGTTCAAAATCCCTTTGAAATGCTCGCCATTTTACCTTTAAACTTTCCGGAAGAGGAGTATCTCAATCTAATTTCAATAACCACAATTGTTGGTAAAAAATCTTAATGCATACTGTACAAGGTGATAGGAAACCCAATGGATCAAACAATTTTGCTGATTGAGTTAAAAATGTTCTTTTAGTGATCTCCTCGCTAAATTTCAAATTAACATTAAATATAAAACAGTCAGTTGTAGAATCCCAGTTCAATCCCAGAGCCTTAGAGCACTCGTCAGGATGAATCTCCAAAGCTGGTAAATCAAATGGACCGAGAGACAAATATTCCAGTACCTCAGAGGAATTTGATCGCCATTTCCTTAAATGAAAACCTCGGAATTCCAATCTATCAGAAAGCTTTCTTATCAATCCAATTGCCTCTTCACTAGAATCCGCTCCAGCCATCAAATCGTCAATATAAAAGCACTCTTTTATTATAGAAGAAACTGCAGGATCCCCCTCCTCCAAGTCCTTCCCAACTTGAAATAAACAACGTGTTGCTAAATATGGAGCAGCAGATGTACCATATGTAACGGTTTTCAATTTATATTCTTTAATATCAGAGTCCCTTGACCTCCTCCAAACTATTCTTTGAAAATCCTGATCTTCTGAATCAATTAATATTTGCCTATACATCTGTTGGATATCCGCAGAAAAGGCAATTCGATGTAGTCTAAATCGAGTAAGGATGTAAAACAAATCTGGTTGCAAAATCTGACCTACGGCTAAAATAGAGTTCCCATCCGGAGGCTTGCAAGAACCATCAAATACAACTCTCAATTTCGTAGAAATAGAATCACTCTTGATAACTGAATGATGCGGCAGATAGTAAATTTTATTCTTGGTAAATTCTAAATTTTCGAAAAGAGGTGTCATATGTCCAAGTTCCTCATTTTGATTCATGAATAGCCCATAATCCCTCTCAAATTCCTTGTTATACAGAAATTTTCTTTCCATTGCATATAATCTCGCAATTGCCATTCCTTTAGTATTCCCCAACAGATTTACATCCCTATAAATTGGTAACTTCACTACAAATCTACCGTCTTCATTTACTTTATATGTTGACTGGAAATGTTGTTCACAAAATTCTTCCTCTTCAGATAAATGCTGGTTTTTAACATTTATTTCCTCTGTCAGCCAAAATTTTTTAAGAATTACGTCAATGTTACTTTCATTTTCATAATTACTTATAAAATGAGAGTGTGCAAAACGCGATGAATTGAAATCAGTCTGAACTCGTCCAGCTACCACCCAACCAAACATTGTATTCTGAGCAATCGGCTGATTTTCCTCTCCCACAATTTTTCCATGTCGTATAATATGAAAGAAAGTGTCGGAACCCAAAATGATATCACATTCCCTTGACTGCATAAAGTTTTTATCAGCTAAATTGATACCTTTAAGATGATCAAGATTCCTTACATCCAATGACTCAGTAGGAAGATAAGATGTAACTTTGTTTAGTATATAGGCATGAACACTTAAAAAGATATACGAAAACCGTGAACCAACTTTCAAAGTCGCTGAACCTCGTGTCTGCCCAGCTTCCACTCCTCCAATACCTTTGAGAACAATGCGATCATTTTTTCTTTTTAAATTCAAAATAGTCATAGCATTTTCACTTATGAAGGAACATTCTGATCCCGAATCCAGGAGTGCTCTAAAGGAAAATGCGTCACCCACAGAATTATAAATTAAAATTTCAGCTGTAGGTAAAAAAGAAATATACTTAGAATTGTCACAAGATGCACTCGCAATAACCTTTGTTTCATTAGATATTGATTTAGAGCCACTATCCTCATCATTACAACTCCTTTCGATCGAAACTGGGGTTACTCTCCCCTGAATTTTCGCAGTACACGAAGTACCTTTATTTCCTTCATGTATAAGTGTATTGTTGCGGAATTACTCTGCTACTCCTTGGGTTCGTCGTTCTAAAGTCCTGTTGGTGTAAAAAGTTCAAGTAAAAAGTCACTTGTCAGGATGGAACACAAACTTTATTGCTTCTAGATCTTCGTAGTACAATCAGCTGTACACAATTCACAAGCACAATCTAGCAATAACGTGCTTTTAACAATCCGCTTGGATCAGAAGCTCTCACAAATGCTGTATTTCTCACACCAAAATAAGTCACTTTCACAGGCAAAAATTCCGTAGAAATATTCAAGGGATATAGTACACAATCCCTTAAGACACAGCAATGAAGAATTTACGCACAGCACTTTGAAAACAGCTTCACAAAACAAGCTAAAACACAGCTTCTATAGCACTATCAATTCACACAAACGTACCGAGAGCTATTCACACATTGAGCGTTCAGCTCGCACTGACTGTCGGGGCGACGCGCTCTTCTATAAATAGCCGGCGCAGGAGGTACAAGAGGTTTCCAGAAAAGTCAATTTCTCGAGGGTTCTACATAAAGCGTGAATTTTGATTACGTCATAGAAGAGAAATGTTAGGTTATTATGCGTTTTTAATGCAGGAAAAACAACTTCCAGGCCCCATTGGGGAAATCGCGCCAAATGACCAAAAAGTCGCCAAGCTTGGCGACTTTTGGCGAAATATCGCCAAATTTGGCGCCAAAAATAAGTCCTCAAAAGTGAAGAGATCTAAGCTCTAGGACTAATATTTCTCGATATTTCTAGAAGCCCATAGAAAAACATATGGGAAAGCGAAACCTCCGTATCTCCGGTTCTAATTGGCCGATTTTGATGCAACAAAAAGGAAAATTTATCTATTTGAAGCGTAGAATACGAATTTCAAACCATTTTAAGCCCCAGAGCAGCGGGTTGCCCCGAAAATTCGTAACATTGCCCCCTTCCCAAGGACTGCACGTCCCGGGCAGTACAATCCCTAGTTAGGAGGTCACACAGGTACCTACACTGTATAACACTTAACAAGATCTTAACAACATAATTCAAGCAAGTAATCAATAGCACAATAAGCAAATACACATTAATAAAATCCAATATATTACAAATATGTACACTAAGCATGGCGTAAGTAATGAGTGAAAGAGAGTTGACGAAAGAGGAAGAGAAGAGAAAGACAGGAAAGAAATGAGAGTTGAAAGAAAGGAGGAATTACGCCATAGTGACCATGGTCTGAGCTAATTACAACCGCGGTAGATGGCTAGCCGATCATAATGTACAACTCTTGGCTTCGAGTTTGGTGACTTACGAATCCGTACGATGACGTCATTCAGCCGGTTTAGGACTGTGTAAGGACCGTCCCATGGCGATTGCAGCTTGGGAGACAGGCCTTTCCGTTGAGTAGGATTCCATAGCCAAACTTTGTCACCTACGTTGAACTCGTGTCCCGTAGCCTTCGTGTCGTAGCGAGTCTTCATCTTTTCCGTGTTCAGGTTGATCCGCTCCCGAGCAAAATGATGCACATCTTCAAACCATGCCCGAAGGTTTTCCACGTACTCCTCTGGCGATGAAGGCGCATCTGGAGGGCAGCCGAACACTAGATCGGCGGGAAGACGAAGATCTCTGCCGAACAGCATCTGGGAAGGTGTGAAGCTGGTAGTCTCGTGGACGGCACTCCTATAGGCCAGCAGAAAGAGGGGGATTTTCTTGTCCCAGTCCTCTTGATTCCTAGATACCAGGAGCGAGAGGTTGTTCAAAATTGTACGATTGAACCTCTCCACCATGCCGTCGGATTGTGGGTGTAAAGGCGTAGTCTGGGTTTTGTCCATTCCGAGAAGTTGGCATAGTCCTTTAAAGACTGCAGAGGTAAAGTTCGTTCCTTGGTCGGAATGAAGTTGCAGAGGGGTTCCATATCTGGAAATCCATTCTTGCACCAGTACCTCTGCTACGGTCGTAGCTTCTTGATCGGGAATAGGAAACGCTTCGGGCCATTTAGAGAAGTAGTCAATGACAACTAGGATGTATTTGTTGCCATCCGAAGTTCGCGGAAGAGGTCCCAGGATGTCGAGTGCAATCCTCTCAAAAGGCGCTCCTACATTATAACGATGTAGTCTTCCACGGCTTCGTTTCTTCGGGCCTTTACGGGCGGCACAGGCGTCACAAGCTTGACACCACTTTTCGACGTCGCCTCGAGCCCTAACCCAGTAGAAGCGCTCGCGAACTTTCTGCAGGGTCTTCATTACGCCAAAATGGCCCCCAGTTAAGCCATTATGAAGTTCTTCTAGAACCTTCGGAATCCTCGAGCGAGGGAGTACTAACTGCCATCGGAGCATCTTGCCGTCATCCGACTCCCATTTACGATACAGGACTCCATTTCTCAGGCGAAGCGAATCCCATAAAGCCCAGTACTGTTTTGTTGCCGGACTGTAAGATGATATTTCCTGCCAACTGGGCTTAGCGCTGGATTTTTCCATAAATTCTACAATAGGTTTGATGTCGCTGTCTGCTAATTGGTCCGCCCGAACATTTTCGTCACTCCAGGGATCATGGGATAGTGTCGATGATGTAACTTGGCGGACAACGGGATGTTTCAGATGGTAATTTTTCTCTGCCCTGGAGCAATAGCGACAGCTATCTATACAGGGCCTTCTTGACAAAGCATCTGCATTTCCATGAGATGCCCCTTTCCGATGACGTATCTCGATGTCATATTCTTGTAATCGCTGTATCCACCTGGCTATTTGGCCCTCTGGATTCTTGAAATTTAGAAGCCAGGTTAAAGAGGCATGGTCCGTTCGGAGCAGGAACTTTCGGCCGTACAGGTAATGATGGAAGTGCTCCACGGCTTTAATGATAGCAAGAAGTTCCTTTCTCGTAACACAATAGTTACGTTCCGCCTTCGAAAGGCATTTGCTCCAGTAGGCAATGACATGTTCTTGGCCATCTATCTCCTGGGACAAAACTGCCCCAACACTCTCCTTACTTGCGTCTGTGTCCAGGATAAATGGCTTGTCAGGGTGAGGATACGACAGGATCGGCGAAGATGTTAAAGCCGTCTTCAGTTCGTTGAATGCGTCCTCACATTCCTCAGTCCATAGAAATTTCTCTCCAGTCTCGGTCAATTTGTGAAGAGGTCTTGCAATTTGAGAAAAGCCCTTCACGAATTTTCGATAGTAAGTACACAGACCGAGAAAACTTCTTAAGTCGTGGATATTCTCGGGACGACTCCAGTTCTGGACTGCGGACGTCTTTTCGGGATCGGTTCGGACTCCGTGGGCGGATATTATGTGCCCGAGGTAACGTACTTCCCGACGGAACAAGTTGCACTTCGACGGACTTAGTTTCAAGTTTGCCTCTTTTAATTTCTGCAGTACCTTTCGAATGTTCTCGAGATGCTCTTCGAAAGTCCTTCCGACGATGATGATATCGTCCAAATAAACGAGACATGCTTCGTAGGAAAGTCCTCTCAACACTGTCTCCATTAGACGCTCGAATGTAGCCGGTGCGTTGCAGAGTCCAAAAGGCATAACTTTGAACTGCCACAATCCTTGTCCCATGGTGAACGCAGTCTTTTCACGGTCGTCGGGATGAATTTCCACTTGCCAGTAACCACTTTTCAGATCCAGAGTGGAAAACCATTCGTTTCCCGATAAAGTGTCCAAGGTGTCGTCTATCCTGGGAAGAGGGTAGCTGTCTTTCTTGGTAATGTCATTCAGACGTCTGTAGTCAACACAGAACCGGGTGGAACCATCCTTCTTTCGGACCAAAACAATTGGCGAGGCCCAGGGACTAGTCGATGGCTCGATGACGTCATCACGCTGCATCTCCTCTAAAAGTCTGCTCACCTCTTCTTGCTTAGCAAACGGCAGCCGCCTAGGATGTTGCTTGATGGGAGAATGGCTGCCTGTATCTATCCTATGTTGAGTTAAGCTCGTACGGCCAAAGTCACCCGAAGTTCGGGAGAAGAGGTCTTCAAATTCAGCTATTACTTTCTCCGCAGCGCTTCTCTGTTCTGCCGTTAACTCCACGTCTTGTATTAATTCCTTCGTCAGGCACTCGGAAGATTTAGCTGTCATTTGGCTGATGTTCTTATTAATGCAGGTCACAGGAGTGCATGTCGCCAACACTTCATTTTTCTTTATCACCTTTGACTTGTCCGTCACATTTACTACTCTAACTGGAATTTCTGTTCTCGACAAGTCCACAAGTGTTGCTCCCACAAGTACTCCTCTGATGGAATCACTATTGCTTGGGTGTTCGATTAATCCAAAACGGAATTTATTGCTTTCTTTTACTGTTCCAGAAATTATTGAATCAGTTCTGGGAGGTAGAGTGATATCAGTCTGGGATATTATTTGCTGAACAGGCAAAACAGTTTCATTTCTAATATCGAACGCAGCTATTTCTTCTGAATCTGAACGAAGCTCATTATTCTTAAAGTCCAAGTTAAACTTGTGCGATTTTAAAAAGTCGAGTCCGAGAAGAAAAGAGTCTGTAATATTGGCGACATATACCACATGGTCGTATCTGGCATTCCCAAACGTGATTTCTACTTGCGCTTTTCCGCCCACTTCGATTTTGTCACCTGTCACAGTCTGGAGGGTCAGCGAGGGCGGAGTCCAGATAATCTTCAAATTTAATTTCTTGGCCAGATCCGTCCTTATGATGGTTACGTTCGCTCCAGTATCAATCACCATGTGGCATGGGGAACCATTAACATATCCCAGTACGAAGAGTCCATTACTGCCGCCATTCACTGATGAAATCTGCAAGACTTTCAAACGGGGCTTTTGAATATCCCTCAGCATCTGTTCCTGAAAGTCGTCTCTTTTCTGTCTTCCTTCATGGGCTTCTCTGGTGCATTGATAACTGCGATCTTTACGACGAGAGTTCTTTTGTGCGTCACAGTATTTTCGTAAATGCCCCTCGCTGTTGCACTTCCAACATTTTACTTTCTTTGGGCCATCTCTCGTTCTATCGGATCTTAATTTTCGCTCTATGAGATCTTCAATTCTCTTCAATCTGTTCTCGACGCTCTCTGTGTCTTTGTCAGCTTCCTCTTGGACCGTTACCGCTCTAACAGAATGCCGATCTTTTCTCACGGCCCGCTGGGCTGCCTCTAGCTTCATTGCGAACACCAGAGCAGACTTCAAATCCTGATAATCCTCCAACATGAGTGCCTTTTGGGTTTCTGGATCACGGATGGCTTCAATAAAATGACGCACCGCCATTTCTTCTCGGACATTATCAAGGTGGTCCATGTAGGCTAGATGACACAGCCTATCTATGTCCGAAGCCAGCTCTTGAAGGGTCTCGCCAGATCTCTGCATCCTTGACTTAAGTTGGATTCTACTATATTCTTTCTGGCACTTCTCTCCGAATTTCATCTCCAAGGCACTGGCAAGGGCGTCAAAATCTCCTATCTTCGTCGCTCCGATTGTTTGCAATACATTAATTGCATCTCCGCTAAGGGAAGCGGCCAGTTGATTAGCTTTCTCGGACTCGCTCCAACCATTGGCTCTGGCGACGATTGAAAATTGGGTCTGGTAAGCCTCCCAGGGAGTCTTTCCGTCATAAGGCGTTAGTTTCACTGCTGGGTGGCGTGACGACAACCTGATGTTTTCTGGTACCTTTCCCAGCTTTACCAGACTGTCCAGTTTTTCTTCTAACTTGTGATCGATCTTTTCCTCAATTCTTTCTTCGTATTTCGCTTGACTTTCTTCGAGGAGCGACATTCTCTTCTCCATATTTTCTTGATTTGTCTCTACTCTCTCCAGTCCAGATTTCATTTCTTCTAGCCCGGTTTCTATTTTCCGCTCCAGTCCTGATTTCATCTCGTCGTGTGCGGCTCTTAACTCCTCCAATCCGGTTTTCATTTCATTGTGTGCAGCCTTTAATTCGTCCAATCCGGTTTTCGTCTCGACTTGTCCGGCTACAATTTTCTTTTCTAAATCGGTCTGTCCGGCTTCAATTTTCTTTTCTAAATCCGCCTTCATCTGTTCTTGTCCGGCTTTCATCTGTTCTTGTGCGGCTTTCATCTCGTCTTGTCCGGCTTTCATCTCGTCTTGTCCGGCTTTCATTTCTTGCATCATATTCATGAGCTTTTGAAGTTGTTCTTCCATTTTTTTTGTCTAGTTACAACCATAAACTGGAAAATTAAAGTCCTTCTTTAGAATCCCGATTCTGACACCAAATGTTGCGGAATTACTCTGCTACTCCTTGGGTTCGTCGTTCTAAAGTCCTGTTGGTGTAAAAAGTTCAAGTAAAAAGTCACTTGTCAGGATGGAACACAAACTTTATTGCTTCTAGATCTTCGTAGTACAATCAGCTGTACACAATTCACAAGCACAATCTAGCAATAACGTGCTTTTAACAATCCGCTTGGATCAGAAGCTCTCACAAATGCTGTATTTCTCACACCAAAATAAGTCACTTTCACAGGCAAAAATTCCGTAGAAATATTCAAGGGATATAGTACACAATCCCTTAAGACACAGCAATGAAGAATTTACGCACAGCACTTTGAAAACAGCTTCACAAAACAAGCTAAAACACAGCTTCTATAGCACTATCAATTCACACAAACGTACCGAGAGCTATTCACACATCGAGCGTTCAGCTCGCACTGACTGTCGGGGCGACGCGCTCTTCTATAAATAGCCGGCGCAGGAGGTACAAGAGGTTTCCAGAAAAGTCAATTTCTCGAGGGTTCTACATAAAGCGTGAATTTTGATTACGTCATAGAAGAGAAATGTTAGGTTATTATGCGTTTTTAATGCAGGAAAAACAACTTCCAGGCCCCATTGGGGAAATCGCGCCAAATGACCAAAAAGTCGCCAAGCTTGGCGACTTTTGGCGAAATATCGCCAAATTTGGCGCCAAAAATAAGTCCTCAAAAGTGAAGAGATCTAAGCTCTAGGACTAATATTTCTCGATATTTCTAGAAGCCCATAGAAAAACATATGGGAAAGCGAAACCTCCGTATCTCCGGTTCTAATTGGCCGATTTTGATGCAACAAAAAGCAAAATTTATCTATTTGAAGCGTAGAATACGAATTTCAAACCATTTTAAGCCCCAGAGCAGCGGGTTGCCCCGAAAATTCGTAACAGTATTATGACTCCCTTGACATTTTAAACACTTCAAATGGGTATATGGACATTCCCTCAACTTGTGAGAATTTAAACACAAGAAACATAAGTTATTCTGTTTAACAAAATTCTTTCGGGCATAGGCATCCATACCCTTAAATTTTCCACATTTATATAATGGATGCGTTCCCTGGCATTTCATACACCTTCGAGTGGATTTTTCAGCATTGCTTCCTGGTTCAATATAATTGACATTTTTAGGCCTGACATCGTCATTATTAGCAATTAATTCCAAGGAAGAGCACCTCACATTTAAAAATTCAAAAAACTGCTTTAAAGTAGGGAAATCAATCTCTGCACTTTTTATAGACCATTGTTTTCTTGTCTCGACATCAAGCTTTTGCAACAATAAATAAATTAACCATGGATCTCTACCAGTAGCTTCCTCACAAGTAGCTTTCAATCCTCGAATGACTTCATAGCTTGAATTCAACAAATTTCTTGTTTACACTATTCGGGTGACTAATTGACTTTTGATCTGTAAATACTTTAATTAACGACTGTACAATTTGCTTCTTCTTATCATACCGATCCAATAATTTCCCCCATGCTTCTTCATATGAATCATTAGACAGTGGAATATGCTTAATTAATAAGGCAGGTTCATCGGACAATAACCCTTTAAGATACTGAAATTTTTGAATCTTGGATAACGATGTTTGAGCATGAACAGTTGCTATAAACATATCCTTAAAGTTATTCCAGTCCATAAATTTACCGGAAAAAATTGGTATGTTCTATTTTGGAAGCCTAACATTTTGGTTCTGACTTTCAGTATGAACAGATTAAACAACACTCTGCGTTTCATTCGTCACTAATTGCTCTGTAGTAATCAACGAATCTAACTTATTTTGAAATTCAGATTTCAGGAAAAAATATCTTTCCTCAACTTCTGCAATTTCAGAATCCTTTTCACTAACTAAATTATCCAGCTGTTCAAATTCTTTAAACACTTCATCTAATCTATGCAACCGAGTATTAATTTCGTTTTTACCATTTATCCTATCGAAATTATTTTCCAATCTTGTAAGAGAGGCTTTAAGACGACCCCTTTCCGTTTTTATTTTTGCAAGTTCTTCTTCTGCCATTGCAGATCAAATAAAATATAATAACTTTTAAAAAATACAATCCCAATAAAAATCAAAGCACTTATCTTTCACAAATCCAAATCTCGCCGGTGCCTCCACTTTCTTATGTTGCTTGAACATAAGAAGACACGTCACAACTTTCTTGAACTTATTTATTGGACAACACAAAACATCACATCGCATGCAGAACAATTGAACATTAAAAATACTATCGCCAACTCAGGGCGAACTAACTTCAAAAACTCAGCTTTAATTAAAATATATTTCATAAAGGCAAAATAATTCCACAAAAGCAACAAATAATTATGCATGAATCAAATTGCCGCCAACATTACCGGGCAAACTGAACACATGAGCTGAAGGCGAAACTCCACCTCCAATTTAAATCACTTTAGTCAGCAACACCTGGATTCACTTCCTATCCAAAAATAGAAAATAAGTGCTACCTAACCAGCCATTGCTTAGTGCTGGCATCTGTACTCTAAGTACATAACAACCGAATGCAGTCCAACAGGATTGTGCAGGAACATACAACAATCTACACATAGTCTTATGCTGAGAAACATTTTCGGTGTTAGGCGATGAACATCGTGCTTTTTTGCCTTGATTAACTTTAAATCGGATTTTATAATTTTGTTCACAGTTCCTAAAGAGATATTTAAAGATTTTGCGATAGTTCTTTGGGTAGTTGGATTTTCCTTTAAAACATGAGATGCGACTTTAGATTTAATAAGAGGTGTACGTACCTTTGTTGGGTATGCATTTTTTGCCTTTTCCCCAGTGAAATATAAACTTTGAAGTTTCTTTCCTTTCGTATTAATTATGTCACTTACTTGATTAAAAGTAGTAAGAAGGACTTGCTTTAAAACATTAAAAGGTTAAAAACTACACAAATAAAATCCTTCGGTAGCCGCTGTCATGATAGCAACTCAACTCAACTCGAGTTAGTGTGGATCTTCAGACTCATTCCGGACATGCTGTTGTAATGTTGTGTATGTGTTGGATTGCTTAAGCAATCACGATGTACTTCCTTATAAGTGTAATAATTAAAGCATAATAATCAAGCACTAATGTCTCCAGAATGATTGTTGTTATTGATAATCTGATAGCAAAATACGACATGGTGTCAGGAATCGGCAATTAATAAGCTGATAAAGCGTAACCAACCACGTGCGAACAACGACGGATACCTTCAAGCCGTCAGGTGAAATGTGATTCGCCATTGGAAATGTGGCCGAGAATTGGAAGAGATGGGTGCAGAAGTTTAAAAACTTTATGTTGGCGTCCGAAAAGAACTCTAAACATGAAAGTGTTAAAATCGCCATATTACTTAATCTCCTGGGAGATGAAGGTGTCACAATTTATAACACCTTTGTAAAGACTGAAGGAGAAGAAAAGCTTGAGGATGTCCTAAAGTGCTTTGAGGATCATTGCAATCCTCACCAAAACATTATATTTGAAAGATACAAATTTTTTTCGTGCAAACAGCATGAAGGTCAAACGTTTGACAATTATTTAACGGAATTAAAAACTCTTGCTACTACCTGCGACTTTGGAGAGCAACAGGAGAGTCTAATTCGTGATCGCATCGTGTTGGGTATCAACGATTCAAGCCTGCAGGAAAGAATGCTCCGGGAACCAGCTTTGACTCTACAAAAAGCAGCGGAATTTGTGAGAGCAGCAGAGGTCAGCAAAGAGCAGTTCCAGTCGCTCAAAGGTCTCGCTAGCAGAAGTAATGTGAACACGGTTAAAACGTCAGTGTTTAAGAAGAACTATAAGAAGGACAAATTCAGTGTTGCAAAATATGACTGTAAAAAGTGTGGACATAATCATAAGAAAGGTGAATGTCCAGCTTATGGTAAAACATGCCCCAAGTGCAAAGAAAAAAACCATTTTGCCATCGGCGGTCGGAAGACAAATATTAGGGAAATTGAATGTAAAATCAGTGATAGCGAATTGTACATCGAGTCACTGTCAGTTGGACAGGTAAGTACAAACAAAATCCTACAAAGTAATGCACAGTTAACATGGTATAAAACCATATACTTGAAATTTGGTGATAAAGCATCTGCAGTTAAATTTAAGTTAGACACAGGAGCAGAGACTAATGTACTGTCATATGACTTGATAGACTATATGAATGTTCAACTGACAAAAACTGATACTGTATTGATTGCATATGGTGGTTTTAAGATAAAGCCACTGGGTAAGGTAATCCTTGAATGTATGAGTTCTGACACTGGCATACCTGTGAAATTTTTTGTTGTTGAGGGTAGATCAACTCCAATATTGGGTTTAGATGCATGTGTGAAGTTAAAATTAATACAAAGAGTAAACCAAATCAGCATTAAAAACAAATCGGAGATATTAAAAAATTATTAAACTGTTTTTGAAGGTATTGGTAGATTCCCAGGGGAGGAATATCACATAGAATTAAAAGCCAATGCAGTACCAGTTGTACACCCACCTAGGAGAGTCCCACAAGCATTAAGAAGTGGCTTGAAAGAAATGCTAGATAGGTTAGAGTCTCACAAAATCATTTCAAAAGTAAATAAACCTACAGACTGGGTTCAAAGCCTAGTGATAGTTGAAAAAAAATCATTCACTCTTCTAGATCTTAAGGATGGGTTCTGGCAGGTGCCATTGGATAATGAAAGCTCAGAGCTATGTACCTTTAACACACCACATGGGCGTTACAAATTTAATGTATTACCGTTTGGGATTGCATCAGCTCCAGAAGTGTTCCAAAAGAGAAATGAAAAAATATTTGGAGATATTGAGGGCGTAGAAATATATTTTGACGACATAATTGTAACAGGCACAGACCAAATTACACATGATGCAGCTTTAATTAAGGTTCTTGAACGAGCTAAAGCTCTTAACATTAAATTTAATACTAATAAATTGCAGTTTTGGCTGACAGAAGTAAAATACATGGGACAGATAATTTCAGATAAAGGTATAAAAGCTGATCCAGGGCACAACAAGGGTATTGTTGATATGCCCACTCCTAGCTCAAAAGGGGAGGTAAGAAGACTGCTAGGAATGGTAAATTTTTTATCGAAGTTCATACCTAATCTATCCCAAATTACGGCACCACTAAGGGAGTTGATCAAACAAAATGTCGAGTTTAGATGGGAAAGTGAGCATACTGCAGCATTTAGCAGGATAAGGCATTACTCAGTTGTGCCCCTGTATTAAAAGTATTCAGTGGTTCTGAAAAAATCATAATACAGTGTGAAAGCTCAAAGGATGGATTAGGTACATGTCTAATACAAAATGGGCAGCCAGTTTCTAGATGGCCTAGAGTAACCAAAAATATGTCTCAGGAATTAAAACAGTACTTTAAATGTCAGAGTGATTTTCATTCTAATGGGGGATTACTGTTTTTAAATGACAAAATAGTTGTTCCTAACTCCTTAAGCCAACAAATGTTAAAATTAATTCACGAGGGTCACTTTGGGATGGAGAAGTGCAAACAACGGGCAAGGGAAGTGATGTATTGGCCTGGTATAAACAGGGATATAGAAGCATTAGTTTCACACTGTGAAATATGTGAAAAGTTTAGGCATTCTAACACTAAAGAACCTTTGCAACCTCATCCTGTTCCTGACAGACCATTTGAGAAGAAAGGAGTGGACATAATGGAGTTTGGAAATTTAAATTATTTGGTAATTATGGACTATTATTCCAAATGGATAGAAGTTTCAGAGCTAGTAAATAAAACTGCTTCTGAAGTAATTAATGTTCTCAAGGAAAAATTTTCAAGATATGGGGTCCCAAATTGTGTTGTGTCTGATAACATACCATTTAATAGTCATTTGTACATAGATTTTGCTAAAACTTGAGATTTTGAATATGTGTATTCTAGACCACATCACCACCAAAGTAATGGCCAAGCTGAGAGGGGGGTAGGGATAGTGAAGACAATAATGAGAAAGGTCAGAGAGGATAATAAAGGTCATTATGTTGCTCTAATGGAGTACAGGAACACACCAATCTCAGGACTGAATCTCTCCCCAGCTCAGTTAATGTTTAGTCGTAGACTGAGAACAAAACTGCCTGTAACAAGCAAATTATTAAATTCAGAAGTGTTTAGTAATGTCAAACACCTGTTGACAAAACGTCAACAAGATCAAAAGCGATATCATGATCGCTCAGCAACGTCGTTAAGTCAATTAAATCCGGGAGACAATGTGCGCATTCAGAACATGAGGAATAAGACGTGGGAACCAGCACAGGTTATATCTCATAACGAAAACTTGAGATCATATACGGTCAAAAAGGAATCGGGTAAAATAGTCAAACAAAATAGAAAACACTTAAGTCCAATGGAGAATTTAACGAAAGCCTGGAGCATGATATCATCACAAGCAGATCTACGCCACACACACAGATAAGTGAACCTATACCAACCCAAAATAATACAAGCTCAAGTATAACCACTACTAGAAGTGGACATAGAATATGATACACTTTTCACATGGTATTTATAAAGGTGAAGTATAGTGTGAGCATACTTGTCAACTTTCAGAAATGGCCATCAGTAAAATTATGCGCGAATGCCATTTTTCAAATTTTTATACTAGATAATGCGTAGGCATAAATATATCCCTTTATAATACACATACATACATACATATATATATTATACATACACACTGAAAACATACAATAGAAATATTTAAGTGTTTGAAATTTTTTTTTTTCTTGACAAAATTACATCTTACCTCTTCTCTTCATTTTAACACTCCCAACTCTTTAATAGCTATGTCCTTTCTTTTATATACAGGTAATACATATACTTTGTGTACATAATTAAACTATGCATTTTAACTAAATTATTACAGAGCTAAAATAATTAATTTAGTACAATTAAATTTAAGCAAATAGGCAGTTGATGGATAACAAAATTATAGTATGATATCAAAAATGAATGATAAAAATTAAGTTCATTGTGTCCAAAAAAAGTTAAAATTTATAATTGAAAAGGGAGAAGAGGGAGGAATCAGTAGTAGAAAGTTATTCTGCTAGTACAGAGAAGGAAAAAAAAGCTAAGTATTTGTGAGGAGAACTATGAGGAAGCATCAGAGTTTAACACTAGAAAGGCGGCGTTTTCCGTATACCTCGAAAGGCGGGAAGCGGTCATTTTGACCACTCCCAATAAATCAGTTATATCTTCCAAAACTTTAGAGATTTCTATATAAAATAAGTTTATAAGGTCTTTAAGTAGTAAATTTCCAATTTTTATCACATGAATTTCGTGTTCAGCTCATCATCATTTTATATTATTTTACGTTCATTTTATTACAATTATACACATTATCGATTATTCAAAATTTAGAAAAAAAGAATAAACAATAAGGCACACTAATTGAAAATTATGTTTTAGCTACACAAGCTATTTAACTATATATCACATTTGATTATTTTAATAACATATATATTAAAAAATAGCGATATTTTAGAATGACTTACATTACGTACTGTTACAGTCTTTACAGATATTCATCTTTATCACTTTGCTAGTACATGATCCACAAACTGAATTTTTACAATCAGAACAAATGTTTAGTGTTTTATTGCGGCAACGATTAATTTGGCACTGTTTGCGTTTCCTGCTGGATGTAGAATGTGCACTGTTTGTACTTAGAGTGATATCAGGAAGCGGAGACATCTTGGAGAAAATATGGTTTTTTCGGAGCTCATCAGCTAAACTCAAAATATAATCTTGCCTCTTGATGATTTTTTCACCGGTAGTTTCTTTGTAAACAATCCAGGCATTGATTGCAGCTAAGTCAAGGATATTATAAAAATCTTGAACAGGCCATCGCCGGGAAGCGGATTTAGTTGTGTATTTTCTTCCCATTTGATCAAGTACATCCACACCGTATTTAGTCGAGTTGTAAAATCTAACAATCTCTGGCGTTTTCTTTTCATAGCTTTTAACTTCCAGTGTAGAATGTAAAGTACTTAATAGTAACACATTTTTGTTGTTCTTTCCTTGGTATGCTGTTAGTGTGATGTCATCATGCTTGAGAATTTTGCTTGAATACAGCTCTCCTTTCTTAGGCTTGAAAGATTCGGGCACTTCTTTTTTTGAACGATTCAATGTTCCAACGAGGCTAAGTCCTTTTTTTCTCAAATTTTTAGCTAATTTCAATGATGTAAAATAGTTGTCCGTCGTAATGTTCCTTCCAGTATTATGAAAGGGTTATGCTAAGCGGCATACTACATATTCTCCAACTGTTTCATCTTTAGGTCTACTTTCATTTTTTCCTAAATACGGTAAGTCATTCAACAAATATTTTGATTGAACATCAGCTGCTAACCAAAATTTAATGCCAAATTAGTCTGGTTTTTGTGGCATATATTGTGTAAATGGGCAACGTGATTTACTAGGGAATAGTTGCTCATCTATAGTTATGTTATCACCTGCCTTGTAACAGAGTAAGCAGTTTTCAATGAATGCGTTCCAAATTTCTGATACAAGTGCAATTTTGTATCTTGGAAGTCTTTCAGATTTTGTTGATTTTGATCAAATCGCAAATATCTCATGATTTCTTTAAATCTATCACGAGGCATTGTTTCATGAAAAAAGTTAAGACCCCCCAAGCCTTGGACCACAAACTGTCTACAGATATTCCTTTTGAAATGAAACTTCCACGGGCATAAAGTATGGAAATAAATGCATCCAATTCTGTTAGAGATATACTCCAGTGCGTATTCTGTAAGCGTTTTTGAGCTTCCGCTTCTGTACACTTTTGTATGACATGCAGAATTTTTTCGTTTATGAAGAGTCTCCAAGCAGAAGTAAAGTTTCCCACAGTCACATTCCTAGTGGCAAATGAACTTGGTCCAGGCACTTCTCTCAGCACATTATGCTGCTGCCGTCTTCCAACCGAAAAAGAATCAGAAGGAACTATACTCAACACTGTCCCATCTTTGGCAACTTCTTTATTACGGTCATTATCGTCATTTTGATAGAAAGATGTTAGTTTAGCACTGTTTTCAATAATTATGCTTTGGTTTTTACTGTTTCTTTTCAATCTTGATTTCCTTTACGTGAAGTACTTTCATGTCCATATTGAGAATTATGATGACTTGCTGAAGAAGTACTTGCATGTTCCTCATCTTCAGATTCCGAAGAAAAATTATTTTGTTCGGATTCTGTAGAAAATGAATATCCATCTTCTGAAGCTGAATCATTTTCATCTTTTGGAATATATATATCGTCAGAATAATCAGAATTTTCATCTGAACCAGAATCGGTTTCAGGTATATTTTTCAAAGTTTCGAGAATTTCTTTTTCTGACAGATTTTTTTTGCCGACTGTTCTTCGCGACATCACGAGAAATAATGAACGCCCGAACAGGTCAAGAACATTGAATGAAATGAGCATGTGTCATTCTAAGGGAGAAACTACTAGCAGTTTTGAAGAATAGAAAATATTCACGAGACCAGCAGGTGTTATTCAACTCCATTTTCCTGGCCTACAGATTTCAACAAATCATATTCAAAACACCCCGAAACGGATTGCACATAATCGGCATGTGTTTTTCACCCCCTACCACCCCTACCCTTTACTTATTCACATCCCAGTCAACAAAGGTTGGAGATAAAAAATAATGCAGTAGAAAGTAGAGCATAAGATGCTATGCTTGTCAAGCGGTCAAAATGACCGCACTCCGCCTTTCTAGGCATAAACACTTACAAAATCAATATTAATGAGTAAAAGTAAATATCTCTTTTTTTACACTATCCTTATAAATAAACAGGAAAAGTCAATGAACCAACAAGAAATCGAAGAATAAGCAAGAAGAATATGAGCGTTTAAAATTCGTTTGCGGTCAAAATGACCGCTCCCGCCGTTCTAGTGTTAATACAGCTGTTGTGACCGAGGATATGCTTTTGCTGTTTTCTGAACAAGTTACATTATTCTGGTGCATTGCCCCATTAACATGCCGCGATATATCGTTGCGACCACCATGCAATATATTACAGTCACGTCGACATACCTCACAAAAAAACAAATTTTATCCCTTTTGACGACTTTTTAATACAGGGAAATTCATGTACGAAACTTTATAAGTTTGAAAATAACTTTTAGATGGTTTGCTTAACCCGTAAGCACGCGCGTCTATTTTTGTAACTTAAGCAGTCGCATGGGGTCAATCTTACCCCATTTTGTCTTCTTTATATTTTTGACTCAAAACGTTTTAAAAACAAATTTGTGGACTTATAACATAAAATACATCACTTCTGTTACGTTTCATGGGAAGAAATCGTGCTTTTTATATTTATTTAGATATTTTCTGGCAGTTTCTTTAAATATCATGCTTTCTGAGAAGAAAATCGCATATGATATGCTTTATACCTAAAAACACTAATTACTTTTATAATATGATATTAATTTCATTTAATACCCTTTTGTCAATACATACCAGTAGTGTAACGTCAATTTATAGTTAATTTACATTTAGTTTATACTTAGTTTATGTTAACAACATAATGGAACGTTGTTAGTCGCACGGGAGTATTTAATCCCAAAGTGGAATTTTCTTCCTTTCCAGATAACAAAGAAACGAAATTCCTTCACCCACCCCAACTAGATCTTGACTTTGAAAGGTAGAAGACGGGGCAAACTTGTTCTCAAAAAATTTCTCCCATTTTACGAAGAAAAAAAGTCGCTGGGGTGGGATTTACCCCAACGCGCCTGCTTACAGGTTAAAGACATTATCTATCAGCGAACACGCGCACAGAAAAAAAAGCTAACGAAACAAGTTTACTCTTCACTACAACTGAAAAATCCAATGACTATAGTCTGTTCGTCGAGTCGAGAGAACGAACAAAACAATTGCACATGGAAACTGGCGAAGAGTAAACACCTGGCATTTTGCCAAAGCACCAAACACAGTATGAATTTCTGCTTTCTTCCATTTACGCTGTTAGGCGAATTTAACCTTTCTTAACTCCAAACTAGAGATTGGTGCCAAAAAATGTAATTCTTTGATAACCCGTTTGTTTATTTTCGTTCTCTGGTTTCCGCGAACAGACTATAGACTGAGAATACCACCACTGACATACGCTCGCGCTTCCCTTTGGCAGGGAGAAAACGGAGGGATATCGGCCATGACGTCAACCGGCAGAAAGAGGAGAGCCTTTCTTTCCCTCCTTAAGAAGGAAAAAAAAAGATTACATTTGCAGCCACCACCCTCCCCTTCTCTTCTAGTGAGAAAAAAATCGGTCTCCCGTCCGTCTCAAGGGGGAAAGAGTACAGGGGAAAAACTGACATAGCGGCTTAAGGCGATTCTTCTGACGGAGCGGAAGTCGATCATTCCGATTGCGACATCTGGTGGCACAAAATTTTCATGTTGAGTAGGAGGGTCCGAACTGTCATAGCTGACAGTGGGGGGGTCTCTGCAAACACATGTGCGTTTACACTTTTCCGGGAAGAAATGTTATCGCTAATTGTGGTCAAGCAGGATTGTTGGGGAATGAGCGGAGGAAAGATGAAGAATATAAATAATCACTGGCTGAGAAGTGAAAATGGAAATACTGATATTTTCCTAAACTTTGGGCAATTGCATGAGAATTAGAATGTATAGAAAATGGCAGCACTTTATGTTTTTTATTCAAATTTTAAATTGACTTCCGAAAATATTTTACCGATTGATTTTTTTCCATTCTTGGTTCCTGTTCCATTCACCCGCCAACCCACTTGCACGTTGAAAAACACAAATCTGAATCCATCAATTCAATTAAAAAAACAAAAAAATACGTTATGGCTAACTGTGGTCAAGCAAGATTGCTTGGAGGAAGTATGAGAAATAGAGAATGATGTAGGCTGAAAATATTCCAGGGCCAGAATGATTTTTTCCCAAATTGCGAGGAAAAGTGTTTACGCCAGAATTAAAGAGATATTCTAATGATCAGTGTTTGTTCTATCTTTTTGAATCAAGGCTCTGACTTTCCTCCTTCCAATTTCTGACTAATCCCCTTCCAATTCTGGGAAAGGGGTATTTATTTAATTATCCAAGATCAAAATTGAATTCTAATACGCTGAGATACCGGGGGCTGTGACCAAGCTTTCCGGAATGAATTTGTTCACCCATTCCTATCACAAGTGCATTTTCTTTCAGGTTACAATTTTTTGCTTTTCAGAGAATATGATTTACTGCTGGGTACAGCAAAAATTTAAAATAAAATTTGGTGTGTGATTGTGTGTGGTTATGGCAACGTTACACTAGAGCGATCTGACAAGGTTAAGAGTGCCTTGGTAGGAGGACTTTCTAAGGGTTTATAACACGTATATCATGCTACATCTGGAGAAGAAACAAAATAACCTTACCAAAATTCCAGACCATTAGATCGACAGCCGTGCGATGGGACCCGAACCCCGGACCTTCACACTTCGGCCGTCTACCATTTTTAGTGGCATAGCGAGGCAAAATAAAATTTGGGTAAAAAAGACACGATAACTTTAATAAATGAAAATTCTATGCATTAAACTTAAGAATTCTTGCACTTACAAACTGGCATGTAAGCAAGAAAATTAACACATAACTAGTTTCATAAATGACCTCATATTTACACATAATGGATTGTTGAAATTGCGTACAAATTTTAGCAATCAAGAAATCATTTCATGAAATAAGAAAATGCCTTAAAACCCAAAATTGAATAATAAATTTACTAGCATTTATTGTTTGATTAGAAATACTTATTTTTGTAAAACAAATATGAATTTAGTCAAATTTGCTTTCCGAATATAAATCAGAAATTGGACTTTATCATTTTGCAAAACCCTGCATCATGTTTTGGAATAGGATTAAAAAATTGATGTGAACACAAAATAAAATATTGACTAATTTTTAAAATATGTAAGTATACTTACTCTCTTCCCTATATTCTTCCCATATATTGTGATTTTTTGTACTTTTCAACATATGAAATGTTTCAGTACCATTGATAACTAGTTTTAAATTTTGTGCAGATATGCAGGCAAAAATATTAGTAGTTAGCAGGTAAAAATATTAGTAATATGCAAGGAAAAATATTAGTAATTAGCAGGCAAAAGCCATTTAAGCTGCTAAAATATATCAAATCTTCAATTTTTAGAAATATTTGAAAGCTTATTCTGTAAAACCGGGATGCAGTCACAAAATCAGAATTTACTTTTGACGTAAAAATCGCCAATAGCCAGTTTAAAATACACTCATGTCCATAAATTAAGGATAATGAAGTTCAGGCAAAGAAAGAGAAAGAAGCAAAACAAATTTGACTTATTTGTAAAGTCTATTTATTAAACAAAAAGTAAAGAGCAAAAAAGATGCTATATGTTTGACATAATTAATAAAAATTGCAAGTTTTACTCCCTTGACCAAATTTCAAAAAAGAACCTATTTATAAAAAAAAATATAACATGGTTAGTAGGATGGTTAATACGGACTATGTCTCCCGGACGATGCAATACAGGTCTGACAACGCCTAGGCATGCTGAGTATCAAATGATCAATCTGATCTTGGGGAATATTACACCACTCATCAAGCAATGCACTCCGAAGTTCCGGTAGACAGGTGGGAGGGGGTTGACGGGCTGCAATTCGTCGGCCAAGCATATCCCACACATGCTCTATTGGATTCAAGTCCGGTGAGTATGCTGGCCAATGCATACGGGTGATATCCTCCGATTGAAGGCATTCGTCTACAATGTTTGCACGGTGAGGACGGGCGTTGTCATCCATAAACACAAATTCAGCACCCATGGCGCCCCGAAACAAACGTACATGTTGTTCCAGAATGACATCCCGATAGATGTGGCCTGTCATCGTTACACTCTGAACATGCAGGTCAGTTCTGGAACCAAGAATAATTCCTCCCCAAACGAGCCATCCTGCACCACCGTAACGGTGTCTTTCAATGGTGTTCTCTTGGTGGTAACGGGTACCTGGCGCTCTCCAGATGAATGTCCGGCGAGAATCAGACTCCAAACTAAACCTGGACTCGTCGGAAAACATCACACAAGACCACTGATTCGGTGTCCACAATGCATGCTCTCTACTCCAGGTTAATCGCAGGCGACAGTGAGTTGCGGTAAGTGGAACACATCTGACAGGCCTACGAGCATATAGACCAATGTGCCCTAAGCGTCTGTACACGGTCTGCCTTGAAACTGTCGTACCGGTAGCTGAAGAGAGCTGACGAGACAGGTCTGATGCTGTACTCCGTCTGTTTCTTTTGGCAGTAACTGCCAAATAGCGGTCCTCATTCGGCGTTGTAACTCGGGGGCGACCTGTGCTGTAACGTCTACTCACATTACCATCATCTTGGAATCGTTGCCAAAGCCTGGAGATGACACTCTGGGCGATTCCAAGTTCTTCGGATACTTCCAGCTGGGTACGTCCACATTCCAGTCGTCCGATAATTCTGCCACGTAAAACATCATCCAAATGCCTCCTTTGTGCCATAACTATGCGGTTTTTGCACTGAAAGGCTTTCACAGCGCTTGTGAACAATTTTACTTCTTTGCCACCATTCCTTATATACCCCTCTCTTACACTCTCGTCATTGTGACGTACCATCCACGCCATCTGGTGGTTTTCTGTAATTTGCATATTCTTCTTCAAGATGTGGTTGATCATTCCATAGGTGAAATTTTTATTTTAGAGATCAATTTCTGTGTGATTCTGAATTATCCTTAATTTATGGACATGAGTGTATTTCCCTATACTAGCCTATGGACATGTAAAAAAATGTTTTTAAGAGACTTCATCCATTAATCTCAATACAAAAATTAAGCAGACTCAGACGATAAACATCTCCTGAATCTTGGTACCTTCTGAAGCTGCTTTAATGAACAATATTAAATCAATTTTAGGCTCATTACCAATTTTCAAATAAGCTGAAATTTTGCATACTAATCTATTTTAGCTAACAATACAATATCATGCAAATAAAAAAAAAAGGAAAAAGATTCTATACCATATTCTCTTGACACTAGTCAGGGATCGATCTAGACAGTTTTGTGGCCCCTTCACAAAATTACATTTGACCGAAACGGCCCCTTCACGAAAATTCAATTGAATAAAATAACCCTTCATTTGTATTTTACACTATATTTTATTTATTTATTTATTTCCCCTCTCTTAACTTATTTTCAACCTCTTTTCCACAATAACTCTGACCACTCAAAAAAGTCTGACATTACAATAACAATTTAAAAGAGGTACTGCTATTTTTTCAGGGTTTTGGTTCTTCATAAAAACTTATTAAAAAATACATACAGTAGCTGTCAGAAATGCATAAAAATGGCAGCACTTTATATTATTTATTCAAGTTTTGAATTGACTTCCGAAAATATTTTAATGAATCAACAACTGTACCAGGATATTATCTTATATAATTAGCTGACTGTTAAAAAGCCACTCCAGTATATGTACAGTAGAAGATCGATATACCGCAATTCTATAAACCGCAGTTCTCCATAAACCGCATTAACACTGCGGATGTAAACAGAGAAAATCACAATTAAGAAATTTCTACGATCTGCTTTTTTTTATTTATTGCTTTCCTAGTGAATTAATTTTGAGACATTAGATATATCCCACAACATGCCAAGCTTAAAATAAACAATTATTCTCCCATGCATGCATTATGCATTATCAGCATAACAGCTGGCCCGCTGGGTCAAAGAGGAAGAAATGTTTACTTTAAAAAAACAAGGAACCTCTCCCTTTTTCCCTCCACTACAGAACCACTCTCTTTCTCCCTCCTCTACCATTGACTTCCCAAACAGATGTTTATTTATTTAGTTATATTTCTCTTTGTAAATTAAAAACATTGATTTGTTTTATATTAAATCGTATGCCGTTACTTGGCTTCCTAAATCATACGCAGCATCACCAAAATGTTTTTTTTTTTTTTTTTTTTTTTTTTTTTTTTTTTTTTATGTGTGTGTGTGTGTGGGTGAGGGAATACACATAGCATATTCTAAAATAAAAATAGCCATGTTTCTTTAATTTTGGCAAGAAGAAAATGTTTTAAAATGAACGGTTTTCTAAACAAAGTTGGGGGGGGGGGGCACACGCCCCCGCCCGACGATATGCTTGTCTCAGTATTGACAGTAAAATACTTTTAAGCAGTCTATGAGAAGACCTACATTTTCCCAGCCCAACCACATTGGCTAATGCAAATTCGAGCTATGCCATTCGTTTGTACCGGAATGTACTGAAATATTTTCGTTTGTACCGATACTGATATCGAGATACAGCGCCCCTTTGTGGTCGGGCTGGGGAAACGGCAGCCCGACCACAACGCAAATTGCAAATTTGAGCTATGCCATTCGTTTGTACCGGAATGCACCGAAATTTTTTCGTTTGTACTCTTATAATAAGAGAGATATAGCGGTTTTTCCACAAGCAATTTTGAGAGAACGCAAGAGTTCATCGACCGCTATCCAAAACATTGGGGTTCAGAATTTCCCCCCGTCTTTCGTAGTCTTCCGGAAGTCGACCGCTGGGCTGAGGGGTGTGGTGAAGGTTGATGGGTGAAGGGGATGGATCCAATGGGAAGAAAAAGGTTTCCCCTCGTTATATCGCGCTTATCAGGAGACAAGGAAAATGCACGATTCCGGTGGAAGAGGATGAAGGGAAATGATAAAATTTATAGCCTTATGCATTTAAAATATAATATAATTAATCGCATAATCTATATAAATAAAGCAATGAGTAAACTGTCCGATAGTTTGTCTGTCTGTGTCTCGCGTAGCTCGCAGACGGGTGATCGTAGACCTACCAAATTTTGTACAGAAATTCTCCAGCACGGGTCCCGACACACCTCGAAGTGATTTTTTCGAAATTCGAATTAGTTTAGGAGATATTGATAAAAAGCACCGTCAAAAACACTGATTCTTGCTTTCCGCAATACCGCAATTGTAACCCCTGCAGTGTAAAAGTGAGAAATAAGCATCGAGGTTGCCATGTTTGGCGATTATATTAAATGATTTAGACTCTTGAATTAAAAATAAAAGAATAATCATTTTTTTTTTCTGTTTACAATATTTGTAAGGCTGTTTTTTAATTAAAATATCGTGTGCATGTGAAATCAGAGCAGGAATGAAATCTTTTATACTCAAATTAAAAATAGGATTTGGAAATTTTCCGAGACTAAAATGTGCAACTTTTTAATTTGGCAAAAAATAAAATGGGTGATATGCGATTTTCAGAAGATGATTCTAGGGCTTGGCACAATTTAATGAATGGGTACTTTTAAAAACAAGCGTAGGTTATCTCTCTATTTTAAAAAAAAGTAAAAGCCGCTGCTGCTGGCACTGTCAAAGCTTGTTGACCTATCTCCTCCTAAACTGTGGGGATTTGAGTTTAGACTAAGGTGCCCACAGATTCGAAAAATTCCAAGGAACCTGCTAAGCTGACTTAAATTTTGAAAATTGAATTATTTTAGAAGATATTAATAAAAAACTGAAAAAATAAACATAATGGTTGCCAGATTTGGCATAAAATCATTCATTCCTTTGCAACAAAGCGTTTCCAAGTATCTAGAATCGCAAGAAATTTAAAACATGAGTTAGAATTACGGCCATTTTACGTCAAAATAAAAACTGTATGAAATAAGTAACTCAAAATGTGTTACACAAAGTTGACAATTTTCAAATAGTAAGTTCGCTTAGACAACAGGAGTTTAGAATTAGCGATTATTCGTTTTTCCAAAACAGAAGAACTAATATCTTGAAAATGAAAAATAATTAAAATGCAGATTATTTTAAAGCCGGGAGATGGTATAATTCGAGGTGCTAAGTACGCCAATCAGCAAACGATTATGTAAATGAAAATATGGATAACGATTTTCCGGTAACCTTAAATGAACAGTAATTATAGGTTGTGAGCATGTGTAAATCGCCAAATAATGAAAAGTCGCCATTGGTGGCAAGCTATCCTATCTGTTCCGTAGCTTCTATTAACTTTACATGTGCGCAAGTCGCCAAATAATGAAAAATCACCCTGGGGGGCAAATTCGCAAGATGTGCAATAGGTTTTACATTATTAAAAATACAGCTGAAACAGATGTTCTTATTCTATTACGCTTAAGCTCCTAATTAATATAACTTTTGAATGGCAACATTAAATATCATTGTGTTTCTGAGGAGTGCAAATAATTTTTATCAGCGATTATAAGCGGAGTCCGCACTCCAGGTGGACTATAGCTCAGGACCTGTACAACACGGATTCGCATAACAAAATATCTTCCGTGTTATGAGGGGGAGGGGGGGTCTACTGTAGTGTGAAGTTTAAATTTTTATGTACCAATGAACATGCAAGAACCAAGCAATGTGTAGCTCAGTAACATTCTATCTGATCCAATTTTCGGGTTTTGTCTGTTGAAATTATGTCTTTTTTACGAATAAGCCTAATTAGGGGCCGAATGCCTCATACGAAAAGCGAGCGTAGAGAGTCTGGGGGCCTTGGCCCTAGTTTTTTAGAAAAAATAAAAATACATTTAAAAGATTATAATTATTGTTATTGTCGTTATTATTATTATTACAGAATTTTTTTTAAATTTGTTTTGTTACTGTGAAAATGAATGCAATATTATCTTTCAAGTAGTGTGTGCGTGGGTGTTGGGGGAGGGGGTGGATAGGGATGTAGACACTCAAAATATACACTTGAGATTTAATATTCATGAAAAACTATGAAGTTAAGGGTAGGAGGTAGGACCTTATTAAGATTTTGAGGGGCCGACTATGCTCAATGCATTCGATGTGATTTATCTTTCTGGCTTTTATTTGTTGATGGTGATCTGAAATAATAAAAAATATTTATGGATATATCAATATTGATGGATATAAAAATATTGATGGAGTACTCTTGTCTTAAACTATTTTAACGATTGCCCCCCAAAAATGTTGGGAGATGGGGCGTGGTAGCCCTGTGGTTAAGGCGTTGGACTCGTAACCAGAAGGTTGCAGGTTCAATACCGGTGTACCACTAAAGACCACTGTATACATGCGGTGTACGTGCACATTAAATCCGTGGTTCCGAAAGTCCTCTCGGCTTTCGCTAGCAGTTTCCGAGGGGTGCCAGTATTCAGAAGTCCCCTAGCTTCTGATGAGGCTCCAAATTGTGGCGAGAAATTCCGGGAAGGGCGTATATGTAGCTCTAAGCGACACATTCAGTGACGCGAGCTGTCCTCTCCTGGCAAATAAATAAAAATGTTGGGGGTCCTAGACCGTGGCCTAGCGCATGAAAAACAAATTTCGAAGAACAAGGACCTATATGATTGATTTTTTTTTCTCCCATGCTATAATCCTTTATTATCGCATATTCTATGGACCGTGCCCTGGGGAGCGTTTTCCAAAATAAACCTATTGTGTTATACGCACTACCAGCCCGGACTGGCCAGGTTACTTTGGCTTTCTTTAATGTAATATATGCAAAATCACGTATTCTGAATCATTTCTGTTCTCATTTTTTCGGTCACTTCGGCTTTTAACCCTTTAACGTGCGGTGTCCTCGCCGTGAGGACACCAAACTCTTGACGTTTTGATTGTTGCCAGTCACGAAGAATAGATTTGATTTCTATAAAAATAGTTGCATGTGACATAGCTCCACGAGAATCCTTTACTTTTTTTTAGCACGTCATTTCCCGTAAAAAAATTGTCACGGTTATTTTTAACAGCACTGACACCTGCTGAAAAATGGAAGAAAGCGAGAACAGCTGGATAGATTGCCCAATGCTGAAAAAAAGGGCAGGCGTTGCCATCGCTTGAATTAACTACCAGCAAGATGGCGGAATATCTAAACGTTCATCACGTGCCACAGATCTAGATACCCTTTTTTGACACTTTTCAAATTTACACTTTAAAAGAAAAGGGGGTAGTAAAAATGTATTATTTTAATATGCTAATAGTAAATTTATTTTAAATTTAATCATATAGTATGAATTTATATTTTTATTGTTTGTTTTCCATTTTTCTTCCCATTAGCACCTAAATTAACAGCAGACTTGAAAAGTGAAATTTATTATCCGCAGTAGATTTGTAAAGCTACCTTCCCTTTGTGGCCCACCGGAGTGGAATTAAAACGTATCCTTCACAGAGGTTCGGGAGTCATAGTCCTCAAGTGAATCTATTGTGTACTATCGAAAAAACTAAAAAACCCGATCCTGCTGCCTGAAGAGTCATTAGAAACGCTTAAAATCACCAGCCCTTTTAAAATGCCCGCTTTTTAAGTAAGGGCAAACACGTTGTGGTCCCCCCCATTCCCAGAGCTCTGAACAAAAACAGAAGTCAACAGTCCTACAACCAAGGGCGGATTAAAGGGGGGGCGGAGGGGGCGACCGCCCGCCTATATAAAAGAAATTAATGTAAAAGATCCTATTTTACTTCCATTAAATGGACGTATATGTCAATCTTCTAACTAATCGCCCCTACCGACAAATGAACACCCCCCCCCCCCCCCCCCCCCGAGAAACTTGCAATAATCCGCCACTGCCTAGAGCTGTGCTGTGATTGATTTTACCGCTGACTTTCGTCTAATTTATCATGATCTTAATGACCGTTTCAACACTAGGAGCAGGGGCGTAGCCAAGTGGGGGGTTAGGGGGGTCATAACCCCCCCATGAGAAATTTTTGCCATACAAAATGTATATTCTTCACTACATTATCACACGCACATATACATATATTTGAGTTGTAGTAGTCGTAACCCCCCCCCCCATGAAAAATTTCTGACTCAGCCCCTGAAGGAGTATGACTTTTGATTGCAAGTCCTGAAACACATGTGTTTTGAGACCTACATTTCCCCAACCCAACCACATTGGCAAATGAAAATTCGAGTTATACTATTCGTTGTACCGGAATGTACCGAATGTGGCGTAATTCGCGAACATTTCAATTTGTTTTGACTAACTTCACCTGCAGCTGCAATTTTTGGCGCCTAGAGCACCACTACTGTGATGACGCAAGGAGCTCACAGACAGTGAACATTCTGTTTTTTTTTCTCTCTCCTTTTTAGTTTAGCTTTGAGATTGCATGGAAAGTGGCAGGCTCCGTTGTATCGGAGACCTGAAGTTATTAATGATTCTAAACTGATTTCTTGTACATAATGTATATACTAATTTTGTAAGATAATGTAATCCAGTAATTAAATTTTAATAGTTAAAAGTTTGGTTATTGCTTCAAGCAGTCTTACAGATTATACAATACGTCTTTAGTCGGATATCTAGGACCGGCCCCACCTTCGCAGGCACCCCTCAGAAAGGTAAGCAGTCTTACCTTATTTTATTTGTTTCCTAAATTTTTTGGTTTTTGGTAGGAAAAGTAAAAACTGGCGCCCGAACAGGGACTGCCAAGAAGGTAGGGAATAATTTTCATGTTGATTCAGAGTAAATAATAAAGAATTGTAAATAAATATTCGATTGAATTAACGTAGTTGTTTGAAAATTTAATTAGGAAATATTAAAATGGCCGACGCAGAGCTAAATAAACTAAAGAAAAAGCGCGGAATTGTGCGTTCGTCAGTAACAAAAGTTATTACGAAATTAGAAACGGAACTAGCGAAATCGGAAGTTGATGTTGCTGAGTTGGAGTTACTGATGGAGCATTTGAATGAAAAAACAGAAAAATTAAAGATCGTTGACTCGGAAATAGAAAATTTGTTAGCAATAACTGACTTAGAGGAAGATTTAAATAGCGTAGAGGAATACACGGAAAAAATAACGACGTGTAGATTTTTAGCCAAAAGAAAAATTAAAGAATTTAAAAATGACAAACAAAAGGTGGAACATACCTCGATTGATCGTGAGTCAGAAGTTAAATCAGCAACAATTAGTGTTAAATTACCTAAATTAATAATTCCGAAATTTTATGGGGATTTAAATGAGTGGCTTGCATTCTGGAATTCATTTTGTTCTTCGATTCACGAAAATCCGTCTCTAAATGGAGTAGATAAATTTAATTATCTTAAGTCATTTTTGGGGGGTACAGCTTTAAATACGATAGACGGATTGGAGTTAACGGAAAAAAATTATGCGTCGGCAGTTGAACTTTTGAAGGGTCGTTTTGGAGACAATAGTATGTTAATCAATGCACATATTGAACAACTGTTAAAAGTGACTCCTTTAAGGAGTTCAGCTGACGTTAAGCAATTTAGAAAATTATTCGATTATATTCAAAAAAATTTGCGTGCTTTACAGAGTCTCGGTGTTACGTCTGATAATTATAGCGCTATTTTAACACCGCTGTTATTGAAATCTCTCCCTTCTGATTTAGTGTTGGAATATAATAAAATTGCAACCGCAAATTTTAATTTGGAAAACTTATTGGATTTTCTTTCCAAACAGTTAACAGCTAGAGAAAAATCATTTACAAATACGTCTACGCATCCTCGTAACTCAGAAGGCAGTAAGCAAATTTTCGTTGACCGGTCGAGTCGTAAATTTAATCAGCCCACTTCAGCAGAATTAATTTCGACAGAAATAAATAAAAAACAAACTCCGAACTGCATTTTCTGCAATAAGTCTCATTTTTCGTCGGAATGTTTACATGCGAATTCAATGTCGATTCAAGAGAGGGTGAACAAATGTAAGCAGTTAGGTTACTGTTTCAGGTGCGTGAGGGGTTCACATAGAAAATCAGAATGTAGGTCACGCGTTTTTTGCAAATTGTGTAACAGTACTAATCACTTATCAGTAATGTGTTTTAAAGGTGATGAGAATTCGAAACCGGACTCTAAACAAACTTGTGATAAGCGTACGAGCTTAAATGAACCTGAGAATAATTTGTGGAATACAATTAATGAAAGGGTATATTTACAAACTGTCATTGTGAAAACACGTAGGGATAAGAGAGATTATTTCTTGAGAACGATTATAGATACAGCATCATCGCGGACATTTTTAAGCAAATTTGCCGCTAATAAGTTGAATTTGCAATGTATTGGATCGGAATCCGTATTGCACGGTCTGTTCGGAGGTGAGGAAAAAAGATTGTATCATAAGAGATATTCTATTGATGTTCGAGATATTCATAATAAGTTTAATTGTACCTTAAATGTAATGGATCAACAAAAAATTTGTGCGGCTGTTCCGAAATTAGAAAATGACCAGATAATTGAGGAGTTGAAAAATAATAAAATTTATCTCAGTGACTTAAGCATAAAAGAAAACCTTTGTTTGTATGAAGAAGATCCTAAAGAAATACATCTTCTTATAGGTGCAGACTATGCGGGAAAGTTTTATACAGGGGAAATAAAAACTCTATCTAATGGGTTGATTGCTATGAATACACGTTTCGGATGGACTCTTTTAGGCGCTGCTGCAGGGGAGGAGTGGTCAGGTCATAGTGAAACTCTACTTTCTTTGCATGTCAATAGCGTCAAAATAAGCGATATATGGTCGCTTGATTCACTAGGAATCACAGATCCCGCGCTGTCTCAGACTAAAAAAGAAAATGAAGAATCTGCTTTACGATATTTTAATGAAACGATTACGAGAGATAGTGAGGGTCGTTATGAGGTCGCCCTTCCATGGGTAGAAAACCATCCGGAACTCCCTGATAATTTATCCTTATCTAGAAAACGGTTAAAAAATTGTGTTAATACTTTAAAAAATAAAGATTACCTGAATCAATATGAAAATGTGTTTAACGAATGGATAATAGAAGGGGTAATTGAAGTAGTTAGTGATAACAATGACAAAATTATAGAGGGGTGCCACTACCTGCCACATCGGGCTGTTATTAAAGAACATTCTACTACTCCTGTGCGGCCCGTATTTGACGCCTCCGCGAAAGAAAGGAATGCGGTTTCTTTAAATGATTGCATTCAAAAGGGTCCTAATTATCTTGAGCTAATTCCTAAGCTCTTAAATAACTTCCGTATAGGGCTTTATGGAGTCACAGCGGATATTAGGCGAGCATTCTTACAGATTTCTGTACGTCCGCAGGATCGTGATTACCTCAGATTTTTGTGGTGGGAGGGAGGCAACCCAGAGAATTTAAAAATATACAGACACAAGCGTGTCGTTTTTGGCGTAAGTGCCAGTCCCTTTCTTCTTGCAGCCACCATAAATTATCATTTAGAGGGAGTGGAAGAACATCATCGGGCCACTGCTGTAAAATTGAAAGAGTCAATGTATGTTGACAACTGCGTGGCCAGTGTTAATTCGCTGGAAGAGTTAGAAACTTTCATGAATCAATCAAAGGATATTATGCAGGCGGCAAAATTTGACTTACGGGATTGGCGTTACAACGAATTGCCAAATCGAGACTCGAACTCGGAACCTGACTTACATTGCAGTGATAAAGAAGAAATAGTTTCGGTGTTAGGGATAAAGTGGAACCTGCGTAAAGATACTTTAATGTTAGATGTGAAAGGAGAACCAGGATTGTCGCCAAATAAGAGACAAGTTCTTTCAATGCTGCATCAGATATTTGACCCCATCGGGTTTGCTAGCCCTGTTACGATCATCCCAAAACAAATTTTGCAAGAATGCTGGAAAAGAAAAATTAATTGGGATGAAATTCTACCCCCAGACTTAGCTAAAAAATTCATTCGATGGGCGGCTCAAATAAAATGTTTAGCTGAGATAGAAATTCCCCGTAAGATTCCAGCTTTAGATCAAAACATCACATTGCACGTTTTTTGCGATGCAAGCTCAATAGCTTATGCTACGTGCATTTTTTTAAGACGTGATAATGGGAATAAGGTTGAATGCCAACTTTTACAATCCAGAGCGAAAATTGCCCCAGTGAAATCTTTAACGATCCCCAGGTTAGAAGTTTTATCCTGCGCCATAGGCGCCAGGTTGGCTAAAACGGTAAAGGAGGATTTGAACATAGAGGGCACAACAACCTTTTATTGGTGTGATTCCATGAATGCTCTATATTGGATCAAGAAGCAGGAAAATTGGGCAACTTTTATTTTGAACCGTGTTAATGAGATTAGAAGGATTAGTGATCCAGAAGATTGGCGTCATATACCTGGCAGGTTCAACTCGGCCGATTTACCGTCACGTGGCTGTCATCCAAAAGAACTAGAAAAATCAAAATGGTGGTTGCGTCCAAAGTGGTTATATCAACCACCCGAAGCATGGCCCACCTTGTCAGATGGTGATTTTGACACAAACATTGTAAATTCTGAAAGAAGAAAATCAGTGATGTCATCCAGTAACACGAATGTTGAATATACCGATTTATTTGAAAATATTTCAGACTTCTCTAAAATTGTAAAAACAGTTAGTTGGATTTACAGATTCTTCAAAAACGCTTGAGTTGACCCACCTCAGAGAACGAGCGGGCCCATCAGCTTGGAAGAAGTAAACCAAGCTGAAATAATTGTGTATAAAATAATTCAAAGACAGTCCTTTCCTAACAGTAATAGTAAAAACCTCTGCAAACTTCAGCCAATCACTGATGCTAAGGGCATCATCCGAGTGAAGTCCAGAATTTTACAGCGTGATGACGACGAAAATTTCAGATTTCCAATAGTGCTTCCTGCTGATCACTCAATTGTGTTAAAACTAATTCAAAAGGAACATGAAAATATGGGTCATGCGGGTACCCAATTTGTGATGAACAAATTACGAGAAAAATTCTGGCTCTTAAAAAGTAGAAGAACAATTAGAAAAATTGTACGTAGTTGCGTGCATTGCCGAAAATTCGACTCGCCGGTCGGAGAGGTCCCACAGTCGGCTTTACCAGAAGACCGGGTAAGAGATGCTAAAATTTTTTAAATCACAGGGATAGACCTAACAGGACCTTTGTACATTAAAGGTAAACAGAAGGTGTGGATAACACTTTTTACATGTGCCATTTATAGAGCGGTTCACCTCGAACTTGTCTCCAGCCTATCTACCGAGACATTCCTACGAGCTTTCAGACGATTTGTATCACGTCGAGGTCGACCTGCAGTTGTATATTCTGACAATGGAACTAATTTTGTGGGAACAGACAACCTGTTCAAAAATATCGATTGGGACAAAATCTCGTCAGTAGCTGTGGAGCGAAAAATAGACTGGAAATTCATTCCACCTTCTTCACCTTGGTGTGGAGGTTGGTGGGAGAGGTTAATCGGTGTAATGAAAAGAATTTTAAGAAAAATACTTGGTAGATCTTCTGTAGATTACGAAACACTTCTTACTGTATTGTGTGATGTAGAATCGACGATAAACGGTAGACCACTTACTTACCTGTCCGAAGACGTGAGTGACCTCATCGCACTGACACCGGCGATGTTCCTACACGAGTTACCCATGTCAGGTGTGCCAGACATCGATCATGTAGATAATGCTTCGGTCAAACGAGCATTGATTTACCAGAATAAGTTACGCAATGATTTGCGCAAACGTTTCAGAATTGAATACCTCGGCCAGCTAAAGCAGAATTCGAAATACATTAAAGATCCTACTTCTTTGAAAGTGGGGCACATGGTATTAGTGTCCACTAATAAAAAAAGAGTGAACTGGCCCTTAGCCAGAGTTTCTGAAATTATTCCATCTGCGGACGGTCATGTCCGTCTAGTAAAAGTGAAAACTAGTGATGGTGAACTAATTCGTACTGTGCAACAGTTGATACCACTGGAAGCAGACTTTTGTTATCACAGTGATTTTGTCCGAAGGTTGAGGTCTTCCAATGCTTCACGACCTCAAGGTGGGAGTGTGGCGTAATTCGCGAACATTTCAATTTGTTTTGACTAACTTCACCTGCAGCTGCAATTTTTGGCGCCTAGAGCACCACTAGCTCACAGACAGTGAACATTCTGTTTTTTTTTCTTCTCTCCTTTTTAGTTTAGCTTTGAGATTGCATGGAAAGTGGCAGGCTCCGTTGTATCGGAGACCTGAAGTTATTAATGATTCTAAACTGATTTCTTGTACATAATGTATATACTAGTTTTGTAAGATAATGTAATCCAGTAATTAAATTTTAATAGTTAAAAGTTTGGTTATTGCTTCAAGCAGTCTTATACATTACGTCTTGAGTGGATATCTAGGACCGGCCCCACCTTCGCAGGCACCCCTCAGAAAGGTAAGCAGTCTTACCTTATTTTATTTGTTTCCTAAATTTTTTGGTTTTTGGTAGGAAAAGTAAAACCGAAATATTTTCGTTTGTAGCGATACCGATATCGAGATACAGAGCCGCCTTTGTGGTCGGACTCGGGCTCGGGAAACGGCAGCCCGACTACAACGCAAATTAAAAATCTGAGCTATGCCATTCGTTTGTACCAGAATGTACCAAAATATTTTCATTTGTACTGATACCGATATCGAGATACAGCGCCCCCTTTGTGGTCGGACTCGGGCTCGGGAAACGGCACCCGACTACAACGCAAATTGAAAATCTGAGCTATGCCATTCGTTTGTACTTTGTTTGTACCAGAATGTACCAAAATATTTTCGTTTGTACCGATACCGATATCGAGATACAGCGCCCCCTTTGTGGTCGGACTCATGCTCGGGAAACGGCAGCTCGATCGCAGCCCAAATTGAAAATTTGAGCTATGCCATTCATTTTTACTTCGTTTGTACCAGAATGTACCGAAATATTTTCGTTTGTACCCATACCGATGTCGAGATACAGCGCTCCCTTTGTGGTCGGGCTGGGGAAACGGCACCCCGACCACAACGCCATTTGAAAATTTGAGCTATGCCATTCGTTTGTACCGGAATGTACCAAAATATTTTAGTTTGTACCGATACCGATATCGAGATACAGCGCCCCCTTTGTGGTCAGACTCATGCTCGGGAAACGGCAGCTCGATCGCAGCCCAAATTGAAAATTTGAGCTATGCCATTCGTTTCTACTTTGTTTGTACCGGAATGTACCGAAATATTTTCGTTTGTACCGGAATGTACCGAAATATTTTCGTTTGTACCAATACCGATGTCGAGATACAGCGCTCCCTTTGTGGTCGGGCTGGGGAAACGGCACCCCGACCACAACACCATTTGAAAATTTGAGCTATGTACTTCATTTGTACCGGAATGTACCGAAATATTTTCATTTCTACCGATACCGAGATACAGCGCCCCGCTTGAAGCCCAAAAACAGAAGGCCGGAAATTTGTCTATTGCACGATACCCTTTGCAGCCGCTCAAACGTGGCACCAAGCAAAGTACTTTATAGGAGACTTGCAGACGGACAGCCAAGAGACGGGCGGCTTCTACGATCCTGTTGACTCCCACACTAAAATCCGTTTCACGTAATTTTTTTTACTTAAAACTCCGATTTTGATTTTATTTCTGCGCATACGTTAAGATAAGGTGACCACACGTCCCCAATTTTTGGGGACAGTACCCAATTTCTGTTGTTTTGCAATTTGCCCCAAAATGTAAAAAAAAAAAAAAAAATTGGGGCCAATTTTTAATTAATACTTTTTTTAATTAGATTACTGTTCATTATTTCATTAAATATAAAATGTTCCAAATTTTGTTTCAAATTTGGGGACATGTCCTCAATTTTACGTTCAAAAATGGACATTTTGCATGTGACGTCACTTGGCGGTATTTGATACTCCACGTGCACGATCTTATGGCGATGATTAGTTTCGATTTCAGCTTGTTTGGACCTAAGGGATTATTTGACACTTTCTAGTAGAAATATAGCTGTTGCAAAAGAAGCTAGAATATTAGTCATTAACAAATAATTGCTTTTTATAAATGAATTTTATCTTCATTGTGAGATTTTATTTAAAATGTTAATAATAATTAAATACTAAAAATAATTTAAAAGATCGTAGTTTAAAAAAGTGTGGGAGGTTTTTAATGAATATTTGTACTATTTTAAACTCAGAAAACTCAAAATCAACTCAATGATGTATTATTTATACGTGTTTGCAATAATGTAATAATTTTAGAACACTAATATTCTTTTTATTAACAAAGTTTTGAAGCGAAATGCAATATCATCGTCTTCTAAACCATCTATTTAAGTATTTAAAAGACAGTAACTCATTCCGAGCGGCTCTAATAATGAGAAACAGTAATTATAAAATGGATACTGAATGCATTTCAATGGGAGCTGGCCGATGTAAATACCGCCAGCAGGCGAATTTTAGCCTCGAACTCAGACACCATGCAAAATGTCCATTAGGTCACCTTAGTTAAGGTGACCAAATGTTCCCGCTTTCAAAACTTTTCAGCTTGTCCCCAAAATATAAAACAACAATTGGGAACAAAATTTTAATTAAAACAGTCATATCTTCCCAATTTAGTAAGAAATCAATCGTTTTTCCTTAAATTTATCAATGTTAATAATGCTCTAGTTCAATAAATAGAAGCTATTCTGAGAAGAGCATTGAATTTATAAAATGTCCCCAATTTTGAAACAGAAATTGGTGTTTACCCAAGGCCTATTGGTATTTACCCAAGGCCTGGGTTCTTTAAACAACAGGCTGATCTCCAAAAATTTCATCCGTGAAATGAAAGAGAATTTTTAAACTAAGAATTTCAGATACCTTGTTTCTGAGAAAAATACATTAGTCTTTGTCGTACAATGGTCGGATATTTCGCTATTGTTTCAGCCCTTATACCAAAGTGATTATTACAAGCTACATGAAGACAACGTTTATGACCCCGCATTGATATGTAATTCTGATTCCTTATGATGTGCTCTGTCTCCCCCTTAAATTTTGTACATACAGTTATGAGTATGTACAAAACTGTATATGTTTGATACATTTAAGAATCTGTTGTGTGAATATTGCATACTTTTCCTGCGTATACTAAGGTAAGGTGACCATACGTCCTCGAAATTCGAGGACAGTCCCGAAATACAGATCTTTTTTTCATTTTGTCCCCGAAAATAATTTGTCCCCAAATTTAAAGATTTGGACTTTTTTTCCCTGAAAGTTTCCGTTTACTTTATTTCTTTCAGAAAAAACTGAAGAAATAAGTAAAATAAATCAAATAAAAGAGCCATCTACTCAGAGAAACAATGAAATTCGAACTGTGAAAGCGCTTGTTGTCATTGTGTGTCAAGGGCGTAGACAGGATTTTCAAAAGGGGGGGGGGGCAGGACATGGAGTCTAACCGAAGAATGTCCGTTTGTCATAATCAGACCCTATGATAGCTCATTTTAGGGGGGTGGGCAGCTGCCCCACCCTGCCCTTCGCTGGCTACGCCCATGTTGTGTGTGTAGCGTGTACAGACATTCAATAAAGTATCCGACTATGAGCCAAATTTCCCATTTCAGTTTTCTTAATGATTAATCCCTTTTCATGAAGAACCATGCTTGAAATGGATGTACGGAAATTTTCTTGCACTCGAATACTTTTTTTAGTGGGTGTACAAGGTTCCATGAAAAATTATCACAAAATGATCCAATGTAAAGAGCAATGTCTTCTGAAAAATACAAATACTATTCCAAGAGTTAAATTTTGAATAAATTGCAATATTTCAACATGATGTTCCTTTCATACTTCTGGTTTAAATAAATATTTATAAATTAATGAAATACTTCCATTAATTTATTAGAAATAAGAATACACAATTGATATAAATAGCTATTAGTGTTCATTTTTAAGTATCAAAGTCATACAAGATTTAAAGTATGCGTATACTGCTATACACCCTCCAAAAAAAAGTGTTCGAGTAAAAATTTCCTACGTTGGTTTCGTATATTAAAAATTATTTATCATAGAATATGAATTAGGCTATGTATAAATATGACTTTCCATATTTCTGTCACGTTTTATGTTTTTCAAAAACTCAATTACTATTCGCTAATCTAAAATAGGAAATTTATCTCTTACTCAAATACTACTTTTGGAGGGTGTACATGGTAATATGTCGTGTCCTCGAAAATATTTTCTAGCGTCCCCAAGTTTTGTTTAGATTCGAGGACAATGCTTCATTTGTCCCCAAATTACTGTTTAGAAACATGGTCGCCTTAACTAAGGTCACTATATTTAAACAAAGGATTGGGGACAAATCAGTGTTGTGTCCCCAATTTTGAAACAGAAGTTTGAGGCCCGTTATAAATTCAATGCTCTTCTCAGAATAGCTTCTATTTATTGAACTAGCTAGAACGTAATTAACATTCATAAAATTAAGGAAAAACAATCGATTTCTTACTAAATTGGGAAGATATGACTGTTTTAATTAAAATTTTGTTCGCAATTGTTGTTTTATATTTTGGGGACAAGCTGAAAAGTTTTCAAAGCGGGAACGTTTGGTCACTTTAACTAAGGTGACCTAATTTTTGAACGTAAAATTGAGGACATGTCCCCAAATTTGAAACAAAATTTGGGACATTTTATAATTAATGAAATAATGAACAGTAATCTAATAAAAAAAAGTATTAATAAAAATTGTCCCCAATTGTTCATTTTACATTTTGGGGGCAAATTGGAAAACAACAGAAATTGGGCACTGTCCCCAAAAATTGGGGACGTATGGTCACCTTATCTTATCGTATGCACAGAAATAGAATCAAAATCGGAGTTTCAAGTAAAAAAAATTACATGAAACAGATTTCAATGTGGGAGTCAACGGGATCGTCGAAGCCGCCCGTCTCTTGAACACTTTGCCGTCCGTCCGCAAGTCTCCTAAAAACTGCTTTGCTTGGTGCCACGTTTGAGCGGCCGCAGAGGGTATTGTGCAATAGACAAATTTCCGGCCTTCTGTTTTTGGGCTTCAAGGAGGGCGCTGTATCTCGATATCGATATCGGTACAAACGAAAATATTTCGGTACATTCCGGTACAAACGAAGTACAATCGAATGGCATAGCTCAAATTTGCAATTTGCGTTTTGGTCGGGCTGCCGTTTTCCCAGCCCAACCACAAAGGGGGCGCTGTATCTCGGTATCGGTACAAACGAAAATATTTCGGTACATTCCGGTACAAACGAAGTACAATCGAATGGCATAGCTCAAATTTGCAATTTGCGTTGTGGTCGGGCTGCCGTTTTCCTAGCCCGACCACAAAGGGGGGGGGGGGGGCTGTATCTCGGTATCGGTACAAACGAAAATATTTCGGTACATTCCGGTACAAACGAAGTACAAACGAATGGCATAGCTCAAATTTGCAATTTGCATTGTGGTCGGGCTGCCGTTTCCCCAGCCCGTGAAATGAAAGAGAATTTTTAAACTAAGAATTTCAGATACCATTTCTGAGAAAAATATATTAGTCTTTGTCGTACAATGGTCGGATATTTCGCTATTGTTTAAGCACTTATACTAAAGTGATTATTACAAGCTACATGAAGACAACGTTTACGACACCGTATTGATATGTAATTCTGATTCCTTATGATGTGCTCTGTCTCCCCCTAAAATTTTGTACATATAGTTATTAGTCACCCTGTATATGTTTGATACATTTAAGAATCTGTTGTGTGAATATTGCATACTTTTCCTGTGTATACTAAGGTAAGGTGACCATACGTCCGCGAAATTCGAGGACAGTCCCCAAATACAGATCTTTTTTTCATTTTGTCCCCAAAAATACTTTGTCCCCAAATTTAAAGATTTGGACTTTTTTTCCTTGAAAGTTTCCGTTTACTTTATTTCTTTCAGAAAAAAACTGAAGAAATAAGTAAAATAAATCAAATAAATGCGCCATCTACTCAGAGAAACAATGAAATTCGAACTGTGAAAGCACTTGTTGTCATTGTGTGTCAAGGGCGTAGCCAGGATTTTCATAAAGGGTGGGGGGGGAGAGGACATGGTGTCTAACCGAAGAATGTCCGGTTTGTAATAATCAGACCCTATGATAGCTCATTTTAGGGGAGGGCAGCTGCCCCACCCTGCCCCTCGCTGGCTACACGCCCATGGTGTGTGTAGCGTGTACAGACATTCAATAAAGTATCCGACTATGAGCCAAATTTCCCATTTCAGTTTTCTTAACGATTAATCCTTTTTCATGAAGAACCATGCTTGAAATTGATGTACGAAAATTTTCTTACACTCGAATACTTTCTGTAGAGGGTGTACAAGGTTCCATGAAAAATTATCACAAAATGATCCAATGTAAAAAGCAATGTCTTCTGAAAAATACAAATACTATTCCAAGAGTTAACCCATTTATGCCTAGCGTCCCTTTTTTGGGACGGCATTTTCGCTATCAGTCGAAAACGTTATTTATTTTTCCTAGCCTTTATTCGCGAGTATTGAACCTCAATTCAACAAAATAATTTAATATGGCCAAGTAGGATGTTGACATGTCAATTTTTAAACATAATGATTTTAAATGAAATCATCCCTTGTTTAAAAAGTTGACATCAGAAATTTATCAATTACTGCTGGTGTTAGCAAAAATCTAAGAAAGTCACAAAAATATCCAGGCACGAATGGGTTAAATTTTAAATAAATTGCAATATTTCAACATGATGTTCCTTTCATACTTCTGGTTTAAATAAATATTTATAAATTAATGAAATACATTCCATTAATTTATTAGAAATAAGAATACACAATTGATATAAATAGCTATTAGTGTTCATTTTTAAATATCAAAGTCATACAAGATTTAAAGTATGGGTATACTGCTATACACCCTCCAAAAAAAGTGTTCGAGTAAAAATTTCCTACGTTGGTTTCGTATATTAAAAATTATTTATCATAGACTATGAATTAGGCTATGTATAAACATGACTTTCCATATTTCTGTCACGTTTTACGTTTTTCAAAAACTTAATTATTATTCGCAAATCTAAAATAGGAAATTTATCTCTTACTCGAGTACTATTTTTGGAGGGTGTACATGGTAATATGTCGTGTCCTCGAAAATATTTTCTAGCGTCCCCAAGTTTTGTTTAGATTCGAGGACAATGCTTCATTTGTCCCCAAATTACTGTTTAGAAACATGGTCGCCTTAACTAAGGTGACTATATTTAAACAAAGGATTGGGGACAAATCAGTGTTGTGTCCCCAATTTTGAAACAGAAGTTTGAGGCCCTTTATGAATTCAATGCTCTTCTCAGAATAGCTTCTCTTTATTGAACTAGCTAGAACGTAATTAACATTCATAAAATTAAGGAAAAACGATCGATTTCTTACTAAATTGGGAAGATATGACTGTTTTAATTAAAATTTTGTTCGCAATTGTTGTTTTATATTTTGGGGACAAGCTAAAGAGTTTTGAAAGCGGGAACGTTTGGTCACCTGAACTATGGTGATCTAATTTTTGAACGTAAAATTGAGGACATGTCCCCAAATTTGAAACAAAATTTGAGACATTTTATAATTAACGAAATAATGAACAATAGTCTAATAAAAAAAGTATTAATTAAAAATTGTCCCCAATTGTTTTTTTTAACATTTTGGGGGGAAAATTTCAAAACAACAGAAATTGGGCACTGTCCCAAAAATTGGGGACGTAAGGTCATCTTATCTTAACGTATGCACAGAAATAGAATCGAAATCGGAGTTTTAAGTAAAAAAAATTACATGAAACAGATTTCAGTGTGGGAGTCAACGGGATGGTCAAAGCCGCCCGCCTCTTGCCCGTCCGTCCGCAAGTCTCCTATAAAGTACTTTGCTTGGTGCCACGTTTGAGCGGCCGCAAAGGGTATCGTGCAATAGACAAATTTCCGGCCTTCTGTTTTTGGGCTTCAAGGGGGGCGCTGTATCTCGATATCGGTATCGGTACAAACGAAAATATTTCGGTATATTCCGGTATAAACGAAGTAGAAACGAATGGCATAGCTAAAATTTTCAATTTGCGTTGTGGTCGAGCTGCCGTTTCCCGAACATGAATACGACCACAAAGGGGGCGCTGTATCTCGATATCTGTATCGGTACAAACGAAAATATTTCGGTACATTCCGGTACAAACAAAGTAGAAATGAATGGTATAGCTCAAATTTTCAATTTGTGCTGTGGTCGAGCTGCCGTTTCCCGAACATGAGTCCGACCACAAAAGGGGCACTGTATCTCGATATCGGTACAAACGAAAATATTTCGGTACATTCCGGTACAAACGAAGTACAAACGAATGGCATAGTTCAAATTTGCAATTTGCGTTGTGGTCGGGCTACCGTTTCCCCAGCCCGACCACAAAGGGGGCGCTGTATCTCGGTATCGGTACAAGCGAAAATATTTCAGTACATTCCGGTACAAACGAAGTACAAACGAATGGCATAGTTCAAATTTGCAATTTGCGTTGTGGTCGGGCTGCCGTTTCCCCAGCCCGACCACAAAGGGGGCGCTGTATCTCGGTATCGGTATTGGTACAAACGAAAATATTTCGGTACATTCCGGTACAAACGAATGGCATAGCTCAGATTTTCAATTTGCGTTGTAGTCGGGCTGCCGTTTCCCGAGCCCGATCACAAAGGCGGCGCTGTATCTCGGTATCGGTACAAACGAAAATGTTTCGGTATATTCTGGTACAAACGAAGTAGAAACGAATGGCATAGCTCAAATTTTCAATTTGCGCTGTGGTTGAGCTGCTGTTTCCCGAACATGAGTCCGACCACAAAGGGGGCGCTGTATCTCGATATCGGTACAAACGAAAATATTTCGGTACATTCCGGTACAAACGAAGTACAAACGAATGGCATAGTTCAAATTTGCAATTTGTGTTGTGGTCGGGCTGCCGTTTCCCGATCCCGAGTTCGACCACAAAGGCAGCGTTGTATCTCGGTATCGGTACAAACGAAAATTATTTCGGTACATTCCGGTACAAACGAAGTACAAACAAATGGCATAGCTCAAATTTGCAATTTGTGTTGTGGTCGGGCTGCCATTTCCCCAGCCCGACCACAAAGGGGGCGCTGTATCTCGGTATCGGTACAAACGAAAATTATTTCGGTACATTCCGGTACAAACGAAGTACAAACGAATGACATAGCTCAAATTTGCTATTTGCGTTGTGGTCGGGCTGCCGTTTCCCCAGCCCGACCACAAAGGGGGCGCTGTATCTTGGTATCGGTACAAACAAAAATATTTCGGTACATTCCGGTACAAACGAATGGCATAGCTCAAATTTGCAATTCGCGTTGTGGTCAGGCTGCCGTTTCCCCAGCCCGACCACAAAGGGGACGCTGTATCTCGGTATCCGTATCGGTACAAACGAAAATATTTCGGTACATTCCGGTACAAATGAAGTACAAACGAACGGCATAACTCGAATTTGCATTTGCCAATGTGGTTGGGCTGGGGAAATGCAGGTTCAGAGAAGTAGGGGAGGGAGAGTTTTCTCAATGTAACACTATTTTAAAACTAAATTTTGGAACTGGATTTAAGCCATCATTAGTTAAAATGAAAACTGCTGAACTATGTGCACAAAATGCATGCACAAATGTACTCAGTTTGCAAACCTGCGTAAAGAAAACATTTTTGAATATTTGGTAATGGATGATAAGTCACAAATTGCTAATCATTTGACTAGTGCTGAAATAATTTCCTCTGTTTCAAAACAAGAGGAAAACAATTCTGAAACAGAACCAAATGCTGGAGAGAAAGTTGAAAATCTTTCAGAATCTGAAGAAATTTCCATAAGAGATCAATATTTTAAATTCCTAGAAACACAAGACTGTGTGTAACCAAAGTAAAATTATTACCTGTTCAAAGGCTGCAAGAAAAGTTATTTGTTGAGAGATTGCAAATTCTAAAACAAATCAAAAGTAATATATTGTTTAACAAATAAACTTTAATGCTTTTGGTAATTTCAATTTATTTATTTTTTCTGTAAATAAATAAATTCCATTTTTTTGTTTTTTAAAGTAGTATTTGTATTTAAAAAAAAGTTTTAAGCATTATATTTATGTGTTCCAGCAATATTTTAATATGTTTACTAGGGACGTTTAATGAATAAGTGAATGATCCATATAATGCAAAATTCTATATAATGCAAAACCTTGCGTTTCGAGGTTTGCATTATAAAGATCTTCTACTGTACTAGGTTTAAAATGTTTGTTTAAATTTCTAGGGAACTAGGAACAGGGTTCAGAGACAAATTTAAATCAGATGTATTAAATTACTATCTATATCTCCTAAAGCAGTTAATAATTTCTCTAAAAGGTGCTAAATAAACAAATGAATGTTGCAAAATATTTCTTTAAAAAAGTGATATTGTAGCTAATTGTACTATAAATCATTGTAGAAAGTACGCTGAGTGAAATATAAATCAATACGCACAAATTAATAAATATCTAATCTAATTTAATCTTGTTTTTCTGAGAGTTGTTTAATATTTTGTTAAAGAAAAGAAAGGAAGTAAAAGGAAGAAAGAACACGAAATAGTGTGTTTCATAAAACGTTCGTAGAATATGTAGTACTCTTTGTGTGTTTTATAAAAAATCATTTAATTTAATTATAAATAACTAGTAAATGTATTTCTTAAGGATAATTAAGAGACGAGACGAAACAAATCTTTGCATTTGTTTTACAGGACGTGACACGCCTATTTTTTGTATTGCATCCATCCTCAATAATTATTGAGAAAATACAAAACAAAAGGGATTTAAAGGTTCGTTTTTAAATTTAAATAAGAACATTTTAGAGAGTAAAAATTCAATTTTTTTGAAAACAACTGATGTAAGTTTTTTCACACCTTTTAGCTCCATTTAATTTTTTATAAACATATGAACTCGTTGTTTGCAGTTAATATTTGACAGATTGTAAGATTTTGATTTCTGTTTATTAAATGCCACAATATTCACAAAAGTTTTACAAAGTATTAAAGAAACATTCAGAGCAATAAGCAGACTAAGACAGGAAATTCAATGCAAGATTACTTGCACCTAAAGATTGGATTGTCTGAAAGAAAATTTAAATAGTACCTACGCATGAATTATGATACAATTGTCGACTAACCTAATTTTTTTTAAAAAAGCTTCAATTTTAGCAAACTATTGTTTTAAATATAATTTGAAAAGTAATATTTTTAAAAATTATTCTCGAAAACAAAATTTTAATTTAAAAGGCAATTTAAAATCCCGCTATGTGTAATTTGTTTTCGATGTGCCTTCCTAACTTTTTTTTTTTTTTTTTTTTTTGAAAATGGATGAGACTTTCGTGCAACTGACACTAAGGTCATAACATTCAACTGGAAAAACTTGTGGTCGAATATTTCAAATAGATTTTTGAATATTGCCACTCCGGGTATGTTACACCCTTCACGAGTACTTCTACTTGCGTAATGGTTATCCTCGCATAACAGTCGCATTGCACCTCCGTTTTGATGCAGAAAAAATAGTTTTAGAGTTACAATATTAAGTAGTAGATTTTTCCCGCATAATAGCCAGACAGACTTTCACCAGGAAAAATTGGTAAAAAAAGTGCGACTATTACTCGAGTAAACATGGTTGCTATTCTGAGAGAGGCTCTAGTCCTGAGTATATAAATACGTTTTCATATTGTTCTTCGAGTAGTATTTATAAATAAATGGTCACAATTGCTTTTTAAATTTTTTTTTTACCTCTCGGGTATCATTTTTATGGGGGAAAAACAAAACACAAAAGAAAACGAAAACACCCTTGAGTATGAGATTGATACCCATCGCGAGTAATAAGTGTGATTTTTTCTTCTGATCCCCAGTTCTGAATCGTGTGATTTTGGTACATAATTTAAAAAAAATTATGTCAAGCACTTTAAACTTTTTATAATGTTGTTTTACAAGGTGCATTATATCCCCCTCCCAATATATATAACAATGAAAGATAAACCTATACTGGTTGCGAAACATTTAGTAAAAAATCCTCGAACATCGAAAATTTTGCAGAATGTGTAACATTTACCGTAAAAATCGGGAGAAGGGCCGCGGCTCATACGAAAAAAAAGTTAAACTTTTTCAGGGTGCGGCCCATCTATCGATGCGGCCCATCTGATATTTTCCCCCCTCCAACTGTACTGCTTATTTAATTACAGTGCAGCACCGATTATCCGGCATCGGTTGCAATGACGCGGTGCCGGATTACCGATTTTTCCGAATTACAGATGTGTTGAAAATTTCCATTAAAACCATCGTCGATCACGTGCTATTGACCAGTATATTATTTATCAATGAAAAGTAGTCTTAAAATATGCATACGATCGCTATATAAACCGTCAAATAATAATAATAATAATACTAATAATAATACTAATCTACACTGGAACAAATGTAATTTAGTGTTTAATTCAAACTAAAAACTATAAAGCAGAGAAGATCGTTGATTTTGGAACATTTTCATAAATTATAACACAAATAGTAACTGAAATTTATTTAAATACTAATTTAAAATAAGTGTATTAAATTATTATTAGAATCTAATTAGCTTTTGTATTTACATTAAATACATCGGTTAATTCGACTTGTTTCATTTTTTTTCGGTATTTAATTGGTTAATTAACATATGCACATTCCTCAGTTGACTCTCAGATATAAAATCGAATTTATTAAATCTCTCCGTAATTTGTACCCTAGAGTTTTATTTTGCAAGCTGAATTATTCCCAATTTTACTCTCTTCACAGCTTCTTAATTACGTCGAAACATACCAATTCCCCCCTCCTTTCCCTCTTGCTGGCGAATTCCTTCCCGCGATAGTTGACGATTTCGCACGGTGACAGGATGTCTAGAAACAAGGCAATGTGTCTAGAAGCGGAAGGAGCCGAAGCCACGTGTTTACGATGATCCGTAAACATGCTGTCTGGTTTTAAAAACTCATACATATTAATGTTCTATGAAAGCACTCGCATTATCTTTGAATTCTTCATTCAGCTACACTGCACCTTTGACTGCAATTAATTTAAATGTAATAAGCAAACTAAGCCGTATTTACTTTTGTTTTTATCTCGGTATTAGAAAATGCATTGATTCAAATATTTGCGGCAGTAATGGTGATCGGCAAAGACATGTTAGGGCCGAAATACGAAACAAAGAAAAATATTCGGTGAAAATCTATCTATTGAAGAAGAAAAAAATGAAGATAGCCATACATCAATTAAAATCAGCGTTCAAAGTTCCGGATTTTGAGATTCCGGATCCCTTTGGTGAGGGAAAAAAAAAAAAAAAAAAAAAAACGAGACTAGTGCCAGATTATATGTTCCCAGATTATGGATGCTGCATGTATATATTAATTTTCAATAAATTACGATGATCGGACTTTCTGCGGGTATATTTTTACATTTGTTTACATTTTTACGAATGCGGCTCATACGTCGGTGCGGCCCTTCTGTGAGTATATTTTTACACTTGTTTACATTTTTACTGGTGCGGCCGTTTTCCCGGTTTTTACGGTAATCATTTTGAAATTTTGTTGTGGAATTTCATGTTTAAGATTTTTTTTTTTTTGGAATGTTTTATAAATGGATCCGTTTGCTTCATTTTTTTCAGTGTGTAAATTTTAAAGAATCCTCCTGTACAAGGCAAAATTAATTCCTTTTAATTTGTTTACCAAGACCGTGAAGCAGATTTAATCAATGTTTTATTTTATGTATTAAGCTGCTATATTTTTAAGCTCACGTTACACAAATTTTTAAGTAGTTTCGATATTTTAAATATACAGTTATTGTATATGGCATCTCCGGTTGAGTCACCATGGACCACTGTTTGACATAATTAATCCTATAAAAATATAATTAAAATGATAAAAAAATGAGTTGTAGTGAGATACATCTTTTTTACAAGTCAAAATTTGATGGTGGAGTATAAAAGTACTTTGATAGTCTGAAATTCGTAGGAATAAATTAAGTGGACACTGAATTTCCTTGTACAAGAAGTAATTTTACAGTCAGAATGTTAGGACATCGAAAAATGAAATTTTCTGTAAAGCTAAACATTATTCCACTAGATTTTCAAAGAAATATAATATTGCCACCCCCGGTGAATAATCCAGTGCTCCTCTGTCTCAACCTACTGATCCCCGGGATTTACGTCCCTGAGAGTTCAATAGTACTTTTCAAAAATATTTTTTTTTCTTTATATAGAATTCCCATGAAATTATACATACATACAACACCAAGGTGCGTACAATACCGAGATTTCTGGCATTTCTTCCATTGAATATATACATAGGTATTTTCTACCTTTATTTTCTCTAAGTTTCGAGTGTCACAATCACTAAACAATCTGGATTGTAGAAGAGTGCAATTTGAAAAAAAAAAAAGTCAAAATAAAGCGAGATTTCTTTTTAATTATTGAGTAATTCGAGCATGGAAATATTGTTTTGTTCTCTTTTCTTGCGAATAGGTACTCTGTTGTTACAGTGATTCAAGCTGCAAGGCAGCCCGCCGTGTAAAGGGGAAGATCTTTTGTTGAGATGCTCACAATGCCCTCAGGTGTTCATCAGATGGTCAACAGATAGCAACTGGATACAATTTTTTTGGTCGTTTTGTAATTTATAACAAAAGGGAGATCGCCACACAAGTGTTTTGCCGAAGATATTATTAAAACATATTTAAGTTAGGTAAAATGGGGGAAAAGAATTAGTGGCCATTTATTTTGCATTTGTTATGATTTCAATTTTAAGTAAAGTGTAATTAATTAATAGCCTACTTAATTAAAAATCCTAACCTTAATTAGTGAATTTTAAATCAAGTAAAATTAAAATTTCTAAACAATTTGTTTATTAAGGTGGTTTTGTTTTGTCACCATATGCCAGTATTCATAAAGGAAGTAAAATAATAATGAACTATGTATCAAGTAAAATAATAATGAAATAATAATGTTTAAAATTTATTAAGGTATATGTTGAATTACTATTGATGACTCATGGCTGACTCATTTTTATTTATTTGTTTACTTGTTCTATATTTTGGCGCCAAACATCTAAAAGATCGTTATTCTGGCGATCGTGTTGCCATCCTTGTGTAAGGTAACTATACATATTGTTCAAGTAATTAAAATAATTTGTACAACAATTTTCTTTTAAATTTTAAATTCATGAAAATACGTTTTGTGAGAGCTGACATTATTCAGAGGGTTGGTAATAAATTTTTAGAGCTGACAATAAGAGTTTCATAAAAATGTTTGTTTTGAAATTGGTAATTTTCCTTAGAAAAAATTAAGTGGTTGTAATTACAGTTAAGTTTTTTTTTTTCCACTATAATTATCTTTTCTGGATTTCTCTAACCTTCTTTCTAAATTTTTTTAATAACATCCAATAACTACGTGCATCGATACCAATACTTCGATTCAATATATAAAAGAAGAAAACAACAACGGCGCAAGGATATGGAGATCGGCACCCAAGCATTTTCAAATTTTTAAATCAAAAATAGAACTTCTACAATAGTTACAACGATAAGAACAACTTTCACATTTTTCATCATAGTAAAAAAATTAAGTTTCAACGCCCATCGATAATAAATCTACAAGTTTTCATTAATAATAATTGTATCTTCGACCGAACTACTTTACGAGCGGAAAGCGCCAACAAAGGAGGTAAAAAGGTGACCTAAGCCGGAGGAAGCGTGGGGTTGAGTCATTTATAGTAATTCAACATATACAATAATAAATTTTAAACACTTCATTATTATTTTACTTCCTTTATGAATACTGGCATATGGTGACAAAACAAAACCACCTTAATAAACAAATTGTTTAGAAATTTTAATTTTACTTGATTTAAAATTCACTAATTAAGGTTAGGATTTTTAATTAAGTAGGCTATTAATTAATTACACTTTACTTAAAATTGAAATCATAACAAATACATCCCTCTCACACGAAAAAAAAAAATGTGCAACATTTTTTTTTTTTTTTTTTTTTTTTCTCAAGAAACATAACAGTAAACTGGAATTTACACACCCTAAGTAACCCGCCTAACTCCAAATTGTAAACCAAAATGTTGATTTACAACACAAAACCAAAAAAAAAAAAAAAAAAAAAAAAAAAAAAAACTAACACAGTAGCTTGAATAATCTGCTTCGCATAAAAATAGTATACAATTACCCCAAAAAAATATCACAATAAAAAAAAAAAAAATTAATTAAAAGAAAGAAAGAAGGAAAGAAAGATAAAAACTTATCGTTAGTTGAAGAGAGGGGGGGCCCCCATCTATGATCTTTCATCAAGTCATCATCAAGAACTCCAGTAAGAATGCCAGCGCCATTTCTTTTCCTTAGCAAGACAGCGCGTGGGACTCAGACTTCAGTCGATCACACCAACCTCCAGAATGACTCAACCCCACGCTTCCTCCGGCTTAGGTCACCTTTTTACCTCCTTTGTTGGCGCTTTCCGCTCGTAAAGTAGTTCGGTCGAAGATACAATTATTATTAATGAAAACTTGTAGATTTATTATCGATGGGCGTTGAAACTTAATTTTTTTACTATGATGAAAAATGTGAAAGTTGTTCTTATCATTGTAACTATTGTAGAAGTTCTATTTTTGATTTAAAAATTTGAAAATGCTTGGGTGCCGATCTCCATATCCTTGCGCCGTTGTTGTTTTCTTCTTTTATATATTGAATCGAAGTATTGGTATCGATGCACGTAGTTATTGGATGTTATTAAAAAAATTTAGAAAGAAGGTTAGAGAATTCCAGAAAAGATAATTATAGTGAAAAAAAAAAAAAACTTAACTGTAATTACAACCACTTAATTTTTTCTAAGGAAAATTACCAATTTCAAAACAAACATTTTTATGAAACTCTTATTGTCAGCTCTAAAAATTTATTACCAACCCTCTGAATAATGTCAGCTCTCACAAAACGTATTTTCATGAATTTAAAATTTAAAAGAAAATTGTTGTACAAATTATTTTAATTACTTGAACAATATGTATAGTTACCTTACACAAGGATGGCAACACGATCGCCAGAATAACGATCTTTTAGATGTTTGGCGCCAAAATATAGAACAAGTAAACAAATAAATAAAAATGAGTCAGCCATGAGTCATCAATAGTAATTCAACATATACCTTAATAAATTTTAAACACTTCATTATTATTTTACTTCCTTTATGAATACTGGCATATGGTGACAGAACAAAACCACCTTAATAAACAAATTGTTTAGAAATTTTAATTTTACTTGATTTAAAATTCACTAATTAAGGTTAGGATTTTTAATTAAGTAGGCTATTAATTAATTACACTTTACTTAAAATTGAAATCATAACACATTTAGCCAAATCTTTGTAAAAAGAGTACTTTGCTGAGTATTAGATGAGCAGTCGATTTGAATTTTTTTAATATTCGAAAAAGCTTTAAAATAATTAATTTTGATTATAGAATACAGTACTTCACAAAGCGCTGCACTCAATGCCTGATTGTTTAAACTTTAATTTATTCAAAATAAATTATCTCTTATACACATATATACATAAAATATGTACTTATACAGGGGGTGATACAATTCCCTCCCGTGTTTGGAAGGCTTATAAAAACTTGATTTTGTGTGTGTGTGTGATATTTTGAATTCTACATGTAATTGTCACATAAAATTACATGTAGAATTCAAAATATCACACACGCATTTAGGCTCTTTTTATTGTCCAAAGAGTAAAAAAAATTACTTAGCATGCTAAGTTACTTTAAAAAGTAACTGCTAAGTAACTTTACTTTAAAAAGTAATTAGCCTTTTAGACCTGTGTTTATGGTTTAATATTTTCTACCGCTGTACACAAATTTTAAATTCTTGAGAAGTCATCCACATAGTTATTTTTGAATTGCTTACAGGGAATAATGTTGGCGCGCGCACTATGTAACCCATACTGTAAGGACCAACGCGTTCTTCCGCGGTAGAGTTGAATGCCTCAAGGCAAGTGCCCGCCATTAGGAAAAAAATATTTTTAAATAAATATGATTAAATCCAATTATTTTAAGAAATAAGTCAAAGTTTAACATTTCTCTCTTTAATTTCATTCATTTTTCTTTTCAATTACCTCCTCAAACACTATTAGTTGAAAGTTAGTGAGAATTAGTATTTATTTATTTATTTTCACATGGTGATTTCAAATATTAAGTGAAGACATCACTGCATCCCTTTCGAAACCTGGTCTATATTTTTATGTAGATGACGTCTAAGCCTAGTGTAGTGTAGTATAGTGTAATTAAGGCATCTTTTAATTTTCAAATACAGTAAAGCATATTTATACGTATTTCAAGGGACAGATCTGAAACGACGTATAAATGAAAAGACGTATAAGTGAAACATTAATAAACAACTTTGATTATTCGTAGTTTAATGCTGCTAATGCAAATTTATGTGAATATAATAAATGTATGTTTTTTTTAAGGTACTAGTAAATTACTTCATATTACTTTTTACTTGAAAACAATATCTAAATTAAAAAATAAATCAAAATAAAAGTGAAACAAATCCTATCTTTATTGGACAATATTTAATACTGCATAAATTTAGTATTAATCTAATATACATTGAATAACATAAGTGATTTTTGTTCAAAAAGTCATTGAATTTAATAAACTACCTATAGTCGCCTGATGTGCTGATTGTCTTTAATTATTAGTTACAGTATTTCGGATTGAATTAAGTTCATGAAATGTCTTTTTCCCTCGCGTTCTGATAGACAAAGTGAGTGTTAAACTTTCCTTTCTTCAACTTAAATATTTGTAGTTAATTACTTTAAAAAATTATTATTATAATGTGGTAGTGATTCAGAGTCAATAAGATTTTTTGCTATCAAGCAGTAGATGAATCAGTAGAGCACTGAAAAGAACACCTCTTATTATTTACAATTCAGTAGTGTGTGATAGAGAGGTCACTGCTATAAACATTTTTTGGTTTATCTGTGTTGATTTCATTTATTAAACAGATACTTAAGATACATATATACTGGAATAATGAAATCTACTTTAAAATCTTTACTGAAATCTATTGAATTTGACTTCAAAGCTTAGGATCGGGCTATTTGCTTGCCGGAATGTCATTTAGCTAAGGAACTACATTTCAACTTACTTGCAGAACCCACCCAGCTTTTCGCCATAGGGTAGCGATCCATCATTCCCCACCCCACCAAATAGCGGAGTACTTTGTGGTCAGTAGGAAAGATAGTGGGGTCACAATTTTTGTAGAAATGTAGACTCCAAATTTCGTACCCTAATAGCACAACCCTAATAGTCCCTAATAGTCCCCTGTGACTGAAAGACGACCACACAATACTGTCACAATAGAGTTACAAACAGTCGCCGCGACTCCGCAGCAAAGTCACGCCAGAGTCCCTTCTCAACTCTAATATTTTTTAAGAATAATATTTTTTTATAAATAATACTGTGTTGTTTAAAAATTTAAAAATTAATAAATTAACCTAAATTCCATTACTACATAACTGCGAGATTTTATTTAATTACTATTTTCAGATTTATTTATTAAATGTTTCACGAATGAAATTGCCACAAAATATTAGAAAAAATGAGTCTGTTTCCAAAATCGCAAAAGTGGCCAGTGTGACGTCATTTTGAAGTCCAAAAAAATCAGTAGTCACAAAACAGTCACAGTGACTCCACAGTGGAGTCACTGAGCGACCGATCACATACTAATCACATGGTGACTTCACGGCGACGTCACCTGGTGACTGGTCACAAATAAACTTCACAGTGACCACACAGTAGATTCACATCACTCACAAGTCCCGATGTGACTAGTATGTGACAGTCCTGTGACAATTGTGACCCTCTGTGACGTCACAGCGACTCTTTTGTGACCATCTGTGCTATTAGGGTAGTAATTACTAATTTTTTATTATTATAACTATTATATCTTTCATTGAAAAAACAGAAAAAATTCTGAGCAATCGTAGTTAGTTTTTAAAAATCGTGTATCATAATTAGCAACCATTTTACGGCTGTTCAAACACAAAATCAGTGTTTTTTCAAACTTTATTTGAATATTTAAAATATTAGCAAAAATAATATCAAAATTTTAGAAAATGCATTAAAAACATCGTGTTACTAGCTAGATAGTAGGAAAAAAATCGAGACTGTATGTTAATAACTATCGATGTTATGTCACAAAAAGATTTTCTCATAGGATAACATGGGACTTCGCAGCTTCGTCTTTGCCCTCAGAGAATCACCTTAAGTGCAGAGGAAAGATTTTCTCGCCGATCTCTAAGCGTGACCACCCTCTTCAGTGATAGCCCTCTTCAGTAAACGCGTAAATATCTAGGAGGATCCGTAAAAGTTGGCAAGTATGTGCGAGTATGAAGGGCCAAAATTGTTAAACAGTTTGGTAGGCGATTTTAATACTGATTTCTATTCTGAAGAAGTGTTTTATGGAACAAGGAAGGAAAACACGGTACACTCATGGATTATGTTGCCTATTCCAAACAGTATTTTAAATGTTTACGCGATATAGTTGGAATATGCCTATGAGAATTTCTTTCTGAGCGAAATCAAGAATTCATACTAAGCCAAAGTGACTTTAACTGGAATTGTGACGTCACTCTGTCCAAATTCCAATTGGAATCCGATTCTATTGTGTTCATGGTAGAGCTCTTGGTCCTCCTTACCCACTTTCAGCAAAATTATAGCTATATAACTTTATTATTTGAGGAATTTGGCTGAGAAAAATGGGGTAAGGCTGAAAGCTGGAACATTTAGAAAATAAGTGAAAAAATTATGAAAAGATACCAAAAAACCAATATTTATTTTTATTTAAGGGGGAAAATCTCCTCCTCTTTGCCAAAAAATCTTCTTGTTTTAGAGCTTTTGACATATTTCGCCCCTCAGAAGACATTTAATGGTTAAAATAATCTTTTCCCCTACCCTCCAAATCAAATTCACAGCCATAAAATTACTGAACAGTGTGAAAAAAATGGAGGTGAGGGGTGTCCCAATAAAAATGGTGTGTGATGAAACAAGGGGTCATATTTGGATTCAGGAGGCCATTTTACATAAGAATCCACCAGAATAGTATCAGGAATTTTTTTTTTTTCCCCCAGTATAGTATTATCATACAAACTCTATTTTTTTTCTACACACTAATGTCTCATAAAGTAATCTCACTTTAAAATGCTTTATCTCTTTGCTATCTAAGTTGAAGAGTCAGGTTGGCAGGTTTTGAAAATTCTATTTAAATAATTTAAAATTAATTCCAAGTTCATCGGAATAGAGAAAAATCACTAAAAATGTCACTTATCCCAAAACAGAAAATTTATCCTCCAAATACAATGAAAGATCATTAAATTTAGTGACAAATCTCTTTTGTTGATAACACTAGTTCATACTGGCTTTTAATCCTTTTAACAGTAAACTTCTTTTAAATAGAGTTTAAAATGGGGTTAAAAATCTGGCATTAAAAAATTATTTGGCATCTATGTGAAATGCAATTGTAAGCAATGTTAATTGGTTGTAGAATAAAATTCATTCAATGAAAATATAATTTAAGCTGAGTAATATACTGAAATTTTTTCTACATTTGTTTGCATGCTTTCAAGAACACACTCAGTAGCTTAGCAAAAACATTATGAATCAGGTGGGAGAAACATGAGGCATGCTAACTCATAGAAATTTCCCAACGTGTCTCAGATCAAGGTTTATTGATAAAATCTACTTCCCTATCAATTTTTTTATTTCGCTTAAATCTTACAATTTAAAGCTGTAAAAAGTATTTATACCGTAAAATTTTAACTGCAGCAGTACATTAAACAAACCATCAACTGCTCAAGCAAACCTTCAGGCTACATATATTAAAAATTAATTATTTTGAATATTTATATTAATCATTGCGTACTTACTTCTAGAGTATCCAAGTATTTGAAGAGTGAAAGGTCATATGAAAGGGTGTTAGGAATTATGTTACTCTCTTTATAAAAGTCATTGCTTCCCAGAATTTGCAAATGCTGTAACTGAGTGATGAATTCAACTAAATGAGCAATATCTCGTTTTGGATTACTGGAATCTAAATTAAAAAGTTTCATAAATGTCTTTGATTGATTTCAAATAAAAGAACATACACATTACTATTAGCCAGTAATTTTGGGACAGTTTATATATATATATATATACAGTGGTAAAGCAGAAATTTTTCGTGGCGGGGACGGGGGGGGGCAGTTATTACTACTGCAACTCATGTACTGCTCACATATATGTATATTAGGGTGGAGCACTCTTATATGGGAAACATATTTTTGTTAAATTTTCATTTATAATAGTGATCAAAGTGTGACCCAAGATTAAAGGATTTTAAAAAACATTACTTTTTTCAAATTAGTATTTTCCTTCTACCCACGCATTTATTTGGAAATTTTACATTTGTGCTACCATACTGATAAAACTGGAAGCAGTGTTCATCCTAGGCGTTTTTCAAAGGGTGCTGCGCCCTGCCCGCCCTTTAAAGCAAAAAATCCCGCCCTACTTGCCCTTTAAAAAAAATCGCCGCCCTTTTGCCACCCAAAAAAAAAAAAAACGCCCTGACTGCCACTCTTCTAGCCCCGATTTCATTCATGGCACCATCCGCTCCCCTCTTTACATTTATTGCGTTGCGGCATCTCTTTCCTCTTTGTTGACATTAGTTAGCACCTTCACAGATTCTAGTGTTGAGTCTAGATTGATTTGGCAGGGCGCAGCGCCCGGCGGCCCTTTATTGTCTTTTTAGTGCCCAGCTGCCCAATTTCTCTTCTTTCTGCCCCCCTCCTTTTAAATTTTTATTATTCTTAGTCAACAATCACTACTTTTTTTTCCTACATACCATTTGCGGCCCATCACGAAAATACGTTAAATAAAACGGCCCCTTCACAGAAATACGATTGAGTACAATAACCCTATCATAAAAATAGGTTTGAATGAAAGCGGCCCTTTCACAGAAACAGTCTGAAATCGGATCTTTCCCACAAGTGTAATTTATTAAAATGCCTTTTTCAAATATTCTATTCTTTCAGATCGAAATACTGTTAATAATGCCTTTTTCATTGTCTGTTTTCATTTGCGCGAGCGAGTAACCCGAAAAGGCTCCTAGTGTGTTTTGTTTTTGCTGACTCAAGTGAGAAGCCCGATCGCAGGGCAGAACTACGTCTACGTGGGCATTTCAGTTGGGAGTTGGGGGAAGAAAATACGGTTGGGAAATTCAAAATTTTATAAAGTTATCTAAATATTTCTGATTGCATCTGTCAATCCTCAAATATCGGTAGCTACGTTTGATAAATATGTAGTTGCGAGTTATCAAACCAACAATCATTATTCCAGTGTTCGTCGCCAGCTGTTGCTCTTCTCGATGTTTTTAATAGTTTTGCACACTAACAAGTTTATTTTTTATTTCCTCCCCTAAATGATTTCCTCTTTTTAATCGGCTTTCTTAGTACATATTATTCTTAATGTATAACAGTTATTTACTAATCATATATAATTACAGATGATACAGAAAGTATGCCTTAGCAAAACGACGTTTTGCGATTCGAAAATTCTGCGGAATTTGCTTGCCTAGACAAGAGATATCTCCTGGGGGGGGGAGGCTTGGTTGGATGACTTTTTAAGAAGTTCTAACTTGTATTGACTTTACATCTGGATGAAACCGACAAAACTCCAGACCGACAGTCGCGCGGCCGGGGCCCGAACGTGGGAACTTCAACACTTCAGCCGTCAACCATGTTCAGTGGCTTTATCCACTCAAATCGGTCTGAAAATCGAGCGATTTGCGAATACAGCAATTGAAACACATTATGCTTTTCCAAATTAAGAGCATAATAATGATATTTTGCTATTGCAGTGTAGCACCAGGGTTATTGGTTCCCAGTGCGGTCCTTCAGTTTGCCGCCCCATTCTTTTTTAAGTTTCAGCATTCTGCCCCCCATTTCGGCCTTTTAGTTTTCCACCATATTATTTTTAGGTGTCCTGCCGGCCACCATCTTTGTTTTTACCTTGCCGCCCGGGCAGACCCCCCCCTTTATTACGCAACAGTTTTAATTGTACTAAAGTGGAGTAACTGCAGAATTTAGTAAATCAGACTATTGACAAGATTTGGTATTCTAACTATTCATATTATGTATCTTCCGATTTTTAAAAAAGTTTTCAACATTTTAATGAATGAAGCAAAAAATAAATAAATAAATAAATAAATAAAAGCAATAGAAAGCTAGTTCTGGGAAAGAATGTCTTAAGAAAACAAATTGTGTCTTAAGTTATTCATAAAACTAACTGTCATCAATTTAAGCTTATTTTCAGTTTTTAAAAACTAAAAAACAAAAAAATTCGAAATGATTCTGGAAGTTTTTTTAATATGTAATTTGTTTGAGTACTTTTGACAACAGGATGTTAATTATTTTTATTATTTTAAGCTGATTAAAAACATTTGATAGTTAAAATATTTAATACTTTTTTATTTTAAAAGTATTAAAGCAAGGTTGAAGAATGAAAATTTAGTGTTTTTAAAGAGAACTTTTTAAGTATGCTACAACATATTAAAAATAAAGCTATGAAAAATAAATTATTTAAAATATAAACTTTATTTCACACATTTGGACAATTCTGCGAGTTAAAAAAATATTTATTTTATACCTGCTAAAAAACTTACACGTAGTAATTATTTTTGTTTATTTTAAAGAATAGTGCTTTTTAAAAAACTTATATTCACTTTTCATGAATGAGCAAACATTAAATTAGAAGTGAAAGAGAAGAACAAATATATTTCAGTAATTTGATTTCATATGGTGTACATTACAACTATTGGATGCAATACAAAATTTGCATGGATGTCATTTATTCTAGCAATCTTCTGTGTTCAGAATTCAATTTTCCCAATTTCTATAGTTATCAATTGATGGATGAGTTAAATTGTTTGATCCAATTTTAAATGTCTAATAGTAATAAGGGTAACTTTGAAAATCTTTACTTGGTAGTCATTCAATAATTATTGTGAACAAAAGAATTTAAATTCTGATTTATATTATTAAATTTTATTATTTTTATTATATGCTGAACACATCTATCCTAATCCACTTACACTGACAGTCCTTTTCTGTTTAAAAGTTTGTACCAATATAGGTGAAATATATGAATGAGATCCAGTAATTGTGGTCCAGTAGTGATAGTGTGATAAAATGGAGGAACAAAAATTAACAGTCCCTCTGCCTTCCCCTACTGCCTAACAAATCATGTTTGGCTAAAAATTTCTGAAACCTTCTTCAATAAATGTACTATTCTTATAAATAATAAACATGTAAGTTATGTAATTTCGAGAAAAAAAAAATTAAGCAGAAAATTCAAAATTACTTTTATTAAAACTTCTTTTTTTTTTTAAATCAAAAACTTCTAGTTATCTACAGATTTAATTCACATATTTATGTCATGCTTAGAGCAAAATATTATCAACAAATCCTTTTTCCTATTTCGCTTACACTTACTTCTACAGGATATTTTCTCCAAAAGATCAGGGGAAAAAACTAAGACAAATTGCAAAAAATATAACTATGCATTGTAGTCAGAACACATATTACAACTCTACATGTTAAAGTTTCGGGGATCAGATAGTTTCAAACCAGTGTCTATATATGTTAGCTACCTGTACATTCTCGTGGAACTCCAAAGTGCCTTTTTTAAGAACAGGGTGCCCTTTTTGAAATTTCCCCCCTGTCGACCCCTTTTTTCTAGATTCAACACTATTCTAATCACCTCCTCTTGTAAGTTAACCATTTTTTTATGCCTATATAGCTATACATGAAAAATTTTAAGTGCCAATTATTTTATATGTAGACTCCTCACCCCCCCCCCCCTCAAAAAAAAAAAAAAAAAAACTTTAGATACGATAAATGCAGATTTAATATGAAAAAGCATTATATTGTTGGCTGACCTTTTTTCTAAAAGTAAATGGCAATATTCACTTAGTATATACAGGCACGTATCCAGAAAACAGTTTGGAGGGGGGGGGGGGTCCAAACGGTAAAAAAGGTTGAATTTTTCACAAAAAGACTATCATTTTCATTTTAGTAACAAAAATGAAAATTTCAGGGGCGGGGGGAGGGAGGGGTTCCTGGACCCCCCTAAATACGTTCTTGAGTATATATATATATATATATATTCATATAGTGCCTCTTTATATTCTGACGTGCCCTTGAAATCTTAAATTGCCCTTTTTTAAGGACTAGCACCCTGTCCCTTTTTCATTCTAGGATGATCTCTGCTTGAAGGAGCATATTTTTTATAAATTCTATTAAACTATTTATTATTATGAAAAAAAAAACAAGTCAAATAGAACAAATTAATGTCAATTTACTAAAAATTGTGAGTCACTTAAAACATAAAACATACATAAGCATACATAGAATTAGTCAAAAGAGACCTTAAAATCACGTTTGATGTCGAATTTGGGCATGAGTTTTCTTGACTCAATTTTTAATTTTATGAGCCTTTCTGGCCTTCTTATCACATAACTGCTTAGAAACCTCTGTTAGTATCTTTACTGAACATTCTACAGCCTGGGTATGGCATAGCAGTCTTAGAAAAGATATTTTTGTACTTCCTTTTGTTTCCACCATCGAAAGCAAATCTTCATTCTTGGAGACCAATTTCTAAAAATTTCTAGACTCATGTTTGCATGACGGATGAGTTTTAATTTGGAACCAAACAGGCGCGTAAACTCTAACAACAAACATGGCAAGATGATTAAGGTTTTCAGATGGTTTACTTGTAGAAATATACAGCCTTAATATCCAGTTGGCTTTTGTTAACCATCGAGCATGCGACATTTTCCCTGGAGCTCTGTGTGCTAGATCGGGAGGATAATCGCCACTAATTACAGCTGATGTATTATCGTAAAAGTAGCCTTGGTCAGAACTTAGGTCTTTGATGATATCGGCCAAAATATCCGGCAAAACGCTTTCTATCTTTTCATACCGTACAATAGGATTTTCTTCACATTTTTCTAGCAATCTTCCAATAGTACCAGAATAGGAACTTGGCCCAGTAGTTGCCCCATCTAAGAATGAAAAAAATGTGTTTTAAAGGCAATTCATTCGTGTGTAAAAGGCATATGATCCATTGTAAAGGTTGATCCAAACGTTTTTTTAACAACCGTATTACACCACCATTTTTCCTTGTGTTTGTTGCTGTTCCATCACTACCAACAGCTACAGTTTCTCACAATGAAACATTTTCAGAAGAGAACAAGTCATACATAGCATGTTCTATGCTCTTGGCTGTATCAGTACTTGGGACAGCATAGCCGACATAAACAGAGTCAGGTTCCTTGATAACAGAAATGTATTCTTCTACAGTAACTTGGCAGCATTTTTTGACTCCCTTTTTTACTACATTTAAAACTTAATCTTTTCTGCCATCAAAGTATATAGCTGGAACACTGACAACTCTATTTTTAGCTAATATTTCTTTGTGTCCTTTTGATCTTTCATGGCACAATTGTGATCTATCTATTACTTTGACATCTGACTTAATGTCATGAAGAACTGCTGATGCGATTGCTGCAGTAGGTCTATCAGATACGCCATATCGGTCACGTTTTTGACAAAGATGGCAAGCTGAGGTTTAGCTTTTTCTTGGACCCTTGGTGCTTTGAAGAATACAGTTCTAAGCCATCGTCTATTTCTTCGGTACCTTCTGACTTATTCGATATAAGAGGGGCTCGTGGAGAAAGTTCAACTCTATTCTCCTGTTTATCCCCATATGTCACAGAAGCGTAATATTGTTCTAGTTTTTGATTTATATCATTTCGCTTTTCTATTTTTTACGTTTCTGAAACGTCTATACCACCAATAACCATTTTCCTGTCAGTCTTCTGATCCATCAGAAAAAGTTGTCCTTCTTTCGCAACTCTTCTTTCTTTTGGGCATTTGCATTGCAGAAAATCTTTGCACTTACAAGAATAAATATCAAATAGTTTGTTACTTTTGGCGCAGAATTCTCCTTTTTTTCTTCAAGCAATCGCTTCCAAGATTTTATCATCTTTTTATATTTCGTATAGCAAGCTGTAATTAATTGTTTGACACGAGTATGGGATACGATTGCAATGGAAGCTTTATGCCATATACAGGGCTCCCACCAAATTCTCTATCAAAAAAAGGGGAAAAAGGGACCATCCCTTTAAGAAAAAGGGACCAAAAAGGAACTATTTAATAAACGGTCATTTTTAAAGGAATAAAAAATTTCCTCTGAAATACAACCTCAATTTTACATCTACTTCTTAGTCCTTTACACTGAAGTAAACACAATGAAAATAGTCTCACATGAATAATATAAAACTTCACTAAACCACTTTTAAGTTTTCATACATTATTTTTGAATTGAATATTTTGAAAGATACAAAATTGAGAGTTCCACTGCATAATTTATTCAGTTCCCTAATACACACTTATTGTTCACAAAGAAATAAAATTGAAAGATTTCATTAATCAAATGTGTAACATTCTTCTGGAAATGATTACTAACACACATAATTAGATGAAATCCTGGCTCTTATAATAACTAAACAAAGCTTAAACTACATTCTTGTAGACTCATACAAAACTCAAACACAATTTGCTGAATATGCAGAATAAAAAAAATAACTAAAAAAAAAACTGAAATCCGCCGATCGGCGACCCCTCCCCTCAAAAAAAAAAGAAAAAACTTCTGCTTTGCACAGGCCTTATCATTAAAGGTCAAAATTAACGGTCGCCACTCGCGGACTGTATTTTTGAAAGTGGAGACTGCAAATTTATGTACCAGTCGCCACAGTTTATTTCGCCACTCTCTTTCCTTTTTTTACACAAAGTTTATATTAATTGAAAGTAAAACAGAAACGGGGCATTAAAACAGATGTTGTTGACAGAGTCAACTAAACTCCAAGATGGATGTCGGCATGGCGGGGAGGGGGAGAGCTGGATCATTGATAAAGGGTATTAGTACCACTTGACCAATTAGCAAAAGTAATCATCTGTTATGGAAATTTTCAAACGGGGATTACGACAATGCATAAGATTGCGGTTTGAAGCAGATACCTGCACTTGTTTGTTTTTGCAAGGGCTCTCTTTCTCAGAACAAAAATCCGAAGAGTGGCGAGCATTCATTTATAAATTCTTTTCTTGTGATCTATTAATACCAAAAAATAAAATAAAATAAATAAATATTTCAAGATTTATTCCGGCATAAGGCTTATGGCCAGCATAAAGTTGATGACAGCTGTCCGTCGTGGAAAATTAACAATGTTCGTCATGAACAAAGACCAATGGAGTACGCAAATGCAGCCGCGGGGGATTTAAAAATAGGGATACTTTGTTCTCGCAAAAAGGCAATTTTGTGTACCATATAGAAAATATTCAGAACTGGTTTGGTGCGATCTGAAAATCGTTAAAGTTTATTCCTAAGCGTTTATTTCTTATAGTCAGACACATACATTCAGATCAATGGACATCATGAAGTCGCACAATTTAACTCGCAAAAAGGTGCTTTTCATTTCTAAATGAATCCATAATTCCCTAATGGTTTGTAAATATCTTTAATAACTATAGATAATTTGAATTAGGAAGGCCAGCTAATGATTATACTAAGCAATCATTAAAAACAAAAACTTGCAAGTGCGTAAAACAGCCAGTTATAAGCTACAGAAGCTGCCATTATTTATACTGACAGTTTTCACCACAAAGCTGAAATCTAGAATTATGATTGTGAAATAATTATCAAATACAACACCCACACTGTAGGATAGGCGGTGAAGTTATTTTGAATCCCTTTCTTACCCCCAACTGAAAGTTATGTTAGTTTTTGTTGCTACATTAGGTGAAAATAAACACCCTAGAGGTGCCTCTTTTTGAGTTATGCGAACGAAAGAAAACAGATGAAATGAATAAGCGATGACTGTCACTCTCTGATTCTGATAAGCATTCAATTAGGAAAAAAGTAACTTATTTTTTAAAGGAAATTTTATCGGGTTTCATTTACTATAAATGTCTGATTGCGTTGCTTGGAATTTTGTGAAGGAACAGTTATACATCGTGTTTAGTTAAGGGTCATTTCAATTGATCATATTTTTGTTACGGTATCATTTTAATAGAAAGTGTTCCGTAAAGGGGCCCGTAAAACGATCGATAATCTTGACTGCGATGATCCATGTAACGGAAGGGGCAGGAGGAATGGCAAGTTTTCGAGTGAAAACTTGGACATACCAGGGCAAAGGTGGTAAAAAGGGATGCCAATTGCTGAAAGGTTGTCGGGCGCCGTGCTTTTTAAAGACTCGTAGTAGGGGGGCACTACAAAGAAATACTTTTGACAAATGCAAGGTAGTACTTACATGTTAATTCAAGGAAGGCCAGATGTAGCGTGCACGGATCCGATATTGGTACCGGGACAAAGCCACATATTCAGCCAATCACCGTCCTCAGATGAACGTTAGTGTGTTCTGGATGGTTCTGGAAAAAAGTGTTGCCGGACTGGTTGCTACGATGTGACGTAGGTCGACCGACCTACGTCACATCGTAGCAACCCAGTAAGCTCTAGCTGTGCGCCGCTTCAAAGTGAAGATGAACTAAGGATAATGGTTTAATCAACAATGAAAAAACGGTCACTCTGCCGATTTCAGATCTCTTGGCCGACGCCGACGATACACAATTATTCTTCTTCATTAAAATTTTTTAAAAAACGGACCAAAATAGCCTAAAACAAACCAAGACGGAACTGGCACCAAAAAAACGGACTTTTAGGGAAAAAAGGGACCAAGTGGGAGCCCTGCATATAGTTTTGATTCTCACCGCAACAGTTTCAGCATTACCCGAAACGGCCGGCTCTTTTCGAGTGTCCTTTTTTAACTTCAGCTGATATCGCTCAAAATTATAAAATTTCATTACCTCCTTATAAGTATGTAACATTATCTTTGAGCTCTTCAATATTGTCAAAAATAGAACAACAAGATGCGTTTCTTGTTTTCTCCATATTTTACTCTAAAACAAACTGCAAACAAAACTAAATACAATGGAACTGAGATGAGTAATAAGCGGGGAATCACTGACTAAGACGGTCAGTATGGCACATGCGCTTGCGCAGGCACACTGACAGAGAGCTATCGATGTTGAATACAACTTCTTTCCCACACACATATAGGGTTGCAAAAACCGATTCCGAATCGTTGGCTACTTACTTGGCTGTTATTCTAATGCTCTAGCGCTGTTAAGATCCAGATAAGAGAAGTCTCGAAAATTGAAATCTAATGCGCGGGTAGATAAACTCAAAATTAATAAAAAATATTTTAGGATACGCTTTTTAAACGGTTGGGTCACATTCTTATAGCTATTAAAAAACCATTTGGCAAAATTTAATTTTTCACTCCACCCTCATGTATATGCAGTGGCGGATCCAGAAATTTTTTTTGGGAGGGGCTACTTTTTTTAAAAAGCTTATTTCACCCAATTAAAATGTACTATAAATCAAAATTTTAGTCTAAACCAGTGTATTAGGCTTTTGGGAGGGGCTAAGTAATAAAATATGATCATTTTAGCTATTTAAAGTGTATAATAAAGCAGAATGTTACCCTTGAGCAATCTCTTTTGGGGCTAGGGGGCTTCAGCCCCCTAGCCCCTCCCCTGTATCCGCTACTGTGTATATGTGTATGGAGTGAAGAATTATACATTTTGTATGACAAAAAATTCCTCATTGGTGGTGGTGGTGGTGGGAGGGGGGGGGGTTATGACCCCCCTAGGCTATGCCCTTTATATATATACCTGGTGATTCAAAATAGATGTTAAGGCGATTATTTTTTTAAACTGTAAGTGATCGAAACATACTTCCAATTAGAAAAATTTGTCAAATTAAGAGTAGCTTTCAGAAATGGTATTTTTTTACTGGGGATTGTATACATATCAAAATATGAAATTTAATTTTCATACGGTCCCTCCTTTCCTACCCTTTATGTTTAGAAGAATGTTGCTCTTTGCCTAAGAAAATTAATAAAACAAATTCCGTGTCTCTAAGTGAAATAGTTAGCAAAAAATTTATTTTTAAAAATGATGACTTACACCATTTTACCTGCTGTGTTGGCATCGGTTTTCAAGCGAAATAATCTCTACTTTGGGGGACTAACTATGAGTTGATAAATGTTAAATAATGATCCCATTGTTGCAAAAGGCAAGTAAATTAGGGGTCATTTAGGGGGGTCATTCCCTAATTACATCAAGCTTTTAGAGGAGGAATTTTAAAGTGTAAAACAGAATGGCAAAATAATGGTGTAGATTACAATGGTGTGGGTAACTTTCACTAGAAACTACCAAACATGCGTTACAGGAAAATTCTAGCTAAATTAGGATTTAGGGAGTCAACTGCATTTATTGAATGATTATTAGCATAAATTAATGACAGTTGAAAAGTAATTACATTTCTCTCACTTCGGAGACATCCCATTATTGCTTGGCGACAAATTCCAAAATTTTCAAATCGATATATCTCAGAAACTATTCCACGTAGAGACATGGGATTTGATTTATTAATTTTCTTAGGCAAAGAGCAACATTCTTATAAATATAAAGGGTAGGAAAGGAGGGACCATATAAAAATTAAAATTTCATATTTTAGTATGTATACAACCCCAAGTAAAAAAAAAAGCCATATCTGAAAGCTACTCTTAATTTGATGAACTTTTCTAATTGGAAGTATGTTTCTATCACTTATGGTTTAAAAAACAATCGCCTTAACATCTATTTTGAATCACCCGGTGTATATATGTATGTGGGATCAGGTTAGTCACTCACTCCAATAAACTCACTGGTTTTATTTAAAACGAGACATTTCATGATCTAAAAATATATTGCAAAAAGTTGCACGCGCAAAAATTATTAACTAAGTGAAAATATGAAAAGTTTGTGGGTTGTTCTATAGATTTTGAGTGTGTGACTAGCATAAGTGCTGTATTAGCCAAAAGGGCTTGTTTGATGATTAAAAAGTATTTTTTGTATTAGTTTGTTTATTTATTTGACTGTAAACTGCGTCCTACAAATGGGGGCTCTTTACCGGGATTTACGGATTAACGTTGAGTAATTTTGTAGCAGCAGTTCAACCATTGTGTAATCCAAAGAGCTGTGAGTAGAAATTTTATTATATCTTAAAAGAAGTTTATTAAGAAAATATGTCTTGCTTAACGAAAGCCAAGAAACATGATTTATTATCATTATGCGAAGAGTTAGATATCAATGTTCTGCCAAATACAAAAGTATCAATATCAAAAGTATCTTAACTTTTAAAGTTAATTAAAGACTGAGGATTTTGATGAAGATTTTGTCAAATCTCGCCTTGAGATCATTAGAGAAGAAAGAGAAATAGCAATCGCAAGAGAGAGGGAAGAAAGATAATTTGAGTTACGACGTTAGAAATTACTTATAGACAAGAAACCATAGTAGAAAATCCGCTTGAGTCTAATAATGAGAATAGAAAACAAACTCCGCAAAATATTATGACGTGATTCGACAGATTGGGAGATATTAGTATTTATCTAGCACTATTCGAAAAACAAATTGGCCAATTAGACATACCTAAAAATAATTGGGTAATGCATTTATTAAGTTTGTTACCATTAGAATTCGTAAATATAATATCGAGACAATCGGATCCCTTAGCAGATGATTACAATCACGTGAAAAATCTTATTTTAAAGCATTTTAAGTTAACGGGAGG
>JAWZYV010010354.1:0-12628 GCA_038373885.1 Cheiracanthium punctorium
TATTGTGCTACAATACAATAAATAAATAAGTAGCACATATTAATTATAAGTTAATTTCCTATGGTCATTAGATTTCGCTACAGTCGCTCAGTATATATATATATTTTTTTTTAAGTCGGAGGAAAACAGGGACTTTAAAGGTTTTAAACGCGGGAAACTTGATCTGAAACATTAACATCACTAATTACGGAGCTCCGCAATGTACGTCAGTTAATCCAGTTTTAGTGTTTGCGGAACATACAGCAACTTCTACCTGTATTATACAGTAATTTACTGAAATGAAGAAAAATAGACTGGTATTATGTATCAGTCCACAAACTTATTCTTTAATTTTATTTTTTATAAAAATGAGAGAAATGTGGCAGTAAACTAATACAGTAAATTTTATATTAATGAAACTGTCAATATTGGTCTGACGATCTTTGTTTAGATTTTTCTTTTTTCAAAATTTTAGCACTAAGCTGCGTCAGGCGCAGCTCATAAGATGTTATGGCTCTCAGTGATGCAAATCAGTAATACCTGTTTAAGTGTTCGGAAAATTTACATCAACTTCTGTGTGGAAGAAATATAATGTACTGAAATAAAGGGAAATTGGCTGATATGTGGTAGGGAAACTTATGCGATATTAATTGAATAAAAACGAAGACGTATACGTATTATACGATTCCACCAATAAAATAAACCAGTAAATTTTCTTTTATAACAACATTTTTGAAGGCTACATCCGAGTTTCACAGCCCCCAGCTACCAAATCATATGCCGCTGCGGCAAGCCAAGTGGGCATTGATCAAGGGTCCACAGTCACAGCCGGTCCCTCCTCTCAGGGCAGGCAAGTAACCATGGAGGATATGTACACTAACGTCCCGCAGCCCCCAGCCAGCCAAACATTTGCTGCCCCAAGTAGCCTAGCAGGCAATAAGTCCGCCAAGCGCACGATTTATGCTGAGTTACGTAATAACTATGCAAAGGACCTACAGGCTCTCTCCGAAATTGTTGGGGAGGAATTCACCTCAACACTAACAGGCGACAAACACATACTGGTTATCCCTGACGAAGTTATGTTTAGGCAGGTACAAAAATGCCTCAACGACCACAATATCGGGTTTCAAACAATGGACCCCAAGGCCTCACGACCTAAAAATTATGTCATTAAAGGCATACCGGCCTCTACTCCCACCCAGGAAATCGACGAATATCTTCGAGCAAAAGGACTTGAGCCAATACATATAAATTTTCTATATTCCAAGAAACTTCAAAAGCACTAGGCAATCGCCCTCATCGCGCTGCGTCCAAACGAAAATCTGGAGGAAATGCACCGGATTACCAAATTTGGTAGACTCAAAGTCACCACGGAGTCTTACCGCGATAAAGAGAAGGTCAAGCAATGTCATAATTGTTTGGCCTATGGCCACCACTCGGCCACCTGCACATTGACACCCAAGTGTCTCAAGTGCGCCGGCCTCCACACATATACGTCATGTCCTGTCAAGGACAAGAAACAAACTGCAAAATGTGTCAACTGTTCAGGTGACCATGCGGCCACGTACAGGGGTTGCCCCCGCAGTCCCGCCAACAAAAACAAGGGACCCAAACCTGCCAAGCCTCCACAGCCTACCAGGATCGCCACCCAAGTCTCAAACAAATTTGTCCCTCTCATACCTCCCCAAGAGGAACCTAGCGAGAATGACTCAAACGACTCCCCAAAGGAGCCCAGCAACATTGTACCACAGGTGGAGCCCACCGGATCCGAAGATAAGCTCACTGGGAATCCAGAAGCCAAGTCCCAAGAAACCAGGCCTAACCAAAAAAACAGAAAAAAGAAGGCTGCGAAACTTAACGCGACGTAGACTCTCCCAATTGGTATGTCGGCGCCCCAAAATGAAGCCCATAAACCAAACAGCAGGAAAAAGACAAACTCGAGCGCCGCTCAGCAAACGGAAAGCCAGGAGTCCGTCTCCACCGTTTTGGATCTTTTCTCTGCGATGAACGAGCTCACAAAACTTACGGACATCAACAACATGATTCAATTCTTTCGAGAAGTGACACTAAAGCTCAAACAGCACCCGAAGCCGGTCGACCAGGTCTTCCAGATGCTGCAAATTTATAACCGTTACTTTAACACCAACAATGGCCCAGAAGGACAAACTTAAGATTTTCTCATGGAACGCCAATAGTCTTCATGGTAAATTTCCCGAATTCCGGGACTTTCTCTCCCATGGAGACTTTGAGGTTGCCCTTATACAAGAAACAATGTTTCAGCCCCACAGAAGCTACAACGTCCCCAACTATATAATGTACCGCAAGGACAGAGAAACCACGACCCACCGCCTAGCGGGTGGTGTCGCCCTATACATAAAAAATAACATCAAGCACAGGTACATCACGGATATCCACCTCAGCACTCTGGAAGCGGTCTCCGTCATCATCGAGGCGGATTATGATCTAATGGTTACTGCGGCATACGTGAGACACCTCCCTACCTTCCCTACCAACGACATACAAAAACTGTTTGCATACCACCCAAAATGTTTCATTATGGGTGATTTTAATGCTGCCCACTTCGCCTGGAATTGTCGAAGGAACAATCATTTTGGGAGCCAACTCCTTAAACTTCTCATAAAGGAACACATAAAAAATAGAACATGAAATGAGTTATTCATGTTTACTTTGATAGAACTGCCATATTGGTGTCAATAACGCCACCAGTCGATGCCAAATAGCTCAAATCACAAATTAAACTTGACACTCAAGGCAATTCGCAATACCCTGTTTGGCGGAATTAAAAAAAAAAAAAATCTATGCATACGCTAGTTACATCGGCTCATCTCAATTGTGGAATGGAATTAATAATATGTATAGAGTTGCACTACATTTCAATATTTTTCGCCAACTTTGCTAAGAAATGTACTAAAGTAGGAATCAACATACATTTCAATTCGTAAACAAAAAATATATTAGACAGTATTAATTACGCCTTTCTAACAGCTTTTAGTAAAAGAAACTTCCGTAGCGCTGCTTTAACAAATAAGAATCAATTATTTATTACACAGTACTTCGATCGCCAAATGCCAACATACACCATTTTGCGAGATTTTTTTGTTTTCAGGGAATCATTCGAAGCATTGATTTAACAGCAATCAAAATGGGAAATAGTTATCTATCATTTATATGGTTCCATCGCCAAAATTTACTGCAGGCATATTATTGATAAGTAACAGTTATTTAAATTATTATTAACTATAACGGGGTTTAATCACCGTTAACTACCATGTACAAAATGCGAGAATTTCAATTTTCTGAAATTTGACGGAATTCCTCAAACTTAAATAAGTTTACTTTGGTGAAAATTCTATACATCGTTTAAAATCGCCTTAATAACTGCATTATTTCTATATGAAAAATCGAAGTATAGCGCCGTAAAACTTATACTTGTTATTAAAAATACTATTTCGTTACGCTCTCAGTAATTTGCGCCAAGCCCAAAACTGTACAAATCGATAGAACCTAATACTTTCTCAAAATCGCCAAATGAGCCATTTTTTTTTTCGGCCAAACTAAAAAATATACATATTAGTCTCGGAAATCTCTCAATCCCTTATTCTTTTACACATAAAAAACATTGAATTCCAGCTCTGATTTAACATGAACGCATTATTTTAATTAAAAAATAACTTTGTAAATAATCTAAACAGAAAAAAAAATCATTATTCTTTTATTTTTACTGCAGGAGTCTAAATAATTTAATAAAATAGCCAAACATGGCAACCTCGATGCTTATTTCTCACTTTTTTGACTACAGGGGTTACAATCGCGGAATTGCGGAGAGCAAAAATTAGCGTTTTTGATGGGGTTTTTTATCAATATCTCCTAAACTAATTCGAATTTCGAAATTTAAATTAGCGGAGGTTCTTTCTCGAAATTTTCCGAATTCGTGAATACCTCGTTCGAAACCCAACTCCCAGCCGTTCAGGAGGAGATGATGCTACACACACACACACACACAGACAGACGCGCACAGATTTTAATAGTATAGACTAGCTGCGTACCCGTTCTCCGCACGGTGGGAAACGCATATTTTCCTTAAACATATATAATTCGAATTAAACCCAGTAATTCGGAATCTCAAAACGTGAAAAAATACTTTAATCGTGACTAAAAGTTGACGTCATGTGTGCAAATTTTAGACGATTGCAACATGACACAAAAACTACGTCAGTGTGACTGGCGATCAAAAAAGAAAGAACTTTATGGTATGCAGACAAAACTCTTTTCTCTTTCGAAAAATGCCCGATTTCTACATATAATTCTCTTTGTGAGGTTTAATTTATAGCATTAATATATAGTATATACCACATAAATAACATTACATGATGTTAACAATAATTTTATCGTGGACAATGCATTAGGGCAGTTATGTTACACACGACTTTATTAAATTTTACCTAAATTAAAAAACCTACATGAAACAATGGATGCATCATTTACGTTTAAAAGCCAAAAATGTACCCTACTCCGGTGAAAATCATGTCGCTTTTGTAAATGAAAACGTTCGTGATGTAACTTCTGAGAAAAAACTTATTACCCTTATTGAACTCTTAATGCAGTATCACACTTAATACATAAAAGTGACGTTTATCTCACTGTCAATTGGCGCTAAATAAATAACTAATTTCATTTTTCATTTTTTACAGATTACAGTTGACCCCTTTATAACATGGGTCTACAACACGAATTCTTAGAACACGACGAAAACATTACGTACGATCTTTTTCGTGTAACACGTTAAAAGAGACTCGTACAGCACGGTGAAATGAGACATATGTTCTGATATTATGACGCTTTAGCTCCTGTAATTAACATAACTTTTGAATGGCAACACCAAACATCATTGTATTTTTACGGAGCGCAAATAAATTTTGCCGCGATTATACCGCTCACTCCGCAATCCAGGTGGAGTATAGCGCAGGACCCGTACAACACGGATTCCTAATAACACGGAACGTATCAACCGTGTTATAGGGAATCTACGGTAGTTGCATAGTGTCAAATTCAATAGTTAAGAAAATTCTGGGTTGCCGTATTTAGTAATATTTCATCTCACCTTGGTGGCCGAAATCTATTAAAACCAAATATCCGAACTGTATCAAAAGTAAAATTTACTAAAAGAAAAATTTTTAATTTTGTATAACCCTCAGAACAACTTCGGAGTTCGCCATCTATGACGGTTTTTCATGACGTGACAACTTATGCTTGCGTACAGTGGCGTAGCCAAGGAGGGGATAGGGGGTCACAACCCTCCCAAACGGAGTTTTTTGCCATACAAAATGTATATTCTTCACTCTCTTATCGCACACACGTGTACATATATGTGAGTTGCAGTAGTCGTAACATTCCCATGAAAAATTTCTGGCTACTCCTGCTTAATCAATATACTTCAGGATCGGAATCTCCGCGGTAAAAAAATGGTCTAAAAAATGTGACACCAGAAAATTCTGATTAACACAATGGGGTTACACAAATACGCGCCGGACATCGCTCTTGCTTCCGGAGAAGCAGATACATTAGAGGGTATGTGCTGCTCCGGATAATCTGCCAGCAAAACAGCAAAAATGACGTAAAAAATGACATCCACACCCGAAGGAAATAAAATTAAAGGTATGTAGAATTGCATAAAAACTTCGATTATTTTTAAGGTGCAAGTCTGTTACAGTTCTATTTGTTTCACAATTGATGCGTTTTCACTTTTTCGATTCTTAAAAGCTGTAGAAATGAGTGGTTTCACATAATTGTAAAATTTAACAACTTAAGTGGCAACAATGGATTCCGTTGCTACGGAAACTATAGCAATGTTAAAAATAGAACATGAAATGAGTTATTCATGTTTACTTTGCTAGAACTGCCCTATTGGCGAAATTAACACCGCCAGTCGATGGCAAATAGCTCAAACCACAAATTAAACTTGACACTAAAGGCAATACGCAATACTCTGTTTGGCGGAATTTAAAAAAAAAAATCTATGCATACGCTAGTGACATCGGCTCATCTCAGTTGTGGAATGGAGTTACTAATATGTACAGAGTTGCACTACATTTGAATATTTTTCGCGAACTTTGCTAAGAAATGTACTAAAGTAGGAATCAACAAACATTTCAATTCGTAAAACAAAAAATATATTAGACAGTATTAATTACGCCTTTCTAACAGCTTCTAGTAAACGAAACTTCCGTAGCGCTGCTTTAACAAATAAGAATCAATTATTTATTACACAGAACTTCGATCGCCAAAATGCCAACATACACCATTTTGCGAGATTTTTTTGTTTTCAGGGAATCATTCGAAGCATTGATTTAACAGCAATCAAAATGGAAAATAGTTATCTATCATTTATATGGTTCCATCACCAAAATTTAACGCAGGCATATTATTGATAAGTAACAGTTACTTAAATTATTATTAACTATAACGGGTTTTAATCACCGTTAACTACCATGTACAAAATGCGAGAATTTCAATTTTCTGAAATTTGGCGGAATTCCTTTAACTTAAATCAGTTTACTTAATTTTTGGTGAAAATTCTATAGATCGTTTAAAATCGAGTTAATAACTGCATTATTTCTGTATGAAAAATCGAAGTATAGGGCCGTAAAATTTATACTTGTTATTAAAAATACTATTTCGTTACGCTCTCAGTAATTTGCGCCAAGCCCAAAACTGTACACATCGGTAGAACCTATTACTTTCTCAAAATCGCCAAATGAGCCATATTTTTTCGGCCAAACTAAAAAATATACACATTATCTCGGAAATCTCTCAATCCCTTATTCTTTCAGACATAAAAAACATTGAATTCCTGCTCTGATTTCACACGCACGCAATACTTTAATTAAAAAATAACTTTGTAAATAATCTAAACAGAAAAAAATCATTATTCTTTTATTTTTACTGCAGGAGTCTAAATAATTTAATAAAATAGCCAAACATGGCAACCTCGATGCTTATTTCTCACTTTTTTGACTACAGGGGTTACAATCGCGGAATTACGGAGAGCAAAAATTAGCGTTTTTGACGGGGCTTTTTATCAATATCTTCTAAACTAATTCGAATTTCAAAATTTAAATTAGCGGAAGACCTTTCTCGGAATTTTTCGAATCCGTGGACACCTTGATCGAAATTCAACTCCCAGCGGTTTCGGAGGAGATGATGCTACACACAGACAGACAGACGCGCACAGATTTTAATAGTATAGACTAGCTGCTTACCCGTTCTCCGCACGGTAGGAGACGAATATTTTCCTTGCACATATAATTCGAATTAAACCCAGTGATAGGAATCTCTAATAGTGAAAAATTGCTGTAATTCTGACGAAAAGCTGACTCCATGAGTGGAAATTTGAGACGCAACATGATGAGATTGCAACATGATGACACAAAAACTACGTCATTGTCACTGGCGATCAGAAAAGTAAGAACCTTACGGTATGCAGACGAAAGTTTTCTCTTTCGAAAAATGCCTTATTTCTACATCATATAATTCTCTTTTTTAGGTTTAATTTATAGCATTCATACATACCATATGAATTACATTACATGATGTTGAATACTATTTTATCTTATCTTGCATTTCGTAAAGCGTGGACAATGCATTAGCACAGTTATGTTGCAGATGACTTTATTAAATTTTACCCAAATTTAAAAAACCTACACGAAACAATCGATGCACATTGTACGTTCAGAAACCAAGAATGCATCCTGTTTCCGTGAAGATCTTGTCGCTTTCGTAAATGAAAACATTTGTGACGTAACTTAAGCGGAAAAGCTTATTACCCTTACTGAACTCTTAATACAGTAGCACACTTGTTACATAAAACTAACGTTGATCTCACTGCCAATTCACACTAAATAAATAACTATTTTCATATTTTATTTTTTACATAGATTAATTGCATAGTGTCAAATTCAATATTAAACAAAATCTGAAATCGTTTCTAGAACTCTAGGTCTTGTAACTGTAGTAACTGGAATATATATGAAAAAGTAAATAGAACTTTAACATATAAGTAATTTATATGAAATATTCTAAGCACATTGTATCCTGTTATTCGGAAAGATTCCACAAACGCCATGGGAAGAAAGAGCAATTAATTTCATATTATATTTTGTATTCCTTGCAAGCGCCTTTGTTATGTACATGATTGCAATATCATTCTCGTACACGATGCTTATCCTATAGTCTCTGGTGATTTATTTTGGATTTTCATTTCATATTCCTGACTTTTCATACTTTTGAAATTTTGTTGCTTTGCGCATATGAATAATCGATTATCATTTCGCATTACGGCTACCAATTAAATAGTTTTCCATATCGCTTCTTCCTCTTAACGACGTTAATCTGCCTATTTCTAGTTTAAAAAAAACGCCTACAAAGTTTCATTGCTTCAATTTAGACACACAGAGGGATTAGGCAAATACGCACCCGACAAATTGCTTCCTTATGTCCGCCGAAGCAGCACATACGTTAGCGTGTAATGTGCTTCTCTGGATAATCTGACAGCAAAACAGAAGACAATGACGTGAAAATGACGTTACATACTAAGGAAATAAAATGAAAAATATGCAGAATTGCCTGAAAAAAACTTCGATTATTTTTAATGCGCAAACATGTTAAAATTCTATTTGTTTCATATTTAATGCGTTTTCACGTTTTTGGGTCTTAAGAGATGTAGAAATGAGTGGTTTCACTTAATTATTAAATTGAACAACTTAAGTGGCAACAATGGATTCCGTTGCTACGGAAACTGTAGCAGTGTTAAAAATAGAATATGAAATGATTTATTTATGTTTACTTTGCTAGAACTGCCATTTTGGCGTAATTAACGTCGGCATTCGATGGCAAATAGCCAAAATGAATCACATTAAACTTGACAATAAATGCAATAATTTAAAGGCATTACCAGCTAGTCTAACTGGGTTTAAAAAATATTCTCATTCATCTCAAACAGCATTCGTACTTTTAAAGACTTCCTATTTTATTACACCTTGTTTGGCGGGATTAAAAAATATTATCTATTCATACGCTCGTAACACCAACTCATATCAATCGGGGCATAGAATTAGCAATACAAATGAAAAAGTTTAATTTTCTGAAATTTGGCGGGATTAAAAAATATTATCTATTCATACGCTCGTAACACCAACTCATATCAATCGGGGCATAGAATTAGCAATACAAATGAAAAAGTTTAATTTTCTGAAATTTCGCCGGTTTTAACTAACAATTTATTTAACTTGATGAAAATCATTTAAAATCGCCTTAATAACTGCATTATTTCTGAACAGAAAATTAAATTTCAGGCTAAATTCTAGTAAAACCTACACTTGTTTTTAATAATACTATTTCTTTACGCTCTCAGTAAATTGCGCCAAGCCTAAAATTGTGCAAACCACTAGAATCCACTTTCTCAAAATCGCCATATAAGCTATTTTCACCCCCCAATTATAAGGTTATACACTTTAGTCTCTGAAATTTACAAATCCTTTTTCTTTTGCGTATAAAAAATATTGAATTCCTGCTCTGATTTCACACGCAGACGATATTTCAATTAAAAAATAACCTAGCAAATATTCGAAACAGAAAAAAAGTATTATTCCTTTATTTTTAATGCAAGAGTGTAAATCATTTAATAAATTCGCCAAACATGGCAACCTCGATGCTTATTTCTCACATTTTCACTACAGGGGTTAAAATCGCGGAGTTGCGGAGAGCAAAAATTAGTGTTTTAGACGGGTGTTTTTTATCAATATCTCCTAAACTAATTCGAATTTCGAAATTTAAATTAGCGGAAGACCTTCCTCGGAATTTTTCGAATAAGTGGACACCTCGATTGAAACTCAACTCCCAGCAGTTTCGGAGGAGATGATGCTACACACAGACAGACAGACAGACGCGTACAGATTTTAATAGTATAGAAGAAGATAATGGTGGAAAACATTATGTCCTATTTCACGTGATGGTTACATTTACCTTGCAAGGGAAAAAAAACCTCATTCCCTTATTATTATGATCTTCTGTCTCATTGAATTAATGATAAGCTCATTACATAAATGAGCATAGATGGGGTATCATTAGTCTTGTGAGACAGTAATAACGTCAATGACAAAGATAAATTACTGTAATATCTAAAATGAATTTTTGTGTTAATGCGCTTGGATAATTTTTGTTTTCGATTTCACTTTAGAATAGGATAAAAAGTTTTGGTATTTCCCTCAGTAAGTATGACCATTCATAATGAAATACAATCATAATGAATGAATACATATGAAGTTTTACAATCATACACTATGCGTAATTTATTTTATAAAAATTTTAAAATAAAAAAGTGTCACAAATAATAAAATGCAACATTTCAAAATTATAATTCAAAAATTTAAGTCTACAATAAACACAGAAGTAAATTAAGGAGTGCAATGAGGAGTCACGTATTTTGAGACTTTAGGTCATATTACTGGAACACGCCAAGAAACATAGCAAAATAAACAAGTGTAATTCACATCTAAAAACACTCTATTCAGAAAACCAAGACATTTTCCCGTACATTAAAGATTGTGTTTCTAAATCAATAGGCAAGTTAGTGCTTACCTTATAAAAGATATTATAAAACATAATTTTTTGAAGAATGATTTTGAAGAATACACTGATCCCTTACATACTTCTACTCAGACAGTAATACACTGATCCCTTAGTTATCGCCATTGCTTCTTCTTGACTTTGTGCAACTAGTTTATGTGCTACCTAGATGATAACGCTGTCCGTATTTAAGAAAACATAAGTGGATCATTTTGCTCGCTAGGATAATTTTGAGCTACCTTCCCATATATATATATATACTAGCTGAAGTACCCGTTCTTCGCACGGGAATGAATGGACTTTTTGATATTACGATTTGTGGTGATTACTATTCATTGTAATAAACAGATATAGCAAAGTGGATATCGCGTTATATTGTGTCCAATAATCGTGCATACCGAATTGCAAGGCAATCGTTTGTACGGTGCAGAAGGCCATGCGGCGTAGCGCAATCTAGTGGCGAGTTTTAGCAAAACGGATACGGCGAAAATATTTTTCGCATTCATATATCGATGTATACGAATTTTCATGACTATCGGCTGGACAGTCCTGAAGTTCATGTGTTGACGCGACATCTAGTGGCAAGTTATAGGAAAATGGATAGCGCCAAACTCTTCCCCGTGTTCAAATATCTATGTATACCTATTTTCATAGCGATTATTTGCACAGTCCAGAAGTGATACACTCCAGGGCCATTTAGTTGTTCAATAAAGTAATGATTTGCTACAGCGCCGTCAAGTGGCGAGTTATAGCAAAATGGATAACGCCAAAATATTCTCATTGTTCAAATAGCTATGTATACTGATTTTCATAGCGACCGTGTTCAACTATCTATGTATACCAATTTTCATAACGATCATTTACAAAGTCAAGAAGTGATACACTGCAGGGCCATCTAGTAGTTAATTAAAGTAATGATTTGCTACAGCGCCGTCAAGTGCCGAGTTATAGCAAAATGGATAACGCCAAAATATTCTCATTGTTCAAATAGCTATGTATACTGATTTTCATAGCGACCGTTTGAATGGTCAAGAATTTGGCCTGCTGCAGCGTCATCTAGTGGCGAGTTAAAATAATAATGCATTGCAGTGTCATCTAGTGCTGAGTAACATCAAAAAGAACGCAGTTAGAATATATTCTTCGTGCTCAAATGTGTAAGTATAAAAAATTTTATGCCGATCGGTCGAACGGTATAGAAGTTGATGCTTTTCAGCGCCATTTAGCGGCAAGTTACAGCAAAAGGGATAATGAAAAATATTCTCCGTGTTCTAATATTCGCGTGTACTAAATTTCATCGAAATCGGTTGGATGATATTCGCATAGCAAACGGCTAAACGAATTAGAATTCGCCGTTCTGTTGCGCCACCTGGTGGCAAGTTAGAGGAAAACGGATAGCATAAAAATCTTCTCCATGATAAAAGACTTAGGTGAACCAAATTTCATGGTGTAACGGTGCTCAACGGTGCTGGAGTTTTTCAACCTCATACACTCATACCAACATTTATTTTTATCTATAACCAGTGTCATTATATATCCCAGTCTCAAATAAAATCCAGTTTCAAATCTAAGCCTCGCCAAAGTGCCAACATACGCCATTTTGCAAGCGTTTTTTCAGGAAATCATTCGAAGCATTGACTTAGCAGCAATAATATATGGGAAATGGTTCGACCGCGAAAAAGTAAAGCAAGCCTTTATTTGAAAAGTTGAATCCCTTAATACAGCCGAATTTTTTAAAAATATCAACTATAACGTGTTTTATTCATCATTACTCCGATGTACTAAATGAGAAGATTTCAATTTTTTGAAATTTGGCGGAATTCCCCCAACTTAAATCAATGTACTCATTTGGCGAGAATTCTGGAGATAGATCAATTGAAATCCCTTAATAACTGCATGATTTCTTCACGGATCATTAAAATTTAACGCTGTATTCTAATAAAACCTTTGCACTTGTTTTCAAAAATCTATTTCCTTAAGCTCTCAATAAATTGCGCCAATCCGAAAT
>JAWZYV010010356.1:0-13364 GCA_038373885.1 Cheiracanthium punctorium
CTCCACGGCACCCCTGGTAAACGCTCGCGGCACCCCAGGGTGCCGCGGCACACAGTTTGGGAACCACTTGTGTATGGGATACATTTTACTAACAAGCAATTTATCTTATTTTGTTTAATTTAATTTATTTATTGTACGGGTCCGTGTACAAATTTAAAAGTGCCACTTTTGGAAAATTAACGGGACGATTTTTTTCTTATTGTAGTCTTTTTATTTTACCACCGAATTTTGAACATCTTTTCAATTTACATCGCCAAATTATGTATAGTATATATAAGGAATTCGAACGTGTTACCAGCTTTTTGGGGAACCCTGTATTTTCAATTCGAAAATATTAATTTCGGAGTTTGTAAATGTGTGAGAGGGCGAAGGTGGCGATGCCATGAAAATGGGCACTAAAAGGGCTCCCGATTAAAATTGGTACTGGTGCCCGTAACCGGTAGCGGCGGCCCTGCCCCTAATACCAGTCAAAGACTTGTTAGAAAAATATATAGTTTAAAAAACCAAAAAACAAGCTTTAGTGATAAATTGAACTAACAAAAAAGCGAAAAATAATTCTTAATATAGAAATAAATTAATGAACGAAAAATAGTATTATTGTGAAAAAAAGCGTGGGGCGCTTTGTGCTATATTTTTTGTATCACTTTTGTACTAATCGTACCGATCGAATATTCTCAAGAACTGATATATGGAGCACCCCACGCTTTCTTCACAATAATACTATTTTTCGTTCATTAATTTATTTCTATATTAAGAATTATTTTTCGCTTTTTTGTTAGTTCAATTTATCACTAAAGCGTGTTTTTTGGTTTTTTAAACTATATTTTTATTTTTAACTTTTTAGTTCGATTTGCTATAGAAGCATGTTTTTTAGTTTTTGTTAAACTGTATGTATTTAAAATTTATTTTTAATTTTCGATATCTCTCATAAGACACTAAGGAACTCTAAGTTGGAAAGTACAAACTGTGAGATAATTTATTTTCACTGTGCACCAGTGGCGTAGCCAGGATTTTATTTCGGGGTGGGCTGGGTATCCAATTTAAAGCTAAAGTTCAATTGTAAGCTAAATATCAAATTGTAAGCTAAGTAAAGGGTCCCATTTCGGTGGGCTAGCAGCCCCCTGAACTTCCCTCTTGCTACGCCCCTGCTGTGCACCAACAGTAGCGGATCCAGGGGAGGGGCTAGGGGGCTTCAGCCCCCCCCCAAAAGAGATTGTTCAAGGGTAACATTCTGCTTTATTATACACTTTAAATAGCTAAAATAATCATATTTTATTACTTAGCCCCTCCCAAAAGCCTAATACATTGGTTTAGACTAAAATTTTGATTTATAGTACATTTTAATTGGGTGAAATAAGCTTTTTAAAAAATTTAGCCCCTTCCAAAAAAAAATTCTGGATCCGCCACTGTGCACCAAAGTATTACTCAACCTGCAGTTAAATGCTACCTTCCTCACTAAAAAGGAAAAATAGGTCTCTAATCAACAAATAAAAGCGTGTTAAAAAAAGAATGGCCTTAACATGTTCTTGTACTGGACTCTTCCATAATGTGTTGGATCACGATATTTTGTAAAAATAAAAATATTGCCGTGCCTAGGATTCGAACCTGGGTTATTGCGGCCAAAACGCAATGTACTAACCACTATACGATCAAGGCCACAGTAATAAAGGTTTTCTTAAGATTGTAATCTTTGGCAGTGTTCTACTTTCAATCAGGATAAGAAATGAGGAAATTATTTAATCCTGGCGATCCTGATCAGGATAATGAGATAAACTTATAAAATTATTGTATTGTCACCGGTTCTTCATAAATCTACAAATTTTAAATTAAATCTGACCGTTTAAAGTGTGCCAAATTTGAGTTCAAAGGAGTCGGTTACAAACATACATACAGGTGAAGCTAATAAATAAAAGCGTGTTAAAATCAGGATAATGGGATAAACTTATCAAATTATTGTATTGTCATCGATCCTTGATATATCTACAAAGTTTGAATTAAATCTGACCGTTTAAAGTGGGTCAAAATGGGGCTCAAAGGAGTCGGTTACAAATATACAAGCATATACAGGTGAAGCTAATAAAAGCGTGTTAAAAATCAGAATAGAGGAATCGCTATAAGCATTGAATCACAGACGACTGCATGAACTTTAGACTGTTTCTTCCAGTTTTCAAAGGATTAAAGAAACAAAAATCACGGGCAGCTGAATTTTTGCAGATGGCTGGCTAGAACACTCGGTGTAACTCATAAGTTACTTTTTCATTTTGTGTTGCTGAAGATCTTTGCTGTTGAACGGACTTCCTAAAGAGGCTGGAGTATCGATCTGCCAGGTATGTAGTATCTCTTTAGTTTTTTTTAGCAGGGGTCGACCGAAGAATTTTTTTTTCCCAGGGTCCCATCTACTTATATAATACGCGAACGTATGCGGTACCAAAATCGACGGTATTTCCACGCTGCGAACGGCAACAGCGCTAGATGTAAACATGAATGGAATAATAATAGCGCGTGTGCAAAATTCCAAATGAACAACAGTTCAGTGACGTCCAATGGAGCAAGCAAATGTCACGCAGTAGTAGCTAGATTCATGGGCGCCGGCAGAATATTTCCCAGGGGGGGACAGGAAGAAAGACTACTTCAACGTATGGTTACCATGTTTTAAAGAACAAAAAATCAAGGGAAAATACTGCATACAAAAATCCAGGGGGGGGGCATTGCCCCCATGATTGCCAAATTACAAGTATGGATACACAAAAATGCAAGATCTTTCGGACTTTTTCACAGCTTTGAAATATCGAATTGACGATACTGGGTACATTCATCTCCCCTCTAAAAAATGACACCCTGCATTGGGCTAAAGCCCATTTTAGCCATTGGCTGTTTTAACATCGGCTTTTAGGATGACACCCAAAATGTGTAACAACCCTAACCTAAATAAATTGAATGACCAATACTGGTTAAAACGAACGAGATGCAATAGGATAAGAAGTCGTTGATTAAAACAAAGAAACGTGATTTTCATTCAAAAGAGTCCAGAAATCCAGTCAACACTGCACTGAGAACAAAGAACAGTAATGTATGGGGCCAGGGTTGCCAGATCAAAATTCCTGAAAATAGCCAAACGGCTTTTTAAAATTAGCCAAAAATAGCCACTTTGATTACAGCGCCATCTTTTGAATTTTTGAGAAAACTTTTAAAAAGTTTAGAATGTAGCATAGATGTTCTTCACAAGCGCATTTTTGTGGTTAAATTAATAACAATAATAATAAAGATTAGTAGATTAGATCGCAAAAATAAAGAGTTATAACTCAGAAAATTTTTAGCGCTAGAAACAAGCAAGGACCGTGCACAAGGCCCCAAGACAATATGCACTATACAGTATACTTTCAACGCACGAGACCAGAATGATAAATCAGGTAGAATGCATCGATTAGGAGACACTTTCCTTATGTAAGAGCGGAATGATAAATCGAATTGAATGCATTGATTAGGAAACACTTTACAACGTTTGAGAGGGCTTCACCCCCCCCCCCTCCCCGGAAGAAAATCGAAATAATTATTCATTTGCTTGCTAAATTTACTCTCGTTATTAACTGAATAACAAATTGCATTTTTACATTCTCAGAAGTTATTAACATTTATTAAATGATGCATTTTTATGAAGAGTATATATTCGCCAACAATCACAGAATCCAGCTATAATTAGCCAAAAAACAAGTGGCTAAAATTTTGTTTTTCTTTTTAGCCAGCAGCCTCAGAATTTAGCCATAATTAGCCAAAAAACGAGTGGCTAAACAAAAATTTTTCTTTTTAGCCAGCAGCTTCTGAAATTAGCCAAAATGGCTAAAATTAGCCACATCTGGCAACCCTGTATGGGGCAGCGAAGCTGGCGGCTAGTTCTTGTGAAAATTGCTTATTTTTGTGAATTTCCGGTCCAATTTTTAATAAAAGTCACATTTTTGTTAAAATAATTGATGAAACAGATTAAAATGTAGGGTAAAAAGCCAATGACATGCCGTTAATCGATTGAATTTTTTGGAAGGGGCAGCTTTTATCGATTGCATTTTTGTGGAGGGGTCGTTTTAATAAATTGTAATTTTGTGAAAAGGCCGCAAAACGGATCCAATTTTCGTCTGCATCGACCCCTGCTTAGTTAGTTCTTTATATACAGCCGGTCTCAGGCACTTGCTTAAGGTTTTAGCGGCTCTGGGAGGAACATAGTGAGCGGCCCTGGAATAACTGCAGGTCTTTCAAATTTATGTACTTACTAAATTGTGGATTTTTTCCTGCACCCTCCCCCCCACTAAAAACCCGCCATTGCTACCGACTCCAATTAAATAAGTTTGACTCATTAATTAAGATTTTAATGTAATACGATTCTATAGTGTAAAAGTTGCACTCTAGCTACATACCATGCTGTAAATATGAAAAAGGAAATCTACACATGAAATTACAAATTCTGCATCTTTTTTTTCTCGGCTATGCTTACTGGCGTGCAATTTCCAGTTCTTGGTGAGGAAGATTATTGGACTACTAGCTTAACAAAACTGAAAAAATTCTTAAAAAGTCTTTACATTTCAAACTCATTTATTATATGCATATTTGTAAATAAATTTAATAAGCACAATATATTTTCATGAACGTAGTATTTTGAAACAAATAACATAATTTGTTTGTCCCGTGTCTAAGGAAAATACCGCAATTTTTAGCATTTAATTAACTCATCTTTCCCATACGACTCCATACAAAACGCGAAAATTCCATCCTTTACTGTGACGTCACAAAATCCACCAATTACCGTATATACCCGTGTATAAGCCTACCTCTTTTTGACAAAAATTCGGATTGAAAGTGGGGGGTGGGCTTATACACGGGCAGGCCCGCCCGTCTCAAGAGAAGGGGAGGCCGGGTTATTGTGCAACTGATAAATAGAATGTGTTAACTTTCGGGGTATGGGGGAGGTATGGTGTTATTAATTAATTATGATTGATAATTAATGCATTCATAAAATATTGATCTATTAATTGATATGCGTCATTCAAATTAATTAATCCTTTGCTCATTCGGGAACCCTCACTCAAAAAATTTTGAGAACTACATTTAAAATGAAGTGTTTTGAAGCCTTCTGGGGCGCAATTGCAGCTGCAAAAAATTTTGTATGTGTCAAACTTCATTCAAGTGCTATCAGTATAGCACTTTCTTTTAAATTTTCTTTCTTTTTTCTGTTTGAGGGCCCGCGCTCAGCACGGAGGGCCCGCCGAGGGTGGGGGCCCACCCGTCTGCAGACAGTCGGACACACCGGCCAGTCCGGGCCTGTACACGGGTCAAAAAATTTCAAAATTTGATCATCGGAGAATTCGATGTTTAGGGAGGGGAGTTCGGTGGAGGGGGAAACATCTACACACATGCTCACAAACATGTATATGTATATATGAACAGTAGCGGATCCAGGGGAGGGGCTAGGGGACTTCAGACCCCCCAAAAGAGATTGCTCAAGGGTAACATTCTGCTTTATTATACACTTTAAATAGCTAAAATGATCATATTTTATTACTTAGCCCCTCCCTAAAGCCTAATACATTGGTTTAGACTAAAATTTTGATTTATAGTACATTTTAATTGGGTGAAATAAGCTTTTAAAATAATTTAGCTCTCCCCAAAAAATTTCTGGATCCGCCACTGTGTATGAAAACCATATGCCCGGGAATTGATATGTTGCCCCCCCCCCCCGCTCGGTGCCCATGTGAGATAATTAATTTGGTTTTATGTTAACAAAAGAAAGATGTAGCATATTGGACTTTTGTATTGAAAAGCAATATATTACAAGGAAGATTTAAAAAAAAAGAGAGAAAAATAAATTACAATTCAGCATATTCAATTACTTTCAGTTTGAGAGCCTTGTCTTACGACAGACATTTTACTTTAGCCATCTTCACTGAAGCTCTTGCATTTCGAATGCTGTTCTTGAATGTGAAGAACGTGGTTATCGCTATTGGTTTGCAGTCAGAACTGCGCTGTAAACAGGTTATGGCGCAAAACAATCACGTGATGACTGGATGCTAGTCTAAATGTGGTAGGGGAGTTTTTCACAGGGGCGTAAATTTTCAAAGTAGGAGGGTGGGCTTATACACGGGTCAGTCAGTTTTGAAAGATTTTTTGGGGAAAGTTGGGGAGTGGGCTTATACACGAGTATGTACGGTATTTATATTCTTTGACAAAATCCACCCCACCCAGACCCCTCATGAAGAAGCTTTCTTTCTCTCCCGGGGACCAGGGCTATAGAATCACAAGGGCTGGGTCAATCGTCTGCGAGAAGTGAAGACAGGGGGGAATAACTGATGACGTAGTATGGTTCCAGCGTGCGAACGTGCGAAGGAGAAGTCGTGGAGTGGAGATAATGTTTTCTCAATGACTTTTATTAGATTTTTCTCACTTAAAATGTTATCTATGGCATTGAAGATTTAGGGTGATATATTTTTAGGAAAAATTAAAACAGTTGCTTCTGTGAATCCCTGTCTATTAGTAATATGTAATATACATAGGCTCTCAAAAATATATTGTAGTAGTAGAAGTCAGATTTTCTGTTTTGAGATAAAGTAATGAATATAGGATTGTTTTCTAAAAAAAAAAAAAAAAAAAAAAAAGAAAGAAAATAATCATTCGAAATAAAACATGATACACCAACTTTCTTTATATATATATATATATATATATATATGTGTGTGTGTGTGTGTGTGTGTGTGTGTCTTAATACCTACCAGAAAAAGATAGGCAGTTTGGCCTGAACTTAAATACGTTTCTCAAGAGAATGTACACATAGATAATAAAACAATTTACAGTAAACTTCAAAATGTACCCGTTCTTAAGAACAGAAGCACAACCATACAAAAAATAAACATGGAGGGAAATTGAAAATAAGATTTATCTGATATTAAATGTTAAAAAATAGACAGTAAAACCCATTTTAAAAAATTCCCGCTTAAAAAGTTCTTATTTACGGTTCCCAATTTTTTTCTGTTCTTACAATGTTAAAACAACCCGTTTAAAAAGTTTCGTTCCAAACACTTTCCTGCTGAAAAAGTTTTTTTGTTTTGTTTTGTTTTTAATTTTTTTCCCTTTCTTATTATTGTTTGAAAAATCAATTTTTAGGACTGAAAAACTATGGCATTGGCCAGTGAAATGCTAACAGTGCATGAAATTCATGAGGTTACGGAAAATTAAGAAATGGGCTAAACTGAATAAGAGGTTGCAGAAATTCTTAGTTTTTCGGTTGCTGTAATAGGACTAAAAACTTTTCACCGTCTTATTAAAAGCGTTGAAGATGATAATTTTTTTGAAACGGAAGACCAATTGAAGATTGCCGATAAAAACAATAAAACTAAACTTTTTTTCCCCCTGTAAAATCGATTTCAATAATGCTTAAAGCTGATATTTTTAAAAAGATTTAATGTGAAATAGTTAATTTTATTGTTTTACTTTATTAACTAATTTTTAAGGGTACCAAACAATTTATATAAGTACTTTCTATAATATTTTAATAAAATAAAAAGATATCGTTTAGATTCCTTAATTTTCTGCTCTCTTTATCCAGGATGCATACTTTCCTTTTTAATTTTCCAATTTCAGATGTTTTATTTTTTTTTATACAGAAGGGTTCTTTTTAATTTCTGTGCCATGATTTTAAATGAACAACGATTTTCCTTCTTCCACTCTCTAACTCAATTTTTAAACTGCTGAGTTATTCTTCCAGTGCATCACAGTTTTTACAACTGTCTGTCGTTGAACTTCATTCAAGTTTACATCACCTTCATTTATTGTATCTTCTGATCGTATTTTCTTAGGACTTAAATTACTTAGTCTACTGAAAGCATCTTCCAAAACGTTCCTCTTTTTTTGCCTTTCTGATTTAGAAGTTGTTTTTTCTTCCAATTTAAAAGAAGGTAAATTAACAGTAGGAATAGCAGTATCTTTTAATATTTTTCTTATAGGCAAACCTAAAAGTTTGTTTTGTAAGTCATCAATATAATGGCTTTCTTCGAAGTGTTCGCTGCGCATTCGAGCATTTTTGGGGTTAACCTTGCCTTTTCATTTACATCTGCGGACCCATTCATTTTGCAATTCCAAGTTTTGTTTAAACCGATGAAATAAAACTATCTTTTCTGTATTACGATACATATTACAAGTCGCAACAGCACAAGATGGCATTTCTAAAAGTGCATTTAATGCTGATAAAATTAAGAAATTAATTATTGGTGAATCAATAATACGCAAAAAAGAAAAGACGCGTTTTGTAAATGCAGTAGAAAGTTCTTTTTCTCTTATCTCCCATCCGGAGGGAACCAGGTGACGTCACGAGCATCCTTCGTGGGGTGATCAGTTGCTTCAAAGCGGCAAGCTGTCCCTCAAACGGATGACCCAGCCCTTGTAATTCTATAGCCCTGCCCGGGGACCCTTTGCCTCGGCGCTTGCTCAGTTCCCTCCTCTGCAAGCACGGCTCTGCTGTCTTATTTGTTATACAGCCTTCCTCTACAAATCTTCGCAACGCTGTTGAAGGTTACAGCAATCGCACACCACACTGTGATGTGATGTTTACCCCATCACCCCCCACGCCCTCCCCAGTCGGACGATTGGACTTGCTCCAAATGGATCACCCCTTGCAGCATGAAAAAGATCTGGGGAACAAAGAGCCCAGCCGACTGGTTGAGTTCAATATATAGATATAACAGACCTGGAAATAATTAATTTGCTATCAAAAGCGGATTCATCTAATTAGGTGAAATTTGTAGTTCGGGCCCTTCCTTTCTGGAGCTTCTTTTATTTTGGTAAGTCCGCAATTTGATTTATTGGTTGTGCATCTCAACGTTTATTCAATATTAATTTTTTCAATACTGAGGAAACATGCCATGCAAAAATGTTAATGTTTCAAATACAGTTTCTCTATGGAGGTGACGAAACCTTTAAAACAAAATGTTGGTATTTTTTAGAGCATGTATGTTTATTAAAGTATAATACTCTTTTAAATTAATACTTTTAATTCTATTAATTCTATTCCAATTACAATTAATTTAAAGTTTCTTTAAATGATTAATAGTTTTAATAAGGAATAAATGATTGATCTGATACGACATCAAAAGGATTTCTGGATAGCAAAGGGACCCAAAGATTTTATCCCCGGGGCCCCGAATTGGCTCTCTGCGCCTCTGTTGGTGGTGCATCTCAACGATTTTTCTTTTTTACTTTGCATCTGTTTAAGCAGTGTCCGACCGAGGAACGCCCTTCGCTGAACTGGAAAAATAATTCCGTTTTGTTCACTTTTCAAATGGACAAAGGAAATCTGTTTCCTTCCATTTGTTTTGTTTTTTAATCACATAGCTAAAAAATAACGATAATGTAATAGGAAAGTGTTCATCAAGAAAATAGAAATAGGAGTGAAGTAAAAGAAAAGAAAAAAGCACTATAAAAGAGAGAAACAATCCACATATTTAGCATATGTTTTTTTTTTTTTTTTTTTTTTTTTCAATCTGTTACATCTGTTTTTTCCTCACTCCTGAATCCACCTCTGTTTGCACTGAATGATAATAGATAAGAATGCTCTTTAAGAAAAGGTACTACTTTAGGGTGAGCAATCGGTGCATATATCTATTATTTATTAAACTGCAATCATCAATCGCAGCTAAAGATAAGCGAACACCGTCTGTCGATTTCAATCTATCTGACCCAGTTTCACGATTGCAAAGATTTCATATCCGGAATGTTTTATTATATATTATATATCTACATTAAGCATGTTCCTTTCATTGTCTGTTACCTATCGCTAAACCTCTGTAACAGCTGCAACTCTGTACAGTACGTAAGGGGCAGGTGCTTACCCCCCCCCAAAGAGTTGCTCAAGGCACTCTGCTATAACCTTTAGCTAATGATCCTATACTTGCCCTCCAAAAGCCATCATGTAGACTAAAGCTAATGGTGAAAAGCTTTAAAATTAGCCTCCAAAAATTCTGGATCCCACTGACTCGTACAGCATGTTCTCTGTAACAGTGTTGTAACAGCTTCCAGGTAGAGAGGTATACTACAGATTATCTCTTCTTGTCTCAGTATTAGGGGGACCGGCAAATAATGTCGTTTTATTGTTCTTGTTGTTGTGGTTGTTGTTGTTACGACAATTGGATTTTGCCCAGGCGATACGACTAAGGCGCACATGGGCAACCGCCGTCCGGCGAGCCGGATGTGGCCAGCCACGGGTTTTGATCCGGCCCGTCGAACATATCAAAACCCTGTATAGAACCCATATAAACAAATCAAAATCCCATATAAATCCCAATTTTACGGCCCGTCACTTCGCTAACATCCTGAAGTTAGGCCAGCGACTTCGCTAACATACTTAAAGTTTGGCCCGCGACTTTTCAAAGGTTGCCCATACCTGAACTAAAGCTAATATACAGTTGACTCGCTTTAGATGGGGGATGGCTAAAGTGCAGTCCTGGGTTCGGGCCTATCGCGCGGCTGTCCATCTAACGGTCTGGACATAAGCGTAAAGTTTTCAAAATTATTGGGGGGGCCGGGCCCCACAACCACATATATTTACGTCAGTGGCGTATATACATATATGCGAGTTGCAAAAGTCGTAACCCCCCCCATGAAAAATTTCTGCCTACGCCACTGATTCACGTACATATAACTTACTCATAGTTGCCAACTACTATGGAATATAATTATCCATTTTTTCCACATGATTTTTCGGCTTAAAATATAGCAAAATTTTTGTGATGCGCACGCGAGCTGGTTACTATTTTGAAAAAAAAAAAATAATTAAAAAATATACTGTTTACAAAAAGTGGTTAGTTATATTCCGTAGTAGTTGGCAGCTATGACTTACTATCTATAAGTGTAAATTATTGGAGGCGCTCGATCTCTATGGGTCCATAGAATTCTACACCAATGTAAGGTAAGTATCCACGTTAGTATCTTCCTACCATGTTATAAGTTAAAAATAGAATCAAAGTAAAAAATCCAAAGGAGAAAAAAAAAAAAAAAACATTTTCGATGAGATAGTGCATTTTAGACACATCTGAACTTTTCTTCATTTCATACTTTACGTTGCATAATCTGATTTTAATTAACCAGAGCCTGGCGACGGCAGCTTATAGTAACATTGCGTGTTACAGGGCGTCACAATGAATACTAAATCATGATTGAAATCAAAAGATGAAAAAAATTTAAAAGTAAAGGTTTTTTTAAACATTTGTAAATGGCTTGAATATTTCTTTTTATGCTAGTATAAATTAGTTTTCTGCATTTAGTGATAAATTATTGGGTGGGCTCAGCCCCTATTCACAATTTATTGCTGGGCTCGAGCCCCACGAGCCCATATAACTCTACGCCTATGGGTCTGGAGCAGACTTCGTGCGATTATAAGATCATCTGTAATCGATTGCAAGAAATTATAGGGATTACGATTACTAACAATTTCCAAAACGATTATGACTAGTGAATGTTAATTTGGTAAAATATCAGTAATCTTGATGTTAAAGAAATCAAATATCAAAAGAATTCGACAATAAATCAATTTTATCATAGCATTTTTGTAAAATATTATTTTAGTCATCGATTACAGTCGATTGTAATCGGCCCGAATTCTGGTCTGGAGTTTTGGGCGGTTTTCTTCCGATGTAACATGAATACGCGTTAAAACCCCTTAAGTTCCCCGTCCAAGACACCCTCCTTAGGCAGATGCCCGATGCCCTTCGTGTAGGCTTGCCGTAACACAAAATAAAATAAACAAAAAACACTCGCGATAACTCGAATTTTGAAGTATCTGACCAAATAATTCGAGTTATCGGTATTTGAATCCTTTCCCCCCCTTTCCATGTGAAAAATTAAATCTAATAAATATCAATTATACTATACCCCTGAATCTAATTAACATACCCCTGATTTAATCAGGAGCTTAGCTAGGAGATTTTGCGCACCTGGCAGACCAGCCCAAATTGCGCCACCCTCTATACCTTGAAGAGCAACTTCATAGTATTCTTCAATCCCGCCCCCACTTATAATCATTGCGCTTTATGAAATCTTAATCTTAATATATATATAAAATGCTAATGTTCGTTTGTAAAGACAGGGTTTTCTCTATCACCACCAACTCGAATTAACTTCCCGTTGGGGTGGTAAATACCCCTTGGCCTCACGGTGAAAGTAAGGGAGTTTGGTCGTGGTGCAGGACCGGACTGGGCCATCGGGCGAGGCCCAAGTGGGCCACATGGGCCGGTGCTCTAGACCTAGAGGACCTAGACACGACAGCGACCCCCAAGGTAGAGGTCTGCCCAGGTCTGGCCCAAGACCCGACCTGGCCCGCGGGCCGGGCTCGGACCATCGCAGCATGATGAAAAATAGTAACGGGCCGGGCAACTCGCTTTCCTAAAAGTCGGGCCGGCCCAGCCTTGGCGTTTTTTTCTTTCGGGCCGAACCGGTCATTGATCGAAAAATGTTGGCAACGCGCATTTTGTATTGCTAATTGCATAAATTGAAAACAGCAATTCAAATCAAATATAGATGCCCGATATCCAACGCAGCTGCCAACCGTTTGGTCTAGGGCCATGGTAGCCCAATTGTTAAGGCGTTGGACTCGTAACGGAAGGTTGCGGGTTCGATACCGGCGTACCACTAAAGACCACCGTGTACATGCGGTGTATGTGCACGTTCAACCCATGGTTCCGAAAGTCCTCTCGACGGTCGCTAGCAGTTTCCGAGGGGTGCAAATATTCAAAAGTCCTCCCCCCCCCCGCCTTCTGATGAAGATCGAAACTGTGCCGTAAAACTCCGGAAATGACGTTTATAGCTCTAAACGACACATTCTGTGACGTGAGCTGCCCTCTCCTGGCAAACAAACAAAGTGTTTAGTCTACTTGTCAAATGGTCGACGCTCTTGCTTCTATCTGTGATTCCAGTATAGACAAAGCCATAGTAGTTCGGGCTGTACAACAGTTTTTAAGTAGAAGCTGTTGTTATCGTATAAATTAATTACTATGTCGTATATATAGTATACAATAAGTAGTGAAATATGATTATCCTGAAACGACGTCTAATTAAATTAGTTCGGGTCGGGCTAAATTTTGATTTTTAAATGGGCTGGTCCCTTCCTAAATATTTTTTATTTCCGTTATGATGAGGCGGCCGGGCCGGGGTTGAAATTTTCGGCCCGTGTGACCCCTACCGCAAGGTCACGACGCAATATGTGCAAGCAGCGAAGGAGGAAGGGCTGTCTATATCGTATGCTGAATAATGGTCCCATATCTAAATTGTTAAAGTTGCAATGAGCTTTATATGGCGCTTTAAAAACACATTAGAACAAGCAGAGTACAATGTGAAAG